>LR738712.1:852769394-852784329 GCA_902687465.1 Secale cereale
GGGGGGGGGGGGGGGGGGGGGGGGGGGGGTTACCGGAACCCCCCGGGGAAGCTATGGGCCCTGATGGGCTTTAGTGGAAAGAGAGAGGGCCGGCCAGGGCTGGGCTGCGCGCCCCTCCCCCTTGGTCCGAATTGGTTAAGGAAAGGAGGGGGGGCGCCCCTTTCCTTCTCCCTCTCCCTCTCCTTCCTTCCCCCTCTCTCCTTCTTGCTGGATTCCTACTAGGAATAGGATTGGAATCCTATTCCTAGTAGGATTGCCTCTCTAGGCGCGTCATAGGGGGCCGGCCGGCCTCCCCCCTTGCTCCTTTATATACGAGGGTAGGGGGGCACCTCTAGACACACAAGTTGATCTCTCCAGCCGTGTGTGGTGCCCCTCTCCAAGAAACACACCTCGGTCATACCGTTGCAGTGCTTAGGCGAAGCCCTGCGACGGTAACTTCATCATCTCCGTCACCACGCCGTCGTGTTGACGAAACTCTCCCGCAAGGTTCTACTAGATCAATAACTCGTGGGACGTCATCAAGATGAACGTGTGCTGAACGCGGAGGCTCCGTACGTTCGGTGCTTGATCGGTTGGATCGCGAAGAAGTTCGACTACATCAGCTGCGTCACTAGACGCTTCCGCTTTCGGTCTACGAGGGTACGTAGACACACTCTCCCCCTCGTTGCTATGCATCTGGTAGATAGATCTTGCGTGATCGTAGGAAAATTTTGAAATACTACGTTCCCCAACAGCGGGGCCGGCGTCCGGTGTGCTCAACGAGGTCGCCAGGGGCGGATGCTCCGCAGGCTCGCCGGCGTGAGGGCTTGGTCGGATGCGCCACACCGGCGCGCACCCGTGGCCCCGCGCGCTCTCCAGGGTGCAGCACACCGGCGCGCAGACGGGGAGGCACGGGGTCAGCGCGGTGCACGTGTGGCCGGCGTGCGGACGGGGCACTCCGGCGCGCATCCGCGGCCGCGCGCGCTCCAGGACGTGTTCCAGGATGCGGCACACCGACGCGCATCCGCGGCCTCTGCACATCGGCGTGCAGACGGGGAGGCGCGGGGTCGGCATGACGCACGCGTGGCCGCCGCGCGGACGGGGAGCTCCGGCGCTCGCGCGGACCTGCACGAGCTCGTGGAGTCCATGGTGTGGGCATCAGACGACCGTGTGATACGCCACCTGAAGCTCCTCTGTGTGCGACCAGGGAGGAGATCGTCGCGCAGATCAGGCCCACCGTGCTCCCGCCGGCGGATCCTCGCGCTCCCGCCGCTGCTCTCCTCTCCGGCGGCCGTCCAACTTGACCATCATTGATGAGCATCACCACGCCCACAACTTCTTTGGGGTTAGCGAGTTCGAGGACTATAAATTATGAACAAAAGTTTTTTTAGCATCAGTACATACGCAAGCGCTCATATACACGCGCATACACTCACCCCTATGATCGCACACACGCACACTCTATCCCTATGAGCACCTCCGAGAGACTGAGCCGGCATATCATCTTGAGATTTACGAAGTCACCGTAGGCGCCTCGTCATCGACGGGAACGTCTCCTCTCACTGAAAGCGCATCGCCGGAAATTTTGAAATAAATCCAGAAATAATGCGAACATCAAGATTTGAACCCTGGTGGGTTGGAGATACCACTGTCCACCTAACCATCTCAACCACATGTTGATTCACGTTATGAACAGAAAGTTGAGCCATGAAATAAAAAAATGCACTTTATCGACCTGCTCTTTTTTTTAATCGGGAAACCCTTCTTCTCTTTTCTACTGAAATGAAACGAAATCGCCGGCACATCCCCATCCCCATCTGCTCTGCCGTCGCCGGCGATCCACCTCCGATGGCTCCTCCCCGCCTCCTCTCCAGCTCCAGCTCCAGCTTCCTCGCCCAAGCCCCGGCTCCTCCACTCCTTCCGCTCGCCGCTTCCTCCTCTTCCGGATTCCTGGGGCGGATGCCATGCGCAGCAGAAGGAGGCTATTGCAGCCGCCGCCGGGAGAAGCAACGGGCTGCGGCGACGGCGGCAAGGGCAAGGTGAGCACCGAGCAGCACCAACTCGCATCTGGCCTTCTGCGTTGTTTTTATTCATTTATTTATTGTTGGTTCGCATCGACACCCACCTCCGACCTGTGAAATCGATGCTGAGTCCTCTACCTGCTCCGTTAACCAAACCAATCAATCCATTCAAAATGCGTGCTACGATGTTGTCTGGAGTGGCTTGCACGCATGTGATGGCACGGGACGAGCAAAGATTCCTTCCTGGCCGCCGGAGGCGTGGATCTAGATGATTACTTTAACTTCAATTAGTAGCAAAAAGAACAGTAACCACATGTACTGCAGCCTCGTTAACATTAGGCATTGTGGATCTAGAGGTGAGTTGAAGTTAATTAACTCTTGAGGACTGTTGAATCTCGAGTCATGGCCGGTCAATGTCGGCTTTAGCTTGGATCTGGAGGCAAATTAAGGTTAATTAGCCCTCGATGAATGTTAAATATCGAGTTTTGAGCTGTCGGTGTCGGCTTTAGCGTGAATCTAGATGATGACCCACCCAACTGATACTTAGTAAAAATGATAAAATGCAAAGGCATCTTCCTCCCAGTGAACTCTGCATACTACTGCCTCCCAATACAGGTCTATCTCTTCATTTGAAGGGAATACATATCCATCTCTACTTGCAAGCCGTTCTGCATCTGTAGGGAAATCATCCATAAATATTTTTCTGCCCATCGTTCTGGTCTAGGGTGCGAGAGGGACGCGTTTGCTCAAGCTGACTTCCACGAGGAGCAGCCATCTCGCCATGGTCACATGCTGCGTGCGGTGAGTGGTGCGCTTTTGTTTAGAGCAATCGCCGCAAGCAAGGGCTTCTCGATCTACTCTGTGCTCATGCTCCCAGATATAGGTAAATCTCTTACCAGGCTCTAGATTATCTGCCTACATTTTTGCCTTTGGAGAGCTCACTTACCTTTGGCTTATATACACAGTGCTCTGTCCATTTTAGACCTTTACCTGTACTGGTACGAGCAGCAGGGACCCAACATCCATCCATCCTAAAGGTAATATCAGATTTCCTCTGTTTACTTGCCTTTGCTTGCATCTATCGATCTAGGCGCCTTGTGTTTGCCTATTTCTGTTGTTTCTCATGCTTATAACTCATTAGTCATGTACTCATGTTACCATTCTGGTGCGCCCCTTCCCTTTCCTTTTTGCTGATAATCTTAATTAGCTACAACGAGTGCTGGAGATGATGTGTTGGTTCATCTTTGTTACAGCAAAAAAAAAAGCGGAAATGACGATGGTCCTGGATGCCTTTGCATCCTACGTGCAAAACATGCTGACGGAGATGGTGAGTGAAGAGGTGCACATGCTGCTTGGAGTCACAAACGAGATCAAGAAAATGGACGTCAAGCTTAAGGACCTCAAGAACTTCCTCGCCGACGCTGACCGGAGAAACATCACCGACGAGAGCGTGCAAGAGTGGGTGGCCCAGCTCAAGCGGGCGATGTACGAAGCAACAGACATCCTTGACCTCTGTCAGCTCAAGGCCATGGAGCGCGGTCCATCCACCGCAGATGTGGGGTGCTTCAACCCCTTGCTCTTCTGCATGCAGAATCCTTCCCATGCCCACGACATTGGCACCCGCATCAAGCTGCTCAACCAGAACCTCGATGACATCAAGGAGCGAAGTGCTGCTTTTAGCTTCATCCCTCTTGGTTCCTATGAGGATCATAGCAGCAAGGTGCAAGCCCCTCATTCGGGAAACGAGAGACGTGAGACATCAGGGGTGTTTGATCGGTCAGGTGTAGTCGGAGAGAAGATCGAACAAGACACAAGAAAGCTGGTTGAGATCATGCTGAGTGAAAAGGATGACAACAACATCATGGTGGTCGCCGTTGTTGGTGTCGGCGGAATTGGCAAGACCACTCTTGCTCAGAAGATCTTCAATGACGAAGCCTTGAACGCTGAGTTCGAGAAGCCGATATGGTTAAGCATCAACAAGGACTTCGACAAGGTTGATTTGCTAAGAACAGTCATCACGCAAGCCGGGGGAGTACATGGTGATGAAAAGGCAATGGCTGTGCTTCAGCCAATCCTTGCCACTACCTTGAAAGGGAAGAAGCTATTCATGGTGCTAGATGATGTTTGGAACCATGGAGCATGGGATGATGTGCTTAGAACACCATTGGCTAATGCCGTGGCTCGAGGTAGTCGAGTTCTCGTCACTACTAGAGATGAAACAGTTGCTCGAAGGATGAAAGCTGTGTTTCCCTACCACCATGTGGACAAATTAGAGGAGGAGGATGCCTGGTCATTGCTCAAGAAACAGGTGTGTAACTTAACTCCATGCATCTTTAATATTATTAGCTCCATGCTTAATTTGGGATGTAGATATAATAATCGTGGACACTTATGTATTATTATTCTTTGAGATTACAACTGGACTCATACAACACAGACGCTACATATACTTATGCCACAGGCCCACAGCACATGCACCCACCAGTCCACCACATGTGTACTGTGCGTACAGAAGGCATACTATTTTGACCTAGGTATCAAATTTAGGTTGATGAAAGTTGGACCACCATGCTCCCACAATAACACTAGACCTCATGTATTGGGAGAGTAATTAATTCATTTTTTTTTTGCTAGTGTGTCTCTAAAAGTTATTTTTCATATTTTGGCACTCTTTTCCCCTTTTAGAAAGCTTAAATTTTGAAATATACGGAGCTGCCATCGAAAATGCAAGTGCAAACAAAATCAATAATTAGGATCATATAACTTTTTTCAATAATTAGGATCATATAAATGTCCTTCAACTTACAAAAGGTGAAAACATGTGGTATTATTCTTCCATTTCCATCGTATTCACAAATACACAGCCAATTCTTGGGCTAAACTCAGTCGTGTTTGGCATAAGTGGTATGGTACTATACCACAGTATGAAAAAGCTGTAATCGGTAGAGTGATACTAAAGCGTGCCTAGGCCCACCAATAGGTTTAGCCAACCCGTCCCATGATCTGCCAACACGAAAATAAAAGCTGGTACTTCACATTCTTCTACTTATATGGATGCCCAGATTATAAAATGCATACGTACAATTATACATAATTTTAACATGTAAGAAACCTCCTCCTTTGTGTAGTTGTAGATCAAATATAAATGTTTTTCGGAAAATGTATTCATGTATTGTAATATCTATCCACATAATTAAGCACATAATTTACGTAGTTTCTGAGATGATAGATTGAAGTAAGCATCTTGTGGCTAAAAGCGTGAGAAACTTGACATCTTGTCTGGGTAAGCATGTTATGATTATAGTCACTCACTCACATGCTAGGCATCCCAGTTGACAGCAACATCCCGCTTAGCAGTTAATTCACTTGATGGTTCAATTTAGGTAGCACATTAACCGATCTTTTGTGAGTTTCTTTTCTCCACTAGCCTATTATTGACTAATATTAAGTTGAAACTGGTGGTTAATAAATGGCTATTTTCTCTCTCAAGGAAAACCACTCCTTATTGACTATATTAGTTCAACTGCTTGCAGATAATATCAAGTGAGATTGAAGACCGTGACATTGATATGCTCAAGGATATTGGGGTGCAAATTGTAGCAAGATGTGATGGTTTGCCTCTTGCTCTCAAAGTAATGGGAGGAGTCTTGTGTCAGAAGGACAGAAAACACCGTGAGTGGGAGATGGTTCTGAATGATTCTATATGGTCGATATCTGGACTTCCCGAAGAGCTAAACCGTGCAGTATATTTAAGCTATGAAGATTTACCTTCGTGTGCCAAACAATGCTTTCTGCATTACTCCCTTCTCCCTAAAACTTTGGTGTTTTTTAGAAGGGAAATCATTGGCATGTGGATTAGTGAAGGATTTCTTCACGGGATCTCGGAAGACTTAGAAGAACTAGGAAGAAAGTATTATAATGAGCTGATACTGAGGAATCTTATAGAGCCAAACACGCGGTATGTTGATCAATGTGTATGCAATATGCATGATGTTGTTTGCTCATTTGCTCAATTTGTGGCTAGAGATGAGGCACTTGCAGCTCGTAGTGGAGAAACTAACATTGTTAGTAAACTTAGTGCACACAAGTTTCTTCGGATTTCTCTAGAAGGAAAAGCATCGGAATCAGATGGGTTGGACTGGAGTTCTTTGCATGCACAAAAGACATTAAGGGCACTAATATCAGTTGGCTATATAAATATCAAGCCCGATGATTCGTTGGTTCATTTTCCATGTCTACGAACTTTACATATTAGTAATAGTACTGCAGATATTGTAGCATTGCTTGAATCATTGCATGAACTCAAGCACCTGAGGTACTTGTCCTTAGGTTACACTGATATATCTGGTCTGCCTGATAACATTGGAAAGATGAAATTCTTGCAGTACATTAGCCTTGAAGGATGCCAACAATTTGTGAAACTTCCACTTAGCATTGTAAAGTTAAGGCAGTTAAGGTACCTTAACTTCGCTGCAACAAGCATAGAAGGCATACCTAGGGGGTTTAATGCTCTAACAAACTTGAGGATAGTGCTTGGGTTTCCAGCCTGTATGGATGGTGATTGGTGCAGTTTGGAAGAGTTGGGTCCTCTTTCTCAGCTCAAGCATCTTCAATTGGACGGACTGGAGATTATAACTGCTTCCTCATCTGCAGCAAAGGCAAAGCTTGGCGGCAAGGTGCATCTTACCAACCTAACCTTAAATTGTGGTAGTAAATTGGGAGATGATGGGCTGGTTAAAGAGGGAGACGGTGTCTCTGAGGAAGAGCAACAACAAAACGAGCATGTGTTTGATGAGCTCTACCCTCCGCCCAGGTTAGAAAATCTTGACATCAAAGGATATTTTGGCCGATGGCTCCCAAGGTGGATGATGTCATCATCAGTTATGCCCCTCAAGAGCTTGAGGATTCTGTTCATTCGTGACCTGGTTTGCTGCACACAGCTTCCTGATGGCCTGTGTCAGCTCCCCTATTTGGAGTTCATTCAGATCAACCGTGCTCCAGCCATCAAGCATGTTGGTCCAAAATTCATGCAGTCCTACCATCACCACAATCCTTGTCCTTCCCGGATGGTGGCTGCTTTTCCGAGATTGCATAAGATGCAGTTAATAGGAATGGTGGAATGGGAGGAGTGGGAGTGGGAGGAGCAAGTGCAAGCCTTTCCTGTCTTGCAGGAACTTAAGCTAGAGCATTGCAAATTGAAGTGTCTTCCTCCTGTCCTTGCATTCCAGGCAAGGGCTTTGAATAAGTTATCCATATATTATGTCCACAATCTCAACTCTCTAGAGAACTTTCCATCTCTGGTTGAGCTGGATCTGGATACAATCTTTAACCTGGAGAGGATCACTAATCTTCCAAGACTGCAGAAGCTTACCATCAAAGGCTGCCCAAAGCTGAAGGCGTTGAAAGGTGTTCCTGCACTCCAGAGGCTCGTACTCACGGATGAATACATGGAGGCACTCCCAGAATACATGGGAGGTATAAACCCAAGGCATTTGGAGCTATACTGCAGCCTAGTACTGCTTACTTCCATAGCCGCCGGACAATCTGGCCCTAAGTGGGTCAAGTTCAGGCATGTTGAGCATGTCAAGGCATATGCACGCGAAGGAGATAATCGGAAGAAATGGTATGTCTTGTACAAAGCTAACCCCTACAACTTGGAGACAAATGTTAGCACCTTTTTCATGTCCAGAGGTAATTTAGCATTAATCGGACATCTTAAGTCTTCCTTTTTCTTTGTTTATTTGATTTGTTCTCTTTGTTTTGTACCTTTGGTTTCGTATGCTGGAGTTTGAACACATTTCCTACATTCTCATTCCCCTTGAATACACCCTCTTAAAGTTGTACTCCCTCCATTCCCTTATACAAGGCCACAAACTCAAATTACAGGTATCAAGGTAAAATTTAATGACTGCTTTACAAGTCCACTTTTCTTTTCGTTAACTGGGATCATTAATATGCCCACATGCATGCAAGGAAGGAATTAGAGGGAAGTAGCACAGTGTTATTATGACTACATGCATGCAAGTATTAAAACAGTTGGTAGTACGAGAAAACATCATTAATTTTTGCCTCGGTTACAGTTAGTGGCCTTGTATAGATGCAAATTGTATTTTTCATAGTGGCCTTGTATAAGGGAATGGAGGGAGTACAACAAAAACATGATATCAACTGGCCTTTTCTGTAAATAAGATCGCTTTATTGTTTTGTAATGACTATATGTTGAATAATGACCAAATGCTTCTGACTAGGTCTGCAGTCCCTTATGTGCTAAATATATGTTATTCTTGTTTATTCCCCTGGGTTACATCCAAATAATAAAATTGAACAGTAATATAATTAATAAATAAAGCTCATATCTGATTTTTGGATCTCACTATTTTTAACACTATCACAGTTGAGCTCTTGCCTTGCAGGCGATGGATTGTGTAACCACTTTTATCTTTTCTTCACTTGCAGGAACCTTAACTTCTTTTGAGGACACACAAAGATTTGAGTCTGTCTTCAAAATGACAAGAAAAACCTTTAGCTACATCTGCAGCTTGGTGAAGGTGCCTTCATTGGAAGATATGAACAGCTACACCTTTGTCGACGGGAGGGTGTTGTGTTTAGAAGATCGGGTAGCCGTTGCTCTTAGAAGGTTGCAGTCCAGTGAGCCAATGGAGAGCATAGGATCCTGTGTTGGTGTGAACGAGTCAACCATCATATTGGTAACTGAGAGCTTCGTTGCTGCTGTGTTTGGGCGAGCAAAGCACCATGGGTATTGGCCAGAGTCCAGCGCAATGGATGAGATCAAATCCATGTTTGACAAGATCCACAATATGCATAACTGCTGTGGTGTTATATGTAAAATGCACATCCCCTTTGGACCAAACTGCAATCCTGAGAAGAATGACAACGCTTGGATGCAAGTTGTGGTTGATCCAAGAATGAGGTTCATGGACATTTATGTAATAGCAGGTATCATGATCCAATCGATCCTTTTGCAGGACTCTGAAATCTTCATTTGGGGCAAGAAGGGCGATTGGCTGAATGGCAGCAAGCTGAAGGTAGCAGTAGATGGATCAGAAGTAGGGGAATACATAATAGGTGATGAAGGATACCCTCTTCTCCCATGGCTACTCACACCTTACCAGGAAGAAGACCTCTCAGATTCCAAGGTGGAGTTCAATAGGAGACACTCCGCAGCCACAACCTGCGCACTGAAGGCACTGGCAAGGTTCAAAGACACATGGAAGTACCTGCAAGAAGAGACGTTGTCCCCTGTCAGTCCACACACTCTAGTTGACATAATATTTGGCTGCTGCATGTTGCATAATATAGTCATAGATATGGAGGATGATGCAGTCATGCCAAGGCCTGATGCTGAGGATTGGAATTACTGCAAGGAAGTGCGCCAGTTAGAAAATGAGGATGCTGTCAGGGCAAGGGATATGCTGGCACAATACTTCTTGACCACCATGTCATCCAATTCAGGAGGTGAATTAACCCAAACTTCTACATCTTAATTTGCCCATATGGTTGCTGTGTCCACTAATTTGTCACTATCATTTCCTCCTGCTGTTTCCATCCTTGATATATTTAGCCAGCCCGGTGGATGTAGAGGAGGTCGATGAAGTAGCTGCAACAGGCTCAGGGGATGAAAACAAGGAACAAGAAGCAGAGACAACGGCAGCAGAGGAAGAGAGGTACTACTGCTAGGTACATTTTCCTGCTTAGATTTAGGAACTACTGCTAGGTACATTTTCTTGCCTCATTCTAGGCACATGCTGTGTTTAAAGTCTTGTTATTCCCTCAATTCCAGCAAAATCAAACTACTAGCAATGTGTTAAGCAGAACAATAGTATCGGTTAGCTGAAACTCTTGTGTATTTCAATTTAATAGCATTGTGGTTCCGATAAAATACAGTTAGCAGCTACAATGTGCGTGGAAATGGAAATTCTTGATATATTAAACCCTGGTGCTTGGTCGTATATCTGATATAAATTAAAACCTTGGTTTGATCAGGTGAAAGGGAAGCCAACACCGATCCTGCTGGTTGGAGCTTTAGAATGCATGAATCCAGAGAAGCCCTGAAATGGAGCAAGAGACTAACTTGGTGCTGCAACAGGAATTGAAGTTGAATGTTTTCTTAAGTTTGGTAGAAGACAAGTACCGGAGTATTATGTAGTCTGCACTTTGTGTATGCGCAGTAAACTTTAACTGACAATGTGGCTAGCTGCTTGGACACCATCTGTAGTTTCCATCCATCAGTTACTACTGCTAATTAATTGATGCATTTTTAATGCCCTGTATGTCTATGTCAGGTGTATGTTTGGGCCAGCAATCTTATTCAATGCAACACCTTATGATGAATTCCGTAATGCCAAAAATTAGCTAGAATTTCAGAGCAAGGTGGCCGTGCTGGAATGAAACGGCAGTTTACATCATTGTTTCAACACCGTTTCTCTGAATTGACAAACAACCCAGTAAGTATCTCTGCTAAAGCAACACCAGCCACATCTTTCTGTCAGTCATACGGCCCAGGCAGAAGAAACCTTTTTTTTTAGAATAAGGAACTTTCTGTCAATCATGTAATAAAAGGACTAAATCAGCATCAACTCATCTTGGCAGGATAAGTATTTGAGAATAAGAAACTTGACAGTATTTACTACTGCAAATTAATTGATGCGAGAAAAGTAAAGAAAAGTAGCTTCTTGGCAGAACTGCAGCCGTAGTAAAACAACTCCAGCCAAGCAGAGTCATCTTTCTTAGCTGGCTTATTGGTTCCAAGTGTGATGTCAATTCTCATGTAGAAGTAATCAACTTGTTCAGACAAAACGAGGTCCATTTGACAGTAACTTCCTACTACCAATTAACTGGTACGAGAAAAAATAAAGTAAATAATCTGAGATTGGTATCCTAAGACAATTCTTCCTAAGATCAGCCTTCAAACTTCAGTAGTGGTAAAACAGAGTCATCTTTTTTTTCATTTTTGCTTGTTGGTTGGTTTGAGACAGGAGGAGCATGGAGGCTTGTTGCTTTAGTTTGCCATCAGAAATCAAAATCTATGAAAAAAAGAGGAGCTGGAGACTTTTGTCAGCAGATGGACACCCCTTGTAACTAGTCAAGCTGTTTTCCATATAGGATGGTCGAGCTCCACAAATTTTTGATTTTCTGAGTAACAACATATATCCCCACTTGCCGATGGAACCCAAATGATGCTGAATTGCTTGCTGACTAAGGTGATTATCAATTGCGAAAATCGAATCACAATCTGAAGAGCTAGTCAGGTGTTTGTACTGAAGGAGTAAGCTGAAGATGCTTACAGTTTACATACAGCACAGGAAATCACAAGCTTGCACAGGCCGAATAAAACATCGCCTCAAGTCAGATTGAATAAACATCTAAGTGAGGTATACATCCAATCTTTTAAACATTACTTAACAAAGTATGCTGAAAGTCATAATTTTGTTGAATATCTAAAGTTCTAAACTCAGACATACTTCAGTTGAACATGCATGGAATCATTTAACTTGTGCTGTCAGTCCCTAATATGATACTAGCTCTACTGTTGTTGCTACCTGATAATAGTATAAGAAATAAGATTAGTAGTGTTGGAAGCACCTCTGCCCAATACTAGAGCAGATCCTCCCGGCTAAGATCTTACTAATTAACATCTCTACCCAAAATTTTCCATGGAGCAAAACAGCTAACTCCTAGGCTACATACACATGTGTAGATCAACTAATCCAGTTCTAGTGTTGTTGTACTTCTGGACCTACACAAAAATTAGCAGACGCTTCCAGAGAGTAAGTAAACCAGCAGTACTACCAGCTCCCAGTAAACAACAAGCCCCTCTGATTAGCAATGTAGTTATTAATCAAGACCTGGAAGCTAGAGCTAATTTACTGTTTGTCTGCAGTCTGCACGGATAGATAGGGAATGTAAGATGAAACATGTGCTTCACCAACTAATCAAATGGGCTGGCATATCTTACTACTCCCTTCGTCCCAAAATAAGTGACGCAAAAGTGACTAAATTTAGTACAAAGTTGAGTCATTTTTGAGTCACTTATTTCGGGAGTACGAAATAACAATTAATTATCACCCAGCTGTTAGAAGCGTTGGCGCTCTAATTGTGATCCAGAGACACACAGCAAATGATCCCAAGTGCATCAGTCAGCTTTAGGATCAAAGACAGAGAGAAACTGTTTCAAAGACAGATGGTTTGTTTCTCCAATGTTCCATAACAGAACAGGGAAACCCAATTTGAAGTGTCAGGTCCGGTGTAGTGAAGGAGTTAGCTAAAACTGTGTTAAGCTGTGTAAGTCGTAAATGTAATTGTTTCTCAACCAGCTGTTAGAAAGCATTGGTGCTCTAAGTATGATCCAAAGACATACTGCACTCCTTAATTATCAGACGGCAAAGGACCTCAAGTAGATGAGCTGCTGCCTTTTTCTTGCTGAATCTCGCGGGAGGGCGCTCGCGTACGGAGGGACAATGCGCGTTTGGGTTCAGCTTCAGTAGCCACTCGTCCAAAACCGGTTTTGATGTGACACTACACTCAGGGCTGGATTTGCCTGGTTTTCAATGTTTCAAGGTGCAAATTATGTGGTATTAGAATTGAGGGATATGGATCCATCAAGAAAGATTTTAGGATGAAAACTATACTTTCCTCTTTCTGAATGTGCAAAAGCGATGCAAGGCGGTCGTTTAGCTCAAAAAATGTGGAAGAGCTATGTCTTGTTGATTAATTATTTTTATTTTTACGGAAAAGCTTTCAATCTATTCATCTTCAATCATGAAAGACAACGAACACTAGAAATAATAAAAGACCCATAGACCACCCAGCGACGACTACAAGCACCGAAGCAAGCCGAATGTGCGCCACCGTCATCGCCCCTCCCTCGCCGGAGCCGGCAAAAATTGTTGTAGTAGCTAGTGGGCCAGTCTAATAACAGTTGTTTGTGCGATTTTTGAAAGTTTCTTGGCAGTGATTTTTGGAAGCTTCAACAGACCGGTACAGCTCGGATTTAGAATCTTTCACATGTTTTATCTATGTGTGTTTTATCTATCGATTTCTATTAGTTTTCTTTTGGTTTTTCCTTTTTATTCATTTCCCAAATACATGTCGACTTTTTTCAAATATACGTTGAATATCTTCTGTATACATGTTGAGTTCTTTTCATATACATGCTAGACGTATATCATATACACTATGAAGATTTGTATAAAATACACTTTGAACATTTATAAAATGCACGTGAGCATTTTTTAATTCATAATGAACATTATAAAATACACATTGATTAATTTTTAATACAAATTCATGAACACTTGTTTGTAAAACATGCAAACATTCTATGTTTTTATGAATGCCTTTTTAAATGGCACTAAAAATTATATAAAAAATCATGAACATTGTTTCGTACAAAATGACAAGATTTCTTAAATTTTTATAAACATGTTTTATTTTTCACTTCATTATATTTACTACTGCAAATTAATTGATACGAGAAAAGTAAAAAAAAAAAGTACATTCATCTTAGCAACTACAGCAAAACAGAGTCAACTTTCTTAGCTGGCTTGTTGGTTCGAAGTGTGATGTCAATGCTCATGTAGAAGTAATCAACTTGTTCAGACGCAACGAGGCCCATTTGACAGACCAATTAGCTGGTCTGAGAAAAGGTAAAGGATCTAAGATTGATATCTTTAAGGCAATACTTCTAGGATCAGCCTTCAAACTTCCGTAGTGGTAAAAACAGAATCATCTTGCGACTCCTCGTCTCATTCCTGCTTGGCTTCACGGTAGATGCTACAGATGCTTTGCTCATGGGCACCGTGCGGCTCATTGCAGAGATCCATTGCGGTGCTCACGTTGTTTGGAGAATGGTCATCGTGCACATGGATGTCGCAATCCCTGGCGTCCTCTAAGCTCGCTGGCATGCCTTGCCATGCCGCCCGTGGCCTGCATCAACACCATGCATGGTCCTACATCAGCTTTATGTAAGAGTCCGGTGAAATTCGTGCCCCCCTCCAAGGCGCGCCATCGTGGGTCCTGGGCGGCTGTTGTATCTGCTACCGCGGACTCGACAAGCTCATCTGAAGTGGTGTTGAAGTCCTGTCTGGCTGATCAGATTGCGCTGCTGCAAGGCTGCCTAGTGCGAGTTGGGAGCTTTTTGGAGCGGGCAGAGGTTGCTCTGAGTAGACTCTCCCCTGTGCCGGCTATGTCGCAGACTGCTCTAACGTCACATCCTCCTATTGCAGTCGATGTTTGCTCCGAGGAGGGCACAGAGGCAAAGTTATATGGTTGTTTCTCCCCCCGTGTTGGGGACATTTCGTCGTCGATGTCTGCCTCGCCCCCTGTGTCATCTACCACTCGGGACGAGTCCATCGCCATGCTCATGGCTCCGGTGCTGCAAATCATGCCCGAGATTAGGGAGTTATGTCTGAGCTCTGCTTCGCTTTTGTCAGTGAAGCACATGAAGGTGGACTCACGAGTGACCTCATGTGAGGGAGATGATTCATGTCTGTCATGTGAGCATCCAGAGACATCTTCTCAGTCCTTCGGGTCGGAGGTGCATGTGGTTGAGGATATTGATGTGGCCGGTGAGTGCGCCAATGGGAAGGCGTCTGCGGTTTCATGATGGATGATGCTCAGTTTCTTGTGCTGTCGATGCGGCTTCGATTGTTCGAGTCATCGTTGTTGGTGTTCTTATAAGGGTCTGTTGTGTTGTGCAAGTGTGGTGAGATACCATTCTTGTGTGTTAGGAGCATGTGACGGGTCGTCTGTGTGGTCACGGTGTTTCGTGAGTAGCCCGTTTTTGGGTTGTTTGTATCGATTTTTGCCCGATTTTCCGAAAATTAACTGGGCAATTCTCTTCTTAATTAATCGATGAGGCGAATATTTTGCCTCCGTTTCGAAAAAAAAACAGAGTCATCTTTTTTTTTTTTTTT
>LR738712.1:852784365-852809487 GCA_902687465.1 Secale cereale
TTTTTGCTTGTTGGTTGATTTGAGACAGGAGGAGCATGGATTGGAGGCTTGTTGCTTTAGTATGGACACCCGTACAAGGCAGGCTTGTAACTAGTCAAGCTGTTTTCCATATAGGATGGTCAAGCTCCACAAATTTTTGATTTTTCTGAGTGAAGCCTATGAAACCCAAGTGATGCCGAATTTCGTGCTGACTACGGTGATTATCAATTGCAAAAATGGGATCACAATTGAAGAGTCATTCAGGTGTATGTACTGAAGGAGTAAGCTAGGGCAGTGTTAAGTTAACCTGTACTAAATTTCATTGTTTTCCTTTTCCATGAGTTCAATTGCGTTAATTTCTCACGCAACACAGTCTTAGCCAATGCTATATATACTCGTTCGATCTTGTGTGGAGATCCGTGCAAAAGTTTCTTTTTAGCTTCTTATTTTTTCTTCTTATATCGTTACAGTTCCTAAGCTCCTAGCAACCGAAGCCCTCGGATAGCTCGACTGTTTTTCCCCGGTGAATCACACTTGTGAGGGAAAAAATTAATCGCAACCGATGTACTGTAGCAAATTACTGCTGTTGTGTACTCCCAGATGGACCCGCTGGTAAAATAGGTGGGCGTGTGTTATCCCTCCGTTTTCCCTTTCCATTTGTTTGCCCTTCCCATTGACTTCCTCTATCTTAAAGAAAAACCCTGTGCCTCTGGCCCCTTTTTCCGTTAAACATTGGCAACGCTGATCTATGGAATAAAATACATTTTAATCCATGAGCGCCGATTAAAATCTGAGAACATTAAAAAGCAAAATACTTTTAAATTTAATTTCCCAGATTTATTAATATTTATTAAATTTGTCAATATTTTTTAAGTTCATGATCAATTTTAAATTTTGTGAATAATTTTAAATTTGAAAATGTATTTTATTTGCGATTTTTTTAATACATGAATATATTTAAATTCATGAAAGTTTTCTAAAATTAATGATTTGTAAATTCATATTTTTTAAAAAAATCCTTGAACATCTTTTAGTTAAATTAAAAAATTTAAGTAAAAAAGAGCTACTTTTTCTGAGCAAGCAGTGGGCGAGCGAAAAAAAGCTAACTGATTGAGTCGAGTAAGGAGCTAAGTTGAGCGAGCGGGAGGTTCAGTGGGCCAGCCCATGTGACCGTTATAGTAGCAATTCCACAGTTTTAGTGTGGAATAGGAACACGCAAAAAGGCTTAAACAAACAGTATGGGCTAACACCAAGGCCGAAATGTGTAAGACACAGAAAACACGCACCAAACAACTCTACTCTTCTCTCGGAACAAAAGTGTCTCCAACAATAACCCAACACAATATACGAATGAAAAAACACCATCAAAACATAACTAAATCACAAGCCAACGCAGATAAAATTCAAACAAAACAACCGATCACAATAATCTAGTACTAGATATAAAAGAGTTACCCCATGAGTGAAGAACGACGCAGCAAAGCGTGCGTTAGCCTCTAGCACTATGTCACTTGTCTAAGATTTGGTTAAATCTCAGTCGATTGAGACCTAGCCATACCAATTTTCAATTTTCAATTTACCTAAGGGTGTTTTGTAAGGATTTGTGCTAGTTAAGACTCCCTTCGTCCCAAAATAAATGCCGCTGATTTAGTACTCCCTCCGTCCCAAAATTCTTGTCTTAGATTTTTCTAGATACGGATGTATCTAATACTAAAATGTAACTAGATACATTCGTATTTGGACAAATGTAAGACAAGAATTTTGGGACGGAGGGAGTATTATTTTTTTACGTCAATTTTTTTTGGGATCCCAATTATTAAAATTGAACAGTATTCAACATGATACAAAGAGGGACATGAGGGGATAGAAGCCACCGCCTGGTGATTTAAAGCTTAACCTTCAAACATAAAATCACAGCTGGCAAAACATATATACTCTTCTCCCTTTTTTTTTGAGGGAAACATACTTTTTATCTCCTTCACAATAGTGATATGGGAAAAAAAAATTACCCCACAATGTACCCACGGGCCAATATTTGCCATGGTGCTCTACCTTTGAGCGGGTTGTTTGGCTGGGCTGCAGCCCGTTTCTCGGAGCATCGGCGGTGGGTCTAGATGGGTTCCGTCGGGTGCTTACCTGACGACCGGGGAGGTCGCGGGCGCCACCGTCGGAGCGACTCTGGTCCGACAGATGCTTGTGCGCGGGCGCCGCCATGCCGCAGCGACTGGAGGGTCGCGCTGTGGAGCAGGACTGGGTCCGGGGGGCATTGGCGGCGCAGTCCACGAACAGGAAGGGGGCAGCGCCGGCGTGGTCGTCTTCTCCGCCGTCGGCCGGCGCCGCCGGAGTGTAGGTCCTGGACGGGCGCGGGCGGTGCCTACGTCGCCGACGGACAAATACCACTTCGACCGGTCCAGGCAGCGACCTGCAAGCTGCCAACAACCTCGGCGGCAGCCACTGCCAGCTCCGGCGTTGGGACTTGGGAAGCCGTACGGCAAACCTTATAACACCGCTGCCATCTGCACCCAAGATCATCCGGCGTTGGGTACCGACACATTCATTCACCCTTTGATCCTTATTCGCTTGCTGTGCTAGATCATGGCTGAAAGCGTCTGTCTAATTCAGTTCATGTGTGTTTTTGCATTTTATTTCTTTTCCCTTTAATTCTTATAAATCCGGTTTTCTCGCTGTTAGATAAATCTGAGAGTGCCTGAGTTAGTGTTTACATCCTTAATTCCAGCAACATAACAGTGGATTGATAAGCACCCAAATTCACTGTTAGCAATAGCACTCAATAGATCCAGTTTCACCATCACTAGTACTCTATTCCCTCTGTTCATTAATATAAGATGTTTTAGAGAGTTGTATGGTCAGTCTAAAACGTCCTATATCGGTGAGCAGAGGGGGTACTATTTAAAGTTTAGCCATCATAGTTATGCAAAACTCAATTTGATTCCCAATGATAACAGTGCCTGATCATTTTACAGAAATCGACTCAGAGATCTTTAGTCCTCGGTTTCTGTACTCCTGATAATATCGCCTCATTTACTACACAGTTTATATCGGGTGCCAGCGGTATATCGCAGAAGGCAGAGCACTTTGAACCTAGATTATGCCGATGGTGAAGAAGTTTCCACCATGGACAATCAAAGCCTTCCAGACTACCAGGAGTCAAAGTTTCAGAACATCAGGCAAGTTGGCTGTACTCACACTAGTGCAGAACCGGGCAATAGCACCGGTTCGTAAGGCCCTTTAGTGCCGGTTCCATAACCGGCACTAAAGTGTGGGCACTAAAGGCCCTCCCCTTTAGTACCGGTTCAGCACGAACCGGTGCTAAAGGGCAACCACGTGGCACGAGCCAGCTCCGGGGGCCGGGAGCCCTTTAGTACCGGTTGGTAAAACCAACCGGTACTACAAGGTTTGGGGGAGTTTTTAGTTTTATGATTTCTTTTTCATTTAATTTTTTGTTTTCCATTTAAATTTTTTTTTCGTTTGCTGGTATTTTACGATACTACACATTGTACACGTTATGCATATAAATAGAATTACCACTGTTTAATCATCATAGTCATTACCGCTATCTAATCACCACGCCAACACTAGCTTAAAGAAAAATCATTCACTTGTACTAGAAGCAAGGATATCATCGAGTTCAACATGGTCATGATATTACAAGCGTTCATAACACCACAAAAGCAAATCGTCCTTTGAGATTAAGTTCAGGACGAAGAACACGGACATGAGAGGACAAGTACTAAGAGCATGAACTAGCTAAATCACTCCTGCTGCTCTTTCTCAGGTAAAATAGCATAGAACATGTGTAGCTCTCCTGATTCATCATACTGGAGCATGCAGATGAACCTGTCTCCTAATCGTGGGCTGCGCTTCTCCTTGCTGCCCCCTAGTACTTCTCTGGGATCGTTAACAATTTTGCTCCAATCTTTCACTATTAAGCATTCATCGCTTTTAGAAATCATGAATGCACTCATGTGCAATGTAGGATATCTTGGTCGTAAGCTAACCATTGACATGTGACCTTTAGTCTCGATCCACTGAGGCACAACTGTCATCGGGAGTCCCTGTTGAAGAACATCGTATAGTAATTAATATACCTAGCAATGAAATTTAAGAAAAAAAATAATGTATGCAAAAGATGCACTGAGGACAAATAGTAAAAATCTTACCATCACTCGTAAATAGATGTGACCGTAGTTCAATACGATCACTATTGGTCGCACGTTTTGAGTACTAACATTTCTAAGTGCAGGAAGATAATTTGTCTTGACGGTATGAAGATCCTCAAGCCATGAAACATAATGACTTATCTCCTCGCGGTTTAGTTCAGCTCCGGGACAGAAGTAGGTCCTGTCTACCAAGCGCCGGACATGTTTTTTGCTTGAATGGAAATAAGCTGTCAATAGAAATTAGTTGTCAACTATTTTTGAATAAACAATATCAAAGACCTAAATATGGTTGAGAAACTCACATAATGGTAGAACTGGAGGCGTCTGCACATCGACCCAGATGTCTGTATTACCTTCAATATCATCTTCCAGACGAATATCAAAGGTGATAACCATATCAGGCTCAAATGCATAATCCTTGCATAGTGCTTGCCAAGTTTTGCATTCAAAATAGGTGTACCTGTCTGCATTGTATAATTTGACGTTGAAAGTATAACCATGCTCGGTCTTCAGGTAAACTCTCTTTACCTCCATAGTTTCCATAGAACTGAAACCTATCTTATCCAAGACAAAAATTCTTGCATGGCAGGGGATGCGCTAGTAGAATAGTGAAAATTTAAAATTATAAGTTGAAGCAAATGAAGCATATATAAGTCATGCTTAATTACGAAAAAAGACTTGTCGTTGTGACTTACTGTATCCACTTCGAAGGTCTCATCCAGCTTGATGCTGAAGCGCCTATTATCAACAAGGAAATTTCTGTCGCACAGGCCGCGCTGGTCTTCACAGTATTCGCACGTAATGAAATCATTTTCGTCGTCAGACGACATTTCCTATTAATTAGATCATCAAATCTCAGATATCTAAATTTTCTTACTAAAAATAAACTAGTTCTATTAATTCAACTAATTCAACTAAGAATTTACTAAAAATAAACTAGTTCTATTAATTTTCTTACTAAAATATATAAAGTAGCTATATATAGTAATATTTTAATTAGATCATCAAATCTCATATACCTAAAAATAAACTAGTTGTACTAATTCAACTAGTTCAACTCCGCATTTACTAAAAATAAACTAGTTATATTAATTCAACTAGTTCAAATAATCTCATATACCTAAATTTTCATACTAAAAATAAACTAGTTATATTAATTCAATTACTTCAAATCTCATATATATATATATATATATATATATATATATATATATATATATATATATATATATATATATATATATATATATATATATATATATATATACCTAATTAATATCTAGCTAATTCATCTAAAATTGACATTAATATTTAACAGCTTTTCCATATAATTCATCTAAAATTAACATTCTAACACATTCGTATATCTCTACGTAATTCTTCTAACATTAATCTAAACAACAGAAAACAGAAAATAAGTAAAAAATAATATGTGTGTGTGTGTATGTGTGTGTGTGTACGAGCGGGGGGCGGCGGCGCGAGACGGCGATGTGAGACGGCGATGACGGGGGCGGCGAGGGCGGACGGGGACGGCGGGGACGGCGACGACGGCGGACGGCAACGCGAGACGGCGACGAAGGGGACGGTGATGACGGGGGCGGCGGCGCGAGACGGCGACGACGGGCAGCGGGGGCAACGGTGCGGCGCGTGATGGGCGACGGCGCGGCGGCAGCGGCGGCGATGTCGCGCGACTGTTGAAGAAGAAGTGGTGGTCAATGGAACTGAATTTTTTGTAAGTGCCATATATATAGGAGGGGCCTTTAGTACCGGTTGGTGGCTCCAAGCGGTACTAAAGGCCAATTTTTTGCCAGGTGAAGCGGCGGGAAACAGCCCCCTTTAGTACCGGTTGGAGCCACCAACCGGTACTAAAGGCCCACACATTAATACCAGTTGGAGCCACCAACCGGTACTAATGGTTCTGCGCTGTCGAAGAGCGTCAGGACCAGTTTATAAGCCCCGACGCGGGCACTGCATTGAGCTCCTCTCAAATGCAGGCCTTCTGGGCCTACCTCTGCTACTCAGCCATGTGGGGCCTATTGGGTTTGCGGGCCTGCATCCTGGCCCAACAACAGGTTGGGTTTCTAGTCGTATGCAGGACGTTGTGGCCCAGTAGGCTGGCTTTTTTCTTCTTTTTTTTCTGCATTATTAATTTTGTTTTATTTATTTTTTAGTTGTTTTTGTTGTATTTAGAGTTTCTTTGTGAATATGTTTGCTTTACGTACAAAAAATATTAACTTTCTGTTAGTGCTGGTAGTTTTCAAATTTGAATAGTTTAATTTTGAATTATTTGAAATTTGTGTGAATCACTAGTTTGTGAATAACTTAACTTTAAAATTCATTTTTCAGTGATTCTTTTTTATTATGTTTAATATTAGTGTGTTTTATCGTTATATTCAATTTGGTAATGCTTATGTTATTTAAAAAATGAAATGCCTTTGTAACAGATGAGTTTTCGTCCGTTACAGTGAAATTATGATACCATGCCAACTTTCAACCTTTTCGGAGTTCATTTGAAGTGTTTTTCAATTTAGCTGAAAAAAATCAGTAAATGCATGAAAGAATTTGTTTGCACATAAAATTTCTTCGCGTTTCAAATGCCAAAACATATAACTACCCTAACTATTACAGAGATTCTCTTCCGGGTGTGAGACACAGAAGAAAGTGATGATAGTGAAGTCGATCACATCCCAGGTCTTTGGATGTGAAACTTTTTCTTCGCGTGTGTCCCTTTGCGCCGTAACCATGGAAAATCTTCATCATTTAACGGGATGCTCGGGTCAATATTCATTGTGAATGGAGCAATTTCATCAAACTTTTCATAATCTTCTGACTTGTCTGTCTTGTCATCCACTCCCACGATGTTTCTCTTCCCAGAAAGAACTATGTGCCGCTTTGGCTCATCGTATGATGCATTCTCTTCCTTATCTTTTTCTTTTTCTTGGCTTGGTAGACATGTCCTTCACATAGAAAACCTGTGCCACATCATTGGCTAGGACGAATGGTTCGTCTGCATACGCAAGATTGTTGAGATCCACTGTTGTCATTCCGTACTGCTGGTCTTCCGTTACCCCGCCTCGTGTCATATTGACCCATTTGCACCGAAACAAAGGGACCTTCAAACCACGTCGATAGTCAAGTTCCCATATGTCATGTATATAACCATAATATGTTTCCTTTCCCGTCTTGATTTCTGCATCAAAGCGGACACCACTGTTTTGGTTGGTGCTCTTCTTATCTTGGGCGATCGTGTAAAATGTATTACCATTTATCTCGTACCCTTTGAAAGTCATTATATTCGAAGATGGTAACTGGGACAGCAAGTACAAGTCATCTTCAATAGAGGTGTCATGCATGGTACGTGTCTGCAACCAGCTGGCGAAACTCCTGGTTTGTTCACGTGTAATCCAGTCATCAGACCGCTCCGGGTGTTTGTAGCGTAGCAAATTCTTGTATTCATGTAACACCCCAAAAATTTAACCATGATTTATTTATTAAAACTTTGACAAGAAATTAAATTTTTTTCTTTTCTGAGGTTTCTTTTGATTTCAGAACCATTCCTTTCTTCTGAATTGTGGAGTTTTCCCTCCAAGGGGAACTTTTCAAAATGTTGTTGTACTTGTATACCTGCTCAAGATCATTTCTTTTATCAGTAGAATTATTCCTATAAATATTTTTCCTAAAGCTTTATTACTTTTAAATTGGTTTCTCATAAGTTTTGGAGTCTCTTTTGCACTGCAACCCTTTGATAAATACTTTTAAAAATTCCACCAAAATTTGGAGATGTTAGTAGAAGTATATAATTCATTTCTATGCAAAAACCCATTGGTGTTCTTTGGAAAAAATTGAGCAGAACATCCTCTTTTGCTCTCTGGTCCAGTTTGGCATTTTCTACTGCAACCCCATTCTATCTTGCCCCATTGCCCCTGGTTTTTCTCCTGTTTTTAGACCACCATACCAAACTCTTAAGTCCAGGAGATTGGACCCATTGGAATATTTTTGGTCCATGCAATAATAGCTTTTCTCTTCTGTCCAGTTTTGGTTTTCTCAAAAACTTGCACTAGGAAGTTTTTGTTTTTGTCAAACTAACCTTGCCACCCTCTTTATCATCTAAAGAGACTCTGCTCTGGAGCTTTTGGCCACCAGAAGAAATGCCTAGATGCCCATGGCATTCTGTCGAGCACCTTGTGTTCATGAACAGTTTTGGCATAGTTTTATATTTGCACTGTGATCTTGCCCCTCTGGACAAACCAGCATGTCCACTAATCTCCTAGCTAACTCTAACCTAGCCCTGCTAATTCCCAACCTCACCCAAATCCTCTAGCATGCTTTGGCATTTTGTCGAGCACATGGCGTGCGTGCTCTGGGCGCGGCCAGAGCGCGCGTTTTGCACGTGCGTGCGTCCGAGCTGCCGCGTCCCAGGTTGACCCCTCCCTCGAGCTCGATCTGATCCACTGGTGCAGCCGTGTCTCGCCCGCACTCGACCGCCCCCTGGCTCCCTGCAGCGTCGCCGCAGCAAGCTTCTTGGCGGCACGCCTGCGGCCGCGTCCGCTCCTGCCATGGACGGCGCCGTCCAAGCCTCCTCCGTTCGCCAGCTGCCCTCGTGAGCAGGCCGTTCTCATCCCCTAGCTCCCGCAGCCACGCCGTGCCCCGCTAGCATCGCCACGTTGGCCTGCAAACCACAGTGGCGGCGAGCCACCGTTCTTATCCACGGCCGTCGCCGAACCGCCTCTCCGTGCCTATATAAACCCGCTCCGAGCTCTTCACGCTAGGCATGAGCCCTCCTCGATGCCATAGCAAGGCCCCTCTAGCTCCCATTCCTCCAGAGGCCGTCGTTCTCTCCGTCTCTGGTAGCAATGGCCGCCGCTGCCATGCGATCGAATTCGACCGAACCAGAGCATCCCCTTCTCTGCTCTACCCTCCAGTAGGTCACCCTCGACCCTAGCTTCTAACCCCGCGCGTCAATGGACCAGAGGACCACCGTAGGAGAGAATACCCCCTTTGGCCCGACGCTGCGGTCCGCCGGAGAAGATGCCACCGACGACCCCGTCCATCTCCACGTCTCTGTCGACCACCGGGAGGACCGCCCAGAAGTGGTGGATCCCTTCCCGCCCTCGGAGACCCGTGGGGAGCTGCCGTTCGACGGCAGGGATCACCGGAGCCCCGCATGAGCTCGGCAGCGGGAGGAGGAAGAAGGACGGCTGGTCAAATATGACCAGTGGACCCAACGGCCCCACCTGCCAGCGTCCCCAGGCTCTATCAGAGCGTTTTAAGTGGAAACGTATTCCACGAGATACGTCTTCGCTAAGAGAAAGCGTAAGCCCTGTCGAACCGTTTTCTTTTTTCTGTTTTATTTAAAAACAGAGTTTGACCTAAACTTTGACTGTCTATAACTTTTTAAATATGAGTCCAATTGATTTGATTCTTTTTCTGTTGTTTCTAAAATCTTGTCTAGTTTATTTTCATATTTATTTGAAAAATTTCTGAGCAACTTTTTTTGTACTGTTTTTGAATTATGTATTGATTTGAATTTTCTTAAAATAGGATTTTGGAGAGGGAAGCAACTTTCAAAAAGTGCACCCCACCCACACACTCTCGGAAGGCAAGCATCTTGAACACAGATATGATATTATGTTGAATGCTTGCTAGGAGTAGTAAGCTATGTTTATGTCACATGAAATAATGAGTTTTGCATATGATGACAAGTCATGCATGAATGCATTTGTTGAGTAGTTGATTTGCTGTGATCATGTGATATACATGTGAAGGGGTTACTGCCTCATGCCACGTATGCCTGAGCTGGTCCGGACAAACTTCGGGGAGAAGCTTTGTCATGGGTAAAGTATGACCGTGAATATGGTACCTCATGGTGACGAGAGAGATCAGTGAGGGCATGACGAGGCATGATGGGCGGTGAACCTGTTGGTGTGGAATATATTTATTATGCTAATCTTGCAGGTGATGCTTTAACCTCCTGAGTCGACCATAGATCGAGTCTTGTTCCGGTAACCCCCATACTTGTTTCGTGCTACCACGTGTCCCTGCCGCAGGTAGGGTACAGTCCAGTAAGTTGTCAACCCCTTTCTTGGCACACACCATACAGAGAGGCCATGGTGGAAGATACCGGAGGCATCCGGTAGGCATGCCACCTGGTCCGGGGCATGGGTGTTTCCGGTTGGGACCGAGGGGGTAGCTCCCCTAGTTGCGCGCATTATAAATTCTGTGATCCCATGCTACTCGAGGTTGTAGCCTCCCCACTTAGAGTTTTGCTTGACAGGTGTCGTGGGTGATTCCAGTCACCGGTAAGTTAAGCTGGTGTGTGCGGGTCAGGTGTGTTTTCAACTAAAAGACCGTAAATGGAATTAGTCCCGATGGACTAAAGGAATCCGTTACTCGTGGGTAAAGAGTACACCCTCTGCAGAGGTTATATCTATTCGAATAGCCGTGTCCGCGGTTAAGGATTACAGTCTGGGATGGGTCAAGTGTCGGTCTTAGTGTCGGTCTTCGGAGGAAAAACTGCTAAGCCAGAATATTGATCATAACATGTGATATTTGATGATTATGATTATTATTATTGTGGACTAACCATGTATATTACTTGAATTATTGAGTATCCCTGGGATGGTTCTACCTCCTGGATATTCCCTGTGATTGTTCTCATATAAGCCCTTTATGTGGTGTCGCACAGACACCCGACTGTGGCATGCTTATTATTTATTTTTCTTATAAGCCCTTTAGGTGGTGTCGCTCAGACGCCCGACTGTGGCAGGCCTATTATTTATTTTTCTTATAAGCCCTTTATGTGGTGTCGCTCAGACGCCCGACTGTGGCATGTTTGTTATTATTTTTCTTTATAAGCCCTTTATGTGACGTCGCCCAGACGTCCGACTGAGGCATGCTTATTTCTATCCTTTCGAGGCGTCGCTTCAGACACCCGATCGGTGCATTTTGTTTTTATCCTCTGATTTCTTATTCATGTTTTATAAGAATAACCTGCTTGTGTGCGTCCTGAATTTTATTTCACGACGGACGCAGTGATCATGGAATATTTCAGAGCATGAATGTCATTTGTTATATTGTACCTATGTGCATAATGTTTGCGAGTACATTCAAAGTACTCACTGGCTTGTCCCTGGCTATTGTCTTGGCCAGATTTCTTGCTTGGAGAGGAGCGCTGCAATGACAGCCCCGGAACCTAGGCAATGGAGATAGCAGCCTCGCGAAGATAGGAATTATCCAGGTCAGCTGTTCCTGTGGGAAATGGAGTCCCATAGACGCTGATGTGTCGCAAACCGCTTCCGTCATCAACCACTAGAAACCTTTTGTTGTACTCATTGACCAGAATGGTCTTGTACTACATATTTTGTTTTTAGCTTGGAACTTCTGTATCAAGTTTGTGTCTCATCAGCTAACAGTAATCCTGGGGCTGGTGAGCACAAGGGCCATTTACTGGGAAATTAATATCCTGGAAAACCGGTCCTGACAACCTTGGTATCAGAGCCAGGCTGACCATTGGCTAAACCTATCTTAGCCAGGTCGATAAACCTAGGTAAATCAACCCACCAAACCTTAACCTAAACCCAGCCAAGCTTCTCGTGCAAGATAGCCGCACAGTGACCCCGACACCTTTCGGCAGTCGGTGCCTAACCTATCAGTCTAGCCTGTCGATCACGCGCCAGTGACCGACACCTAAATTATCTCATTCGCAAGCGTGCGAAGGAAGACTCCGCTTCCTTTTTCTATAAAAAGGGCACGCTAGCTCCAACCCAGCATAGCCCAGCCTCTACCCCCAAAACCAAGCCAAGATGCCTGGCCCCATTGTGCACAATGAGACCACAGCAACCAACCTTGGAGGTTTTGTGACCGTGCTGGCAAACCTCACCCGCCGTGCCTTTGCATTAGTAGAGCCCCCAGAGTATGTTGTGTACCAAGGGGCCATGGGCGGTGAGAGCCGTCAATTCTGGGCCACGGTGCACGTCTACGGTAGGGGTATTTTGCCAGAACGCCCCTACAGGTTCACCGGAAGAACAACTTCCTTTGAGCCACAAGCCATCCAGCTGGCCGCTCGAGAGGCTATAGTGCAACTCCGGCACCTGTCGCCCAGAGTTAACTGCCGCTCGTTCTACTACTACCCCAGCCGTGACGGGTATGGTAGGCCACCCCAGGTTGCCAACGGAGACCAAGAGACGGACCCTGCATTGTTGCACCTGGTGCGCTATGTAAGTGCACTAGAGGCACTGTTTGATCAGATCACCCTTGATCTGATCGCCGCTCGTGGGGAACTTGCTCGCCGAGCCCCGGCAAGAGAGGAAGAGGAGCCCGACGCCGACAACCCAGTTGTACTGTTCGGGCAACCGATCGAATCCTTAAGATCTGCCCCGGCCATCGACCAAAATGCTTTGGTGTCCCCAGAAGTGTTTCGTCGCCTTTCGGGAACACGCTCCAACGGGATTATAGCCAACAATCCCCGCAATGGTCATCATCGCTACCCTGACCCTGCAGCTCCTCAACCCCATCCAGCTAACCCCGACGGTGAAGCCCATGGAGAAGCTTCAACGTCCGCTAGGCACGCCCGCTTAGATATTAACGAAGTAGACTAAGCCACTCGAGTAGTACCGAGTCTTAGTATTTTTTTTTTTACATCTTGAAATAGTGTGACCTTGTATCGCCATAAATAAATGCAGTCTGCTTGTGTGCCTCTGTTTTAAATAGTAGCCATGCATAAGTATGTTGGCGTACGGTTGCATTTTTTTTAATTCCGAGCATAGCTACCAAAAACCACCCCGACGGTGCCGCAGTAAAACGTCACTTTTATGAGATGTGTGTATCTGTGGCATTGACCCCGACCCCATAGGGCAGAATCGCCAAACTAGTTGCCCCACACCATCCTCGATAACCTAGCCCCGATGCTTTATAAAAGGCCACCCCGTGACCTTACCAAGCATCCCTCACCTTGTGTACAGCTCGCCCAACCATTTTTTTTTACAATGCCGAGCCCCAGTATTCATCTGAGAACTCCAGATGCAACCCCAGGTAGTTTTGTTAAAATATTGTGGGACTTTACCTGCAGTACCATGAGTGCTACCCATCCACCCCAGTACGAGCTGCTCAAAACGAGGATCACCCCATCCACCTCGAAATATTGGACAGTAGTGCATATCCCTCCCGCAAGCCCAAACCAAGACCCAACGGAAGTCTCCTTCGTGGGGAAATCTATGCCGACTCCACAAATGGCCATAGAAGCTGCTGCGTACGAAGCGCTTGCTCGCCTTCGATTCGCAGTACCATATGCCAGCGAACGGGGGTATTATTACTTCCCGAGTCGTGCAGCACCCGGAGAAGTAGCATCTTTTCCTGGTGGACGAATTGAGAGGGACCCAGTACTGGCCAACCTTGCCCAGTATGTCATCGCTCAAGAGCGTTTGACACAGCGAGTAATGGGTTATCTCCAGAGCCTCGCTGATTTAAATCCTCGGATCGCCATTGGCGGGCCACTGAGGCCAGAACGGGGGAGACGTGTTCTTCGACTAGTCAATCCGCTTCCCCCGATAGAAGAGGAATGTGCCCCAGTGCCGGAGACATTTCCTCAGGACCCTGTCCATTTTCCGTTTGTATCGTAGACGTCACTGCTATGTTTGTTACCCTAGCACTTATTTGTGAATTACAGCGTATGCGTTGTATCCTAAGTCCTTGCGATGAATTAAATGTTTGTTTTCGATTAATGTGAGTGGTTTTTACTGCTGTTCATTTTGGTTGATTGTTTCCGCTCTCAGTAAATCTTGAAGTTGGATTTCGCTTTGAGCCGTTGCAACACATGAATTCTTCATGACATGTATTTTAATTCACACAGCACCACGACAGCAGGCTCACATCCACAACCACTCAACTGCATGCACAAATTGCATAACCACATACACATTTTGCACCTAACTGATCACCTCGCTAACACACCACAGTCTCTGAAGGAGAAATTTGTGGGTGATTATTCGAATGCAAGTTGCCTCCAGCACACTGACAGCAGTCAGAACCTAACAACCACACTTAATCCTCATGATCACCTCCGCCGCGAAGAGCTAACACTCGAGCAGCAGCATCACAACGATCATTGAGGATCATCGCGCACAAGAGCGCGGAGAACCCCAGCAATGCCGCCAACCCTCCGCACATCAGGATCACGTACCAGTCCGGCATCACCTCCGCCATTAGAGCCTCGTCGCGAGCTCCTGCAAACAGAAATGGAGGAGAAGGAAGGAGAAGAAGAGGCGAGGCCAGGTGTGAGAAAGAAGAGAGCAGCACCTCGGTCATTTTATAGCTCGAGATCGGTGTACGGTGGGCGAAGTCCACCAGCGCCGCTCGTCGCCCGATCGCCGGTGTTCGGAGGCGAATCCGCGAGCAGTGCCGACAGCGCACTGGCCCGCGAGGTGAGTGCACGCTGCGCCGGCAGCTAGCACGCCGCGCACTACCGCAGTACGGCCTAGATGCCCTACGCGTTAGGCGTCGCCGGTGGAGAAAGCGCGGGAGCGCACGCGATAGAGAGGAAGAAAGGAGAGCCAGAGGTAGAAGAAGAGACTGACAGTGGACCCCGGGTCCACCTGTCAGCCAGAGAGAGCTCTATGCACTCGGGTACGACCAGCGTAATTCGTGAATTTAGATTGTTGTTCTAAATTTACCGTAGCCAATAGTAGAAATTACTCAGTTTCCCCAACCATAGTTTTTTTCCCACATAGCACCAGTACCCCACTGTGGTTGTGCCAATTATTTGCTCTCTCGCAGTAACCTCAGTGTATTACGTGTTTAGAATGTTCGTTTCTTTTGAATTAATACTTTATGGTAATAGGATGGATATTTTGAGATCGTCCTTAGCAAATCTCGAGGACGAGATTTTTCTTAAGGGGGGTAGTGTTGTAACACCCCAAAAATTTAACCATGATTTATTTATTAAAACTTTGACAAGAAATTAAATTTTTTCTTTTCTGAGGTTTCTTTTGATTTCAGAACCATTCCTTTCTTCTGAATTGTGGAGTTTTCCCTCCAAGGGGAACTTTTCAAAATGTTGTTGTACTTGTATACCTGCTCAAGATCATTTCTTTTATCAGTAGAATTATTCCTATAAATATTTTTCCTAAAGCTTTATTACTTTTAAATTGGTTTCTCATAAGTTTTGGAGTCTCTTTTGCACTGCAACCCTTTGATAAATACTTTTAAAAATTCCACCAAAATTTGGAGATGTTAGTAGAAGTATATAATTCATTTCTATGCAAAAACCCATTGGTGTTCTTTGGAAAAAATTGAGCAGAACATCCTCTTTTGCTCTCTGGTCCAGTTTGGCATTTTCTACTGCAACCCCATTCTATCTTGCCCCATTGCCCCTGGTTTTTCTCCTGTTTTTAGACCACCATACCAAACTCTTAAGTCCAGGAGATTGGACCCATTGGAATATTTTTGGTCCATGCAATAATAGCTTTTCTCTTCTGTCCAGTTTTGGTTTTCTCAAAAACTTGCACTAGGAAGTTTTTGTTTTTGTCAAACTAACCTTGCCACCCTCTTTATCATCTAAAGAGACTCTGCTCTGGAGCTTTTGGCCACCAGAAGAAATGCCTAGATGCCCATGGCATTCTGTCGAGCACCTTGTGTTCATGAACAGTTTTGGCATAGTTTTATATTTGCACTGTGATCTTGCCCCTCTGGACAAACCAGCATGTCCACTAATCTCCTAGCTAACTCTAACCTAGCCCTGCTAATTCCCAACCTCACCCAAATCCTCTAGCATGCTTTGGCATTTTGTCGAGCACATGGCGTGCGTGCTCTGGGCGCGGCCAGAGCGCGCGTTTTGCACGTGCGTGCGTCCGAGCTGCCGCGTCCCAGGTTGACCCCTCCCTCGAGCTCGATCTGATCCACTGGTGCAGCCGTGTCTCGCCCGCACTCGACCGCCCCCTGGCTCCCTGCAGCGTCGCCGCAGCAAGCTTCTTGGCGGCACGCCTGCGGCCGCGTCCGCTCCTGCCATGGACGGCGCCGTCCAAGCCTCCTCCGTTCGCCAGCTGCCCTCGTGAGCAGGCCGTTCTCATCCCCTAGCTCCCGCAGCCACGCCGTGCCCCGCTAGCATCGCCACGTTGGCCTGCAAACCACAGTGGCGGCGAGCCACCGTTCTTATCCACGGCCGTCGCCGAACCGCCTCTCCGTGCCTATATAAACCCGCTCCGAGCTCTTCACGCTAGGCATGAGCCCTCCTCGATGCCATAGCAAGGCCCCTCTAGCTCCCATTCCTCCAGAGGCCGTCGTTCTCTCCGTCTCTGGTAGCAATGGCCGCCGCTGCCATGCGATCGAATTCGACCGAACCAGAGCATCCCCTTCTCTGCTCTACCCTCCAGTAGGTCACCCTCGACCCTAGCTTCTAACCCCGCGCGTCAATGGACCAGAGGACCACCGTAGGAGAGAATACCCCCTTTGGCCCGACGCTGCGGTCCGCCGGAGAAGATGCCACCGACGACCCCGTCCATCTCCACGTCTCTGTCGACCACCGGGAGGACCGCCCAGAAGTGGTGGATCCCTTCCCGCCCTCGGAGACCCGTGGGGAGCTGCCGTTCGACGGCAGGGATCACCGGAGCCCCGCATGAGCTCGGCAGCGGGAGGAGGAAGAAGGACGGCTGGTCAAATATGACCAGTGGACCCAACGGCCCCACCTGCCAGCGTCCCCAGGCTCTATCAGAGCGTTTTAAGTGGAAACGTATTCCACGAGATACGTCTTCGCTAAGAGAAAGCGTAAGCCCTGTCGAACCGTTTTCTTTTTTCTGTTTTATTTAAAAACAGAGTTTGACCTAAACTTTGACTGTCTATAACTTTTTAAATATGAGTCCAATTGATTTGATTCTTTTTCTGTTGTTTCTAAAATCTTGTCTAGTTTATTTTCATATTTATTTGAAAAATTTCTGAGCAACTTTTTTTGTACTGTTTTTGAATTATGTATTGATTTGAATTTTCTTAAAATAGGATTTTGGAGAGGGAAGCAACTTTCAAAAAGTGCACCCCACCCACACACTCTCGGAAGGCAAGCATCTTGAACACAGATATGATATTATGTTGAATGCTTGCTAGGAGTAGTAAGCTATGTTTATGTCACATGAAATAATGAGTTTTGCATATGATGACAAGTCATGCATGAATGCATTTGTTGAGTAGTTGATTTGCTGTGATCATGTGATATACATGTGAAGGGGTTACTGCCTCATGCCACGTATGCCTGAGCTGGTCCGGACAAACTTCGGGGAGAAGCTTTGTCATGGGTAAAGTATGACCGTGAATATGGTACCTCATGGTGACGAGAGAGATCAGTGAGGGCATGACGAGGCATGATGGGCGGTGAACCTGTTGGTGTGGAATATATTTATTATGCTAATCTTGCAGGTGATGCTTTAACCTCCTGAGTCGACCATAGATCGAGTCTTGTTCCGGTAACCCCCATACTTGTTTCGTGCTACCACGTGTCCCTGCCGCAGGTAGGGTACAGTCCAGTAAGTTGTCAACCCCTTTCTTGGCACACACCGTACAGAGAGGCCATGGTGGAAGATACCGGAGGCATCCGGTAGGCATGCCACCTGGTTCGGGGCATGGGTGTTTCCGGTTGGGACCGAGGGGGTAGCTCCCCTAGTTGCGCGCATTATAAATTCTGTGATCCCATGCTACTCGAGGTTGTAGCCTCCCCACTTAGAGTTTTGCTTGACAGGTGTCGTGGGTGATTCCAGTCACCGGTAAGTTAAGCTGGTGTGTGCGGGTCAGATGTGTTTTCAACTAAAAGACCGTAAATGGAATTAGTCCCGATGGACTAAAGGAATCCGTTACTCGTGGGTAAAGAGTACACCCTCTGCAGAGGTTATATCTATTCGAATAGCCGTGTCCGCGGTTAAGGATTACAGTCTGGGATGGGTCAAGTGTCGGTCTTAGTGTCGGTCTTCGGAGGAAAAACTGCTAAGCCAGAATATTGATCATAACATGTGACATTTGATGATTATGATTATTATTATTGTGGACTAACCATGTATATTACTTGAATTATTGAGTATCCCTGGGATGGTTCTACCTCCTGGATATTCCCTGTGATTGTTCTCATATAAGCCCTTTATGTGGTGTCGCACAGACGCCCGACTGTGGCATGCTTATTATTTATTTTTCTTATAAGCCCTTTAGGTGGTGTCGCTCAGACGCCCGACTGTGGCAGGCCTATTATTTATTTTTCTTATAAGCCCTTTATGTGGTGTCGCTCAGACGCCCGACTGTGGCATGTTTGTTATTATTTTTCTTTATAAGCCCTTTATGTGACGTCGCCCAGACGTCCGACTGAGGCATGCTTATTTCTATCCTTTCGAGGCGTCGCTTCAGACACCCGATCGGTGCATTTTGTTTTTATCCTCTGATTTCTTATTCATGTTTTATAAGAATAACCTGCTTGTGTGCGTCCTGAATTTTATTTCACGACGGACGCAGTGATCATGGAATATTTCAGAGCATGAATGTCATTTGTTATATTGTACCTATGTGCATAATGTTTGCGAGTACATTCAAAGTACTCACTGGCTTGTCCCTGGCTATTGTCTTGGCCAGATTTCTTGCTTGGAGAGGAGCGCTGCAATGACAGCCCCGGAACCTAGGCAATGGAGATAGCAGCCTCGCGAAGATAGGAATTATCCAGGTCAGCTGTTCCTGTGGGAAATGGAGTCCCATAGACGCTGATGTGTCGCAAACCGCTTCCGTCATCAACCACTAGAAACCTTTTGTTGTACTCATTGACCAGAATGGTCTTGTACTACATATTTTGTTTTTAGCTTGGAACTTCTGTATCAAGTTTGTGTCTCATCAGCTAACAGTAATCCTGGGGCTGGTGAGCACAAGGGCCATTTACTGGGAAATTAATATCCTGGAAAACCGGTCCTGACAATTCATCCATATACGGAGCCACCAAGGCGGAATTCTGTAGAACTGTGTAGTGTGCTTCAGTGAGAGAATGTCCGTCAATACATATTATTTGTTTCCCTCCTAGCGTGCCTTTTCCATCCAGTCTGCCCTTATGCTGCGATTCAGGAACACCAATCGGCTCGGTCAGGAATAAAGTTAATACAAAACTCAATGACCTCCTCATTGTGATGGCCCTTGGAGATGCTTCCTTCTGGCCTAGCACGGTTATGAACATATTTCTTTAAGACTCCCATGAACCTCTCAAAGGGGAACATATTGTGTAGAAATACAGGACCCAAAACGTTAATCTCTTTGCATAGGTGAACTAGGATGTGCGTCATGATGTTGAAGAAGGATGGTGGGAACACCAACACGAAACTGACAAGACATTGCACCAAATCATTCTCTAACCTTGGTATGATTTCTAGATCGATTACCTTCTGAGAGATTGCATTGAGAAATGCACATAGCTTCACAATGGCTAATCGAACGTTTTCCGGTAGAAGCCCCCTTAATGCAACCGGAAGCAGTTGCGTCATAATCACGTGGCAGTCATGAGACTTTAGGTTCTGGAACTTTTTCTCTGCCATGTTTATTATTCCCTTTATATTCGACGAGAAGCCAGACGGTACCTTAATACTGAGTAGGCATTCAAAGAAGATTTTATTCTCTTCTTTGGTAAGAGCGTAGCTTGCATGGCCCTGATGTATGCCGTCTTTTCCGTGCATACGTTGCTGGTCCTCCCGTGCCTCAGGTGTATCTTTTGTCTTCCCATACACGCCCAAGAAGCCAAGCAGAGTCACACAAAGATTCTTCGTCACGTGCATCACGTCGATTGCGGAGCAGATCTCTAGGTCTTTCCAATAGGGCAGATCCCAAAATATAGATTTCTTCTTCCACATGGGTGCGCGTCCGTCAGCGTCATTCGGAACAGGTTGTCCACCAGGACCCTTTCCAAAGACCACCTTCAAATCCTTGACCATATCATGTACATCAGCACCAGTAGGGTGGCGAGGCTTCGTCCGGTGATCCGCCTCACCTTTGAAATGCTTGCCTTTCTTTCTTACGGGATGCCTGCTCGGAAGAAATCGACGATGTCCCAGGTACACATTCTTCTTACAATTAGCCAAATATATACCGTCGGTATCGTCCAAACAGTGCGTGCATGCGCGGTATCCCTTGTTTGTCTGTCCTGAAAGGTTACTGAGAGCAGGCCAATCATTGATGATCACGAACAACAACGCCTTTAGGTCAAATTCTTCCCCCATGTTCTCATCCCACGCACGTACACTTGTTCCATTCCACAGTTGTAAGAGTTCTTCAACTAATGGCCTTAGGTACACATCAATGTCGTTGCCGGGTTGCTTAGGGCCTTGGATGAGCACTGGCATCATAATGAACTTCCGCTTCATGCAAAACCAAGGAGGAAGGTTATACAAACAAAGAGTCACAGGCCAGGTGCTATGGTTGCTGCTCTGCTCCCCAAAAGGATTAATGCCATCTGCGCTTAGACCAAACCATACGCTCCTTGCGTCATCTGCAAACTCCTTCCCGTACTTTCTTTCGATTTTTCTCCACTGCGACCCGTCAGCGGGTACTCTCAACTTTCCGTCTTTCTTACGGTCTTCTCTGTGCCATCGCATCGCCTTGGCATACTCTTTGTTTTGGAACAAACATTTCAACCATGGTATTATAGGAGCATACCACATCACCTTGGCAGGAATCTTCTTCCTGGGGCGCTCGCCCTCGACATCACCAGGGTCATCGCGGCTGATCTTATAGCGCAATGCACCACATACCGGGCAAGCGTTCAAATCCTCGTACTCACCGCGGTAGAGGATGCAATCATTAGGGCATGCATGTATCTTCTGCACCTCTAACCCTAGAGGGAAGACAGCCTTCTTTGCTTCGTACGTACTCTCGGGCAATTCGTTGTCCTTTGGAAGCATATCCTTTATCATTACCAGCAACTTTCCAAATCCCTTGTCAGATACACCATTCTCTGCCTTCCATTGCAGCAATTCCAGTGTGGTGCCTAGCTTTTTCTTGTCACCTATGCAATTCGGGTACAACAATTTTTTGTGATCCTCTAACATGCGCTGCAACTTCTTCTTCTCCAAATCACTTGCGCAGTTTCTCTTTGCATCGGCAATGGCCCGACCTAGATCATCAACGGGCTCATCTGATGCCTCTTCTTCAGCTTCTTCCCGCATTGCCGGCTCAGCTTCTTCCCGCATTACCGGCTCAACTTCTTCCCCCATTGTTGTATCATCGTATTCAGGGAACCCATGGCCAGGATAGCTGTCGTCGTCCTCTTCTTCTTCATTATCTTCCATCATAACCCCTCTTTCTCCGTGCTTGGTCCAAACATTATAGTGGGGCACGAAACCAGACTTAAACAGGTGGACGTGAATGGTTCTTGACTTAGAGTAATTTTGACCATTCTTACAGACAGCACATGGACAAGGCATAAAACCATCCGCCCGCTTGTTTGCCTCAGCCGCAAGTAGAAAAGTTTGCATGCCATTAATGAACTCGGGAGAGCATCGGTCATCGTACATCCATTGTCGGCTCATCTTCAATACACAGCACCAAAAACACCAACTTAATACAAGTTCATACATAAAGTTCATACAACACTTAAATGCAACAAACAAGTAACTCTCTAGCTAAAGCATTTAAATGCAACAACAAATGCGATCAAGATCGCAACTAAGGTAACAATTGATCCAACAGCATAATGATACCAAGCCTCACTATCGATGGCATATTTTCTAATCTTTCTAATCTTCAAGCGCATTTTCTCCATCTTGATCTTGTGATCATCGACGACATCGGCAAGATGCAACTCCAATTCCATCTTCTCGTCCTCAATTCTTTTTAATTTTTCTTTCAAGTACTCGTTTTCTCTTTTAACTAATTTAACCTCTCCTAGATATGCAAACTAAGTGTTATTTTGGACCTCAAATTGCATATAAATCAAATAGTAGCACATATATTTCCTCCCAAATTACTAAACTCACAAATTAATCACTATATAAAGCATTGCAAGAGCTAATCTAGCAATGAGAGATGAAAGGACAAAGTTGCTAACCTTTGTGATCATTTGAATGGATGGGGGCCTTCAAATCTTGATAAATTTTGGGCAAAATGTGTGATGAGCTCGAGAGGAAGAGGGGAAGAACAGAGAGGGAGAGGGGAAAGGGGAAGAACAGAGCGAGCTCGGGTGGACGAAGGGTTTATGTACGACCACCTTTAGCACCGGTTCGTGCCAAGAACCGGTACTAAAGGTGCTGGAGGGGCCCAGACTGACAACATTCTGCCACCACTCTCATTAGTACCGGTTCGTGGCTAAATGTTCGCCACAAACCGGTACTAATGAGAGCGGCCCGGCTAGCCGTTGGAACCGGCACTAGTGTACACATTAGTGCCGGCTCAAATTCAAACCGGCACTAATGTGCTTCACGTTTGACCCTTTTTCTACTAGTGTCAATGAGACTATGACATGTATATAGCAGGAAGCTACCTGAGTGTTCCGATTTCTGTTCTGTTCCCAAGGTAGTATCGCCACGAATAACCAGGCTTGATAGCAATGAATCCAAGGCTATTAGGTTAGCATGTCATAATCATTGGGGTCATCTAGACTCCAGGAATACCGTGCCGGGGGTACTGTCTTCTATGCAAAAGCAATTGGTGTCCACAAGAAAGGCTAGGCTAGTGTGAAACCGAATTACAGCGACTTTTTTGGTATTCTGAACAAACAAAGTCTTATTTTTATATTTGAACAAGGTCTTCCCATTTTCTTTTGTCGAACAAGTTTTCATTTGCATGTCATTAAGCTTGTATTTTCCAGAAAGAAAGCAAAGAAAAGTCCAGCACATCCGAGTAGAATAGCACATTTACAGATGCCATGAATAAATATAGCACATTTTATAAAATTCTTAATGAAGGGGACTTTGCATTTCTGTGACACTATTATGCTAAATCTCATAGTAAATTAATATCTTGTTTTATTTTAACAAATTCGGTCGCTGTAAAAACTGTCATGTTTGGAAAAGGAAAATGAGAAATTTCAAGGAAACTTGAATTGATGAACCTTTCAGTTGCTGATGGGGCGGGTGGCTCATACAGAAGAAAAAAACATCAAGTATAGAGTTGAACTGAATCCTAAAGAATATATCTTGTGAGTAGTTGCAAACTACACTTCACCAGTTTTCTAGAGAAGGTTTATTGTACCATTGACCAACTAATTAGCTGCCTGCTAACATATCAATCTGATGAAATTCAGGCCCGCATGGTTTATGCTTGATTAAAGCTAGTGCAGCCCATCTTCCATTGTCATGGCGAGCTGGCAATCACGTCTGATTTAAGAAGACAATCAGGCAACATGCCGTGCACGCATCACGAACACATCTGACTTTCTGATCGATCTGAGGCCACTAACTAATCAGTTAAGATTAAATGTAGCGTCCATTTGTGGAACTAGCATGTGGCCGGAACGGTTCATGATGTGCAAGTTAGTATATAATTGTAGAGACTAACAGCATACAAGTTGCATATAGTCTAGTAACATAAACAAATGCAGTAAACATTATTTTGAATAACATCGTGAAGTACTAGTGTAAAGATGTACACATTTCAGTAGTACGTGCATCAAGTTAAGTTTCTGAAAAGTTAACTAGTATGAAACCATCAAACCGAATGGCAAAGATTCTGTTGGTTATGGCATTATGGCTAGCTCCCTAATGAACAGAGATCATTTCAAAATTCAAAGTAAACTATGCCATATGCTCCCCTCATTATTTAGTGTGTGCGCTCCTATTGCTACAAGTATTCCATGTCTATACTTCAATAAGTTCGTTCTTTTACGGGGAACAAGGTTTTACTTACATTTTTGTACAGGTCCATATTTTCAGAAGGAAAGCGAAGAAAAGTCCAACACATGTGAGTAGAATAGTATATTTGCAGCCATTGAGAATGAATATATAGATCTCATAAACTTGTTAGTGAAGCGCATTTTGCATTTGCATGTATTCTACAGATATATGAATTTTAACGACATTGTAGCTGTCAAGCAACTCTCATGCTTTGAAACAGAAAAAAGAAAAAGAAATTCAAGGAGACTTTAGAAGATGAACCTTTCGGTTGCCGATGGGGCAGATGGCTCGTTCTGAAGAAAAGGCATTTAAATCTAGACTTCACTCGAGTGAATCCTAAAGAGTATATTTAGGTACAGCATTGTTTTTTTCCAAAAAATATTTAGGTAACAGCTAAGAGTAGTAAACTACACCTCACAGTTTTTCTGGTGAAGGCGTCAACTTCCCGTTGTGAGCGGTATCAAATATGCCTATATGTAGAGGTGCCTTCAGTTGTAGCATTAACCAGCTAACTGATCGGTCTGATGAACAATCCATCCCTGCATGATGCATGCCCTGATGATATACTTGATCATCTTTCGGTATCAGTCACATGCATGCCCGCATTCCAAACATATCTGACTTCCGGCTATGTGTGATTATACCTCGGTTAAATTTCATCTCCCATTGCCTCCTTGGTGTTTGACGTTTCAGTTCAGCAGTCAAAGTTACAATGGCTTGCAGAACTTTCTGTGAGATTAAAATTAGCACCATAAAAAAACTACAGGCAAGCAGGGATTTGGCAATGGTAGCAGGAATTTGGGGATGAAGTCCGAACTGATGGAAAGGGCTAGACAATCCACATATACTGTAACACACCCTCTCACGTGTGACGGGGAAGACAAGTCAACACGTGCAACCGGAAGATAGCGACGGCGCGCGAAACTCACGTATGACTCAAGAGGCCGATACGTGGACACAAAGGGGGGCAAGAGCAATTTTTTTAGATAAATTGCGAAAGCCAGGACTTGAACTCAAGACCTTAGCTCTGATACCATGTTAAGCTTCATGCACTAGCCAACGCAACCAAAAGTCCAAACTGATGGAAAGGGCTAGACAATCCACATATACTGTAACATGATAAGCTTCATGCACTAGCCAAC
>LR738712.1:852809648-852821571 GCA_902687465.1 Secale cereale
AAAAGTCCGAACTGATGGAAAGGGCTAGACAATCCACATATACTGTAACACCCCCTCTCACGTGTGACGGGGAAGACAAGTTAGTCAACACGTGTAACCGGAAGAGAGCGACGGCGCGCGAAACTCACGTATGACTCAAGAGGCCTATACGTGGACACAAAGGGGGGCAGCAGCAATTTTTTTAGATAAATTGCGAAAGCCAGGACTTGAACTCAAGACGTTAGCTCTGATACCATGTTAAGCTTCATGCACTAGCCAACGCAGCCAAAAGTCTGAATTGATGGAAAGGGCTAGACAATCCACATATACTGTAACACAAATAATGCTAAATATTATGACCTTCGGTTTCTTATAAATTGCTCTAGAAATTAGTTCACACATTAATCATGTAATCCCTCCATATACTTCATTGTTAGGTATCTATTTATATTTATTTTGTGTGCGTTACTTAGAATACAAGCTTTTAGAAAACTCCACCAATTTACACTGTCTCAAAATAAGGAATGACATGTCAAAGAAAGATAGCTTATCCATCATGTTTTGTTTTCTCAGAGACATATCTAGCACAACAAGTGTTTTATATAACTAGTTTTGCCTTATCATTAACTGAGAATAAGCGTGAAGATATATCAGACACGATATTGTGAATTTGTGATGCTTCAAAAAGGAGATCAATTGCTCAAAAAAAAAAATAGTCCACAAAAAGGAGACCTCAACCCGCTCCACTAAAATTTGGGCATACGACATTGGTGGTAAGCATTATTCTGCAATATTCAGAAAACAAAACTCACTTTTTGTAGACTTAGGAAATTAGATGCTTGAAACAAATAGAACCTTTCTCTGTTTTCTTGTCCAAAATCCTATATAACAGTCCTAATTCTTCCCGGGTTATTATTTATGCAATCGTACATCTGACTTTGGTCCTAGTTTCCTTTTTATTGCTTTGGACATGGAGACACATAATACATGCTTTTCTCTGTGTAGACTTTATTTCTGGTTACATTATCATTGCTTGGTTCCTGGATCTTTCCATGTGATACATGCTTCATTCACTGTTTCAGCCAAGCTAAACTGCTTCTGATGGGGCATTATGAACTAGGTATTTTACTAAAATACTGCTATCGCATTTGCAACTACTCAATTTATGAATTGTCTGCCACTTAGTTGTTCTTTCCGCATATCTTGTGGTACTCTTCAGTATCCTTTCTTACAGACTTGCTGTTTTAGCATCTCTATTAGATGTTTGATATCCAGGTTTAAACTTTTGGTTGTAGCTTTACTTGGCGAATTGGACTTGCAACGAGGTCCAAATAGAAACGGTCATACTTTCTGTGGTTTGTCTTCGTCTAAAACTCTGAATGTATAGGCCGGTTAACATTTGAGGAAGCATAGGCTTTCCTACACCCCCTTATCTAGCCATCCATTTCTGCATCGCGATCTGTGTAAGTACTTTTGCCTTTTTTTGTTTCTCCCAAATAGAACAACATATGAACTTCAAATTTTACAGGAGAACAAAACATTCTTACTACAATATGGGAAAAAACTTTCAGATTTTCTCATGAATCATATATATTATGTTGGAAATACGCCCACGGGATCAATCACATCAAATCAGAAGATCACACGCGCACAAAAAACTGATAGCCAAGGGCTCGTATCGTGCCTTTTGTTTCTCTCTTTATTTTCTCTTTTTTCTCTTTATTGATTTTCTGGTTTTCTCCGCACAGTACAAAACTCACGCACGGCTGCTGCTTATATAAGTGCAGCCACGACCCCAATACAAGACCTACTCATACGTGTAGTACTAAACCAACAGGGACACAGACTCTGCTACGGATCCTAATTCAACTAGAGACCTGAATCAAGTACATGTACTAGTACTAGGAAACTACAAACCATAACTCGAGATAGCTTTCCTATTCTACTAACACACGTGCACTTTCCAAACTAATTAACCGGCAACGATAATCACTCTTATCTTAAACTAACTCAGACATTGTTTGGATTATCCCAACATATTAAATATTGTATTTTTTTACTAAAAAGATCTCATTTTGTATAATTATGTCGGACGAAAAAATCTGAAAGTTTTTTTTCCCCACGTTTGAGTAAGAATGTTTTGTTGTCCTGAAATGTTTGTTCATATGTTGTTTTGTTTTGAAGAAACAAAAAAGAGTAAATTTCATGTAGTAAGCTAGTTGTGTAGCACAGATCTCAAAGTAATATTGGAGGGTGGAGATAAGAGGTGTCCGAAAGACCGAGCTTCATAAATCCAGGTTCGTCACCTGATGTAATAATGACTGCTACACATTGGACATCAGGATGATGGTACACCTTTGGGCCAATAATGCAAGCCTGATGTTGACCAAATATTTTATCATCCAAGACTACTGCATTTCAAACAATATAATATAGCAATGCAGGCAACACCCAATGCATGACCAAGTATTGGATGGGTCTATGCCTAGCTTTCGGTTGCCGACAGCAGAGGTGGCTATACAAAAAAAAGGCACATAAGTCTAGACTTGCCTCAAGTGAGTCCTAAAGAATATGTCTTGGTACAGCTAAGAGTAGTAAACTAGACCTCACAGTTTTTGTGATGTCGAGGTGTTGAATATGCCTCTGTGCAAGGTGGCATCAGTTTTAGCATTGACCAGCTAATAGATCGATTTGATGAACAATCCATGCCTGCATGATGCACACCCGTATCCTTAACAGATCTGACTTCCTCATCATTCTGGCGCAAGTAACTAGTAGTAGTAGTAGTACATACTAACTGCGTGAGGTGAAGTTGGAGTCGATTGCTCTTTCTGCACCGACTGCAAAAAAAAGAACAGTTGGTTTCTATTTTTAACGACTGTAATCCATGCCTTATTTTGCAGCTGGTCAATTTTTACAGTCTATTTTCTGATTATAACCGCCGCAGGTGACGATTAAGCCTGTCGATTAGGAATTTTACTGCAGAAACTGACTCAATCGTGGGACTAGGATGCTAGGTTTTGAACTAGTGAATATAGTAAATCTTCTATAGTGCATTTCAATAAATTTTGTAGTTATTGCCAACTCCATATTTTGGAAAATGAAATAAAGAAATATCAATAAGACATTTGACAGGTGGCTCATACAAAAGAAAACGCATACACATATAGACTTGACTTGGATGAATCCTAAAGAATATATGGTGTACAGCAAGAGCTGTAGTAAAGAACACTTCACCAGTTTTTTTTAGTGAAGGTTTAAACTTCCAGCGATGATTGCTGGCTTCTTAATACTGTATTAGATTACATGTGGCATCAGTTGCCACCTAATTAGCTGCCTGTTAACAGAGCTTCTTAAAGCTGGTGGAGCTCATCTTCCATTGTCATGGCAAGCTGTCAATCATGTCCAAACTAACAAGACAATTCGGCATCGTGCGAGCGCACGCATCCTGAACACATCTGACTTTCTGACCGATCTGGCGCACTAATTAATCAGTTAAGATTAGATGTAGGATCATTTGTGGAAAGAGCATGTGGATGGATCGGTTCACGATGTGTGAGTTACTATATAATTATAGAGACTAAGCAAGACGGCCCAGCATATACTCCCTCCGTTCCCAAATATTTGACTTTCTAGAGATTTTAACAAGTGACAACATACGAAGCAAAATGAGTGAATACACTCTAAAATATGTCTATGTACATCCCTATGTTTTAGCCATTTGAAATGTCTAGAGAGAGTAGCATATATGTGGATGGATCTGTTCACACTGGCTAATTAGTAAAATTATTACAGAGATGCACATACGACTTGCACGTCAGACAGCCAATTTCCCTTTGGCTTTATATACACACAGTGCTCCGTCCTTTCTCGCTAGCCCTTTACCAGTACGAGAAGCAGGACCTAAATCCATTAAGCTTGAAGGTAATTTTGTATTTCCTCTGTTTGGCTGGCTTTTGCTTATTTCTGTTCATCGTGTACTCATGTTTGCATTCTAGTGCCGTCCTTCCCTTTCTTTTTTGTTGGTAATCGTAATTAGCTACAGCGAGTGCTGGAGATGATGTGTTGGTTCATCTTTGTTGCAGCAAAAGGAAGCAAAAATGACTATGGTCCTGGATGCCTTTGCATCCTACGTGCAAAACATGCTAACGGAGATGGTGAGTGAAGAGGTGCACATGCTGCTTGGAGTCACAAGCGAGATCAAGAAGATGGACGTCAAGCTTAAGGACCTCAAGAACTTCCTCGCCGACGCTGACAGGAGAAACATCACCGACGAGAGGGTGCAAGAGTGGGTGGCCCAGCTCAAGCGGGCCATGTACGAAGCTACAGACATCCTTGACCTCTGCCAGCTCAAGGCCATGGAGCGCGGTCCATCCACCGCGGATGTGGGGTGCTTCAACCCCTTGCTCTTCTGCATGCGGAATCCCTCCCATGCCCACGACATCGGCACCCGCATCAAGGCGCTCAACCAGAACCTCGACGAGATCAAGGAGCGAAGCGCTGCTTTCAGCTTCATACCTCTTGGTTCCTCTGAGGATCGTAGCAGCAAGGTGCAAGCCTCTCGTTCTGGCAATAAGAGACGTGAGACGTCAGGGGTGTTTGACCGGTCGGCTGTAGTCGGAGAGAAGATTGAACAAGACACAAGAAAGCTGGTTGAGGTCATGCTGAGTGAAAAGGAGGGCAACCCCAACATCATGGTGTTCGCCGTTGTCGGTGTCGGCGGAATCGGCAAGACCACTCTTGCCCACAAGGTCTTCAATGACGAAGCCTTGAACAACAAGTTCGAGAAGACGATATGGTTGAGCATCAACAAGGACTTTGATGAGGTTGAGTTGCTCAGGACAATCATCACGCAAGCGGGGGGAGAACCTGGTCGTAATAAGGCGTTGGCTGTGCTTCAGCCAATCCTTGTCACTACCTTGAAAGGGAAGAAGCTATTCCTGGTGTTGGATGATGTGTGGAACCATGGGGCATGGGATGATGTGCTTAAAACACCCTTGGCTAATGTTGTGGCTCCAGGTAGCCGAGTCCTCTTCACTACTAGAGATGAAACAGTAGCTCGAAGGATGAAAGCCATGCTTCCCTACCACCATGTGGACAAGTTAGACGAGGAGGATGCCTGGTCATTGCTCAAGAAACAGGTGCGTAACTAAACTCCATGCTTAATTTGGGGTACAGATATAATAATTGGACACATTCTTTTATGTATCACTCATTGCTCAAGAAACAGGTGCGTAACCTAAGTTCATACAACATGGACACTACATATACTTGTGTACAATAGTTCAACTTAGATACTATCAAATTTAGCTTGATGAAAGTTGGACAACTATACTCCAATAACAACACTAGACCTCGTGTATAGTTTTCTGAGTATAGTTCTATGTGGGGGTAATTAATTCTTAATTTTTTGCTAGTGTTTCCCCAAAAGATTTTTTTCCCATTCTTGGCATTGTTTTTCCCTTTTAGAAAGCTAAAATTTTGAAATATATGTAGATAAAACTCACAAAAGGTTTTCATCATGTTCACAAATACAGAGTTAATCCTTGGACTAAAACTCAGCCGTGTTTGGTACTTTGGTTGGAGGTGTCAATAAATCCACATTAAGTTGTACAGTATTACTGTAGTATGAAAAAGCTGTAATATGTCAAGGATACTAAAGGCGTGCCCAGGCCCACTCACATGCTAGGCATCCCTGCTTACAAGTTCATTCACTTGATAGTTCAGTTTAGGTAGTACATTAACCAATCTTTCGTGGGTCTCTTTTCTCCAGTGGCCTATTATTGACTAATATTGAGTCAACACTAGCAGTTAACAAATGACTGTTTATTCTGTCAAGGAAAAACCACCCCTTATTGACTCCATCAATTCAACTTGCAGATAATATCAAGTGAGATTGATAGACGTGACATTGATATGCTCAAGGACATTGGGTTGCAAATTGTAGCAAAATGTGATGGTTTGCCTCTTGCAGTCAAAGTAATGGGAGGTCTATTGTGTCAGAAGGACAAAAAATACCGTGAGTGGGAGATGGTTTTGGCTGATTCTATATGGTCGATATCTGGAATGCCCGAAGAGCTAAACCATGCAGTATATTTAAGCTATGAAGATCTATCTTCTTGTGCCAAACAATGCCTTCTGCATATTTCCCTTCTCCCTAAAACTGCAGTCTTTTATTGCGATGAAATCATTGGCATGTGGATAAGTGAAGGATTTCTTCACGGGACCTCGGGTGACTTAGAAGAACTCGGAAGAAAGTACTATAAGGATCTTATACTGAGGAATCTTATGGAGCCAAATACAGAGTATGTTGATCAGTGTGTCTGCAACATGCATGATGTTGTACGCTCATTTGCTCAGTTTGTGGCTAGAGATGAGTCACTGGCAGCTCACAGTGGGGAAACTAATATTGTTAGTAAACTTAGTGCACATGGGTTTCTTCGGTTATCTGTAGAAAGCAAAGGATCAGAATCAGATGGGTTAGACTGGAGTTGCTTGCAAGCACAGAAGACACTAAGGGTACTAGTATCAGTTGGCTTTATAAATATCAAGCCTGGTGATTCCTTGGTTAATTTTCCATGTCTACGAACTTTATATATATTGTCTGCACATGTTGTAGCTTTGCTTGAATCTATGCATGAACTCAAGCACCTGAGGTACTTGTCCTTAGAAAACACTGATATATCTAGTCTGCCCGATAGCATTGGAAAGATGAAATTCTTGCAGTATATTAAGCTTCAAGGATGTCAGCAATTTGTGAAACTTCCACCTAGCATTGTAAAGTTAGGGCAATTAAGGTACCTTAACTTCATTGGAACAAGTATGAAAGGCATACCTAGGGGGTTTTATGCTCTAACAAACTTGAGGGTATTAATTGGGTTTCCAGCCCAGGAGGATGGTGATTGGTGCAGTTTGGAAGAATTGGGCCCTCTTTCTTTGCTCAAGAATCTTGGAATGTATGAATTGGAGAATGTAACTACTTCCTCATCTGCAGCAAAGGCAAAGCTTGGCGAGAAGGTGCATCTTACTAACCTATCCTTATATTGTGGTAGTATATTGGGAGATGATCGGTTGATTAAAGAGGAAGATAGTGTCTCTGAGGAAGAGCAACAGCGAATCAAGAAGGTGTTTGATGAACTCTGCCCTCCGTCCAGGTTAGAATATCTTTGCATCAATGGATATTTTGGCCAACGACTCCCGAGGTGGATGATGTCATCATCAGTTGTGTACCTCAATAGCTTGAGGATTCTGTTCCTTGAAGACCTGGTTTGCTGCATACAACTTCCTGATGGCTTGTGTCGACTCCCCTATTTGGAATTCATTCAGATCGACCGTGCTCCAGCCATCAAGCGTGTTGGATCTGAATTCATGCAATCCTACCATCAGCACAGTCCTTGTCCTTCCCGGATGGTGGCTGCATTTCCAAGATTGCATGAGATGAATTTAATAGGAATGGTGGAATGGGAGGAGTGGGAGTGGGAGGAGCAAGTGCAAGCCTTTCCTGTCTTGCAGCAACTTATGCTAAAGCAATGCAAATTGAAGTGTCTTCCTCCTGGCCTTGCCTCTCAGGCAACGGCTTTGAGTATATTAACTGTATACTATGTCCAGGGTCTCATCTCTCTAGAGAACTTTCCGTCTCTAGTTGAGTTGGATCTGGATGAAAACCTTGACCTGGAGAGGATCACTAATCTTCCCAGACTGCAAAAGCTTACCATCGAAGGCTGCCCAAAGCTGAAGGCGTTGGAAGGCGTTCCTTCACTCCAGAGGCTTATGCTCACAGATAAACACATGGATACACTCCCGGAATACACGGGACGAATAAACCCAAGGCATTTGGAGCTATACTGTAGCCTTGCGCTGCTCAATTCCATAGCCGCTGCACAGTCTGGCCATGAGTGGGACAAGTTCAGCCATTTTAAGCATGTCAAAGCATATGCATCTGAAGGAGATAATACAAAGAAATGGTACGTCTTCTACACAGCTGATCCCTACAACTTGGAGACAAATGTCAGCCGTTCTTTCATGTCCAGAGGTAATTTCACATAGCTCGTTCATTTTAATTTGTCTATCTATTCTGGTTATTTGAACTATTCAATTTGTATTGTACATTTTGTCAGTATGCAGGAATTTGAATATATTGCCAATTATTCCTTTTGAATAGACCCTTCTAAAGTAGAACAACAATAACATGCTAGTAATGTCTGCATAGATGTATTACCAGCTTTTTCTCTTTAGAAATAGATGACTGGTTTTTTATCGTTTTGTTGACCAATGCTATTTTCTGATTTGGCGAGTCCATCATTTGCTTAGTTACTGTTGTTCACACTTGCTACCTACTGCTCATATGTTATTTCATTTCACCGTTTTAACTCTGTCACAGTTGTGTTCTTGACTTGCAAGCTTTAGTCCGTCATCCACTTTTATCATTTTTTTCTCATGCAGGAACCTTAACCTCTTTTGAGGACACACAACGATTTGAGTATGTCTTCAAAATGACAAGAAAAACATTTAGCTACATCTGCAGCTTGGTGATGAAGCCGTCAATGAAAGATATGAACAACTACGCATTTGTTGACGGGAGGGTACTTTCTTTAGAAGATCGAGTGGCTGTTGCTCTCAGAAGGTTGCAGTCTAGTGAGCTACCAGAGATCATAGGATCCTCTGTTGGTGTGAACGAGTCAACTCTCTTGTTGATAACTAAGAGCTTCGTTGTGGCTGTGGACAAGCGAGCAGGGCACCATTCGCGCTGGCCAGACTCCAGCGAAATAGACAAGGTCAAATCCATATTTGAAAAGATCCATAATATGCATAACTGCTGTGGTGTTATATGTACAACTCACATCCCATTTGGACCAAACTGGGACACTGAAACGAATGACAGCATCCTAGTACAGCTTGTCGTTGACCCAGAGATGAGGTTCAGGAACATTTGGTGGGGATGGATAAGCAGCATGAACCAGTCAAGCATTTTGCATGAATCTAATTTTTTCAAGGAGTGCCAGAAGGGTGCTTTGCTGAATGGCAGCAAGCTGAAGGTGGGATTAGAAGGATCAGAAGTCGGGGAATACATAATTGGTGATGCAGGATTCCCTCTTCTCCCGTGGCTACTCACACCTTACCAGGAAGAAGACCTCTCAGACTCCAAGGCGGAGTTCAATAGGAGACACAACGCAGCCACAACCTGCGCTCAGAAGGCGCTGGCAAGGTTCAAAGACACGTGGAAGTACCTGCAGGGAGAGACGTCATGCCCTGTCAATCCGGACACTCTGGTTGCCACAATCCATGCTTGTTGCTACTTGCATAACATAGTCATAGATATAGAGGATGATGAAGCCATGTTGAGCGTTGAGGAGCCGGGTGACTCTGAGGATGATGGAACCACGTCGACTGTTGAGGAGCCAGATGACTGTGAGGATGATGAAGCCATGTCGAGCGTTGAGGAGACAGATGACTCTGAGGATCTGCGCCAGGTAGAAAATGAGGATGCTGTCGTGGCGAGGGATATGCTGTCGCAATACTTCTTGACCACCATGTCATCTGAATCGGGAGGTGAATTAAGACAACTTCTACTACATCTTGATTTGTTTGTTTGGTTTCTATGACCACTAATTTGTCATAATTAATTATTTCCTCCTGTTGTTTACATCCTTCATCTATTTAGTTGGCCCGGTGGATGTAGAGGAGGAGCGTGAAGTAGTTGCATCAGGCTCAGGGGATGAAAACAAGGAACAAGAAGCAGAGACAAGAACATCAGATGAAGAGATCCTTAACTGAAAAACAACTTGTTTCTGCCACATCTTCCAGCTTCATTTTAGGTACTAGCGCTAGCTAGCAGGCTGTGCATCAAGTCTTGTTCTATTGTTGGTTTGTTATTTTGATACGGCACTAATGTGAATAAGTCTGATCAACTCTGAAAGAAAGTAACTGATACAACACATTATATACCCTTGTGCATTTCGCTCTCTACTGGCAATTGCTTCAATTGATGGTCCATTCATTTAATAGCATTCCTGAATTGCAAATAAAGTTAACAAATGCACTCTTGATGGAAATGAACAAATGTTTAAAACCTTGATTTGACCAGGTTGAAGGGAAATCCATCATGCTGCTGGAAGGGAGCTCTTAAATCCATGAACGCGAAGCAGCCCATGCAATGGAGCCAGAGACTGGTCTGATGCTGCCACAGGAAGTGAAGCTGGGCATTCTTTTTTATACTGTATCATTTTGGCAAAGACAGGTGTTGGCATGTACTGTATGCGTTGAAAAAAACGACGCTTGTAGCGTGGAAGATGCATGGAGACTCTGCAATTCCCGGTCAGCGTACGTCCTGGACCCAGGTTCTGTTCTCATTTAGTTGGCTCCCTTCACTATTTGATCTTTAGTTTTGTTAATTCGTCCGGAACATGTACATTTTTGGGTACTCCCTCCATTCGAAATCACTCGTCGTGGTTTTAGTTCAAATTTGAACGAGTAATTTGGAACAGAGGGAGTACATCCGTATTTGTCGTGCTTGATCATGGCTGAAAGTGTGTGTCTAATTCAGTTCGTGCATGGTTTTGCGTCTTCCTTTTCGCTTTATTTCCCTTCTTGGTTGTTGTTGTTGTTGCAACACTGACATATCAGAGTCAGAGTTAGCTATGTCTGTCTGTACTCTGTAGTAGATGGATGAAGATTGTCTGTCTGTCTGTCTGTAGTTCCCGTCTGTTTGTCGGTTGATGCAAACTAGAGAATTTGCTTTGCATACATATAGGTAAAGGGCAGGCTATATATCGTGGAAAATTTCAAAGCAAAATACACCTGAATGTGATACACAGCACATGCTGCAGACCTGAATGTTACCCGTAGCTTCTTCTTCTTCTTCTTCTTCTTCTTCTTCTTCATCAGTGTGCACTACACTACATGAATAGAGCCGCTGTTTCTTATTGGGCCGACTGATTCCGCATCGATTGGCATGTAAAATCTGCATTTCAGTAGCCCGCACTGATTTCCCTCGATCAGAGGGTTGTTTAATTTCGACCAGTCCTTGGTGCGTCATGTGCTGCAGTTCACATCGATCAGGTGCTAGCAGTGCACCACACAAGGCAGGGCTTGTAGCTTTCAACCTACTTACTATGTTATTATTACTAGTAAAAAAGCCCGTGCGTTGCAACGGGTTCGCTCACCGGACTATTAGTCCTCCTTCTGTGAGTCATTGATGGCAAACGGTGGGTCGAATGAGATCATCATCAGCAATTCTGGTCGCACACAAACACTAACCATGCATGACCGGTAGACGATGCAAAATATACAAACTTTCATAGAAATAGAGTGAGCTAATTATACATACTTCACACAGATTAATCATATACTTACTACAAAAACCGTCATCCGAACTTTACTTATTTAATGCTTTGAAAAAAAACATCAAGAAATTGTGGATACTAACCAAAGGAACAGCATTATGATAATGATGAAGACTGCTCGGTCAACTCGGAGAACAATTTATATGTACACCAAGTTAAGAAGAATATCGACAAGGCTCCGTTAACAGCATAAGACAGTCCAACATATGCAAAAACATTTATAAATATCTTCCCAATCTTACTCTGCTGTCAAGAGTAGCACAGCTTAAAGCAAGTGAAGATGGTTGTAATTGCATACCTAGAGTGAACTTTGCAAAATAACCATCTTGGTCTACGTTTGAATAACCCCGTGAGTCCAAGCCGAGGTGATATATAATGGGAAAGTTGTGGCTACTCTCGGGTGTAGGTACACCCGAGTTTGCAAAATTTTGAAAAACATGATCAAACAATGTCGAAAAAATCTGCAGTTTTGGGACATGAAACTTCATCAAATGTTCAAGCTTTTTGCAAAAATTCAGCTAAAAATAACATCAGAGGAGCTCTCGAAAAAAAAAAATCAATGCTCAAACAGTGCGCAAACTTAGAACATTGATTTTGTTTTT
>LR738712.1:852828362-852846710 GCA_902687465.1 Secale cereale
GGCGGGGCGGGGCAGGAGGTAGCGGCGGCGGGGAAGGGCGGGGCGCGGCTGCGGCCGGCGGTGGACGGTGAGGTGGGGCGGGGCAGGAGGTGGCGGCGGGCTAGAGGGGGAGATGGGATCGAGGAGGCAGTGTGGTGCGTGCGGCTGGCCTAATTTTTTTTCTCCGTACCGGTTCGGCCTGACTTATGACTTATGACGAGGACTGCGGGTTAATTTTTAGTAAACAGGGGGACTTTTTTGCAAAAAATCCGATGACGGACGACCAGAAGCAGTCCCTGGTTTATTAGTAGGTAAAGATAAAGATTATTGTGCCCTCAGGCATTGTCACGAGTCAAAATATCAGAACCGGCCCCAAGGCCACAGGCCATAAGACACAGCAACGTCCATATATATGAATGATTTTCTTTTTGAAACATTCACTAAAAAATGTGAACAATTTTGAAATGCCGAATAGTTTTTGAATTGACAAATTTAAAACATTCACTAAAAAACAGTAGGAAATGTTGTTTTCAAAATGGACGAACTGTTTTAATATCCGACAAAACTTGGGCCAGCCCAATAAGCACCCTACGTGAGCCATGTCTATTTCTTAGTTTTCCTTTTCTATTTTCACTAATTCATATTTCGCTTTTTTTAAGCCTGTTTAATAATTTAAAATATTTTTGGAATGCCAATTTTGTTTTCATGTTTTCAAACATTGTTTTCAATTTTGAAAAATATTCTGAAATTTAAAAAATGTACCTGTTTTTGAATTTCTCTTGTTCACAAAATTAAGAAATGCTTGCATTTCAAAAAAGTTCATAAATATTAAAAAGTACGTGATTTGCAATTTGTTTACAACATCAATTGTTGGGAATTTGTTCACAAATATGGAAAAGGTGTTCAAATTTATAAAAAATTCTTATACAATTTGAAATTCCAGAATTGTTCACAAATTTCAACAAATTGTTAGGATATAAGAAATGTACCTACTGATTGATAATGATGGAAATTGTAAATAACAGAGGCACTCAAATTAAGAAAAACTAAATGGTCACGGATGCACCCATGAACTGGTGTGTTTTTCATATGGTAAATGACCCCAACTTCTTGCAGTAGCTTGACACAGACATATGAGGCATCCATGAAAGGTTTAAACAACTTCCGACACCATTTGCATGTTGCGACACGCTCGACCATTTATCGGCCTTTTTTCATCAACAAAACTCTAGGAAATGCAAAAAATTATAAAATCCAAATAATTTGGCATGATGCCTTGAATTCATCATAGAAGCAAGTGGATTTTTTTGGGCCATTTGACGGATGCAAAAAAAATTGCTTTCAAACAGACCCTTCTGCCCTAGCCAAACACTCTCTCTTGCACATGGTCTATTTTTGGACATCCTTCAAAGAACACCGACTTTCCAAGTAGGTGGGCATGCCCATGGTAGGTATCCTTGCCTTGCTTGAACGAGTTTCGACAACGTATGCAAGTTGTGACCCGTCCAGCCATTTATTGACCTTTTTTGACCGAGAAAACTTTAGAAAAGGCAAATTTTATCGAAACCAAAACATATGTGTGGCATATTTGTCTTTTGTTTTAATATAATAGATTAAGTACCACTAGTTGTGTTTTATTTGTGTTCAACTTTTTAATGTGATTTTGATATTATTTAGAGCGTTGCGATGCACAAATATGTTGTCTGGAATATAAGTATCAAGTTTTAGGTACGCCATAAAAGGTAGCTTTCTTTGGTTATCCAAATTTTGATATCCTTGTTATTTTTAAAAGATGGATTTTGGCAGCCAAAAATTTGCTTTGCTTCACCCGTGGAGCAGAGGTGCATGTTTCACTTGGCAAGGAGTGGTGAAAGAACATGTGGTGCCCCCATATTTGGTTTTGGTAATTGATGACAATCTCTATGGACTAATGGTTGCCTTGAGTTATATTTGAAGGATTTGTCCATAGGCTTTTCTTGGAGTACATGTGTTGGTTTGAAGAAGAGTTTGTGTGGACCAAGGTGCTATTCAAGAAATTGTATAAAGATTGGTCATGTGAGATGTTGATCAAGACTAAGTCAAAGAGTGAATCAAGTTGATCAACACACAAAGCGTAGAAGATGTATCGAGAGAGATCAAGTGATCCCATGGTATGGTAAGAATTGTCCATTGTGCTTTGTGTACTAACCCATGGTCTACGTGAGAGTTCTATGCGGGGTTAGGTATGTTTCCATGGGTTTGCATCAAGATGAAGATCGCATACAACACATGGAGGATGACATCAAGTGGTGATCGTCATCAAGTTTGCGGTGTGTAAGTTCAAGTGGAGCATCACGAAGAGATCAAGTGCTTGAAGCTTGCCGTCCATTGTGGTGACAATGGACTTGTGAAGATGTGACGAAGAGTGGCTCACCCATAGTGGAGTATGGGGGAGCAATCTACTAGTCTTCACCGAGCCAACGCAATCAAGAAAGGTGGTCCAGCTTGAGGGAGTCAATATCGTCATCATCCAGCTCAAGTGGACTATGTGCAAGGCAAAGGTTTGCCTTTGATAGGTTTTCTATTTTACCGGTGTCAGAGATATGACTATCGGGTATAAACCGGCCAGGACGGTCCGGATTACACTGGTAAAGTTATATTATCAGAAGCCCAGTAGAGTATGTAACAGAAGGTTATAGCCTGCAGAGGTTTAGGGCCAATGTATAAGGCCCATGGTCTGTAAACCGTCGTACCATGTAACTTGGGACGTAAGATAGAAAGAGTAGAGACCGAGGCGGACACGTTTATGAACCGGCCTCAGGACTCTGTAAACCGGACCGGGCGTCGCCTCTTATATAAAGGGATGACCCGGCGACGGTTCAAGGACAAGAAACAACAGCTCGAGACACAGGCAAAGCGGATTCGCTCCCTGGTCATCGGAGCCCAAGCAATACCACACCAAACAAGACGTAGGCTTTTACCTTCATCGAAGGGGCCGAACTAGTATAAAACTCCCTGTGTCCTTCGTCCGCTTTAACCCCTTTAAGCTAACCCGAGCGATGGCCTCACACCTAAGTCCTTTAACCAGGACATCTGCCGTGCTAAATCCACGACAGTTGGCGCCCACCGTGGGGCTATCGCACGATGGTTTTGAGTTCTTGAAGGGCAGCTTTGAAGGGCTCAAGGGTTACGCAGTGGGCCGGATGACCAAGAGTCGTCGCGGCCGGATCTACATTGACGATGCAGGCTGGGGCCCCGAGGCCGATTCAATCGAATACGGGTACCAGGTCCCCTTCGGCGGCATCCACGTCTTCATCGGCAAGATCGGCGAACCGGCACCTGAGTCGGACATCTTCCCCAACGTCGTCGAGCCGGCTCAGCGTGCGAGATCGGCCCGGATTCAGCCCGCCGTGAAGCATGTTTTCGTCGGAGCAGTGCATGGAGTACAAGACGAGGACGGATCGGATTCTGGTGGCGAGACAGTTGTCTATTCCGGCGATGAATCTTCATCCGGTGAGACCGAATCTTTGTATCTGTTGCAGGACGGCCGGTCGGAGGGTGTGTCCGATGGAGATAGTATTCCGGACCCCTTCGATCCGCCGAACAGGGTTGCTGTTTTCATGGCCGGATCACAACCCATGCAGCAGCCCTCAACGAACGGGGCGTTAACCTCTGAGGCAATGGGAGGCAGGGCTGGAGATCTTCCCCCGTCGCCTTCTGACGTCCTATCCACCCTAGTCGACACTTTGACAGCGCTTGTAACAGCGGAAGTAGCCCAGGCCGACAAGGAGCAGCATGATGCAGAGGTCGCTCGGGTGAGGAGCCAGATTGAGCAAGCTAAGTTGGATCTGGATGCGGAGAAGGCCAGGATAGCTACAAGACAGGCAGAGCTAGATTCCCAAGCCTTCCGGCTCAGGTTAGATCAGAACGCTTCGCAGGAGGTAATGTACAGAAGACAACAATCTCGTTTGCCGCCGGTTTATGAGGCAAGGAATCTCTTTAGCACACCCGGAGCAGGAACCAGTAACCGTCCAGAGGTAAACCGGGGAGGAGCCCCGGGGGCGGGCGCGTCGGTTCAGCCACCAGCCGCGGAGCTAAATCGCCAAGTTGTGCCGATACATCACGTACCCATCCCTCCCGGCCATTATTCTAACCCGTTGGACAACATTGTCGCCGCCGCTTCACGGCTGGCCGCTCTTCCCATTGAGGGGACGTCCCCCATAGCAATGGAGGCACGACGGGCTAAGGAGTTGCTGGACACGGCTTTAACACAGCAGCAAGCTTATTCCTATAGCCGGGAGAGTATTCATTCAACCCCCCGCCCAAGCCGGAGTTACACGAGGCACCTGGATGAATCGGCTGTATCTAGCAGCGCGCGGAGACGGCACCGACAGAGGCAGGATAATCCGGCAGGAGCAGGAGCACATGCCCAAGAGGTGGTGGACCAGGCCAGGCATACTGCCCACAACGACACTCGTCAAGTGACGCCGGTTCACCCCACCACCACAGAGACAGGAATCATGTCGAGTTCCTTGGGGGTGCAGTGTCTTATCCCCACTTTACGGAGCATGAAGTTACCCAAAGACTTCAAAGGTCCGCGCAAGGTACCCAACTACACGGCGGATCTGGCTCCGGAGGCGTGGGTTGAAAGTTATGAGATGGCTATGGAGATGCTTGATGTGGACGAAGATGCGTGTGCCAAATACTTCACAATGATGCTTGAGGGCACGGCCCGGACATGGCTAAAGGGTTTACCACTGTCGGTGTACTAAAGTAGGGGTACCTTGGTATCCCGACTTGTGCACGGGCAGTAGCAGCGTCCCGTGGCCAGGCTCACCACGCACCCGCCAAGGCCCACTCTGGTTCCCTTGAAGCCATTCAAGAACAAAGTATTCAAGTTAAGAAACAAGACCCCGGCAAGAGGAACTTGCCGGGAAGGCCGCACCAGGCTCAAGGTTATCACTTCAGCACAAGACCCTGGTAAGAGGAGCTTGCCATGAAGGCCAAAGAACAGCATCTCAGAAGACATATCGTGGCGCATCACGCGCCCCGGCAGGACCCGGAGAGCGACAGGCTTCCGGGCCCGGCAAGGTAGTAACCGCGGCAAGGAGCTTGCCGCGGCAAGCTTTCACTGTGTGCCTGCGCTCCGGCTCATCTGTCCACGCGTCGCCCTGGGGCCCTTCCAGGGGCACGTGGTAGATGGCTGTGCAGCCTGGGGTACACGGTGGCAAGCCACGGTGACGAGGCCACCATCGTGGCGAACGGAGACGCCCGGGCGGATGCTTTTGGGGTGACGGCGACGGGCATTCAATGCCTTTGTCCCCCACCGTCTGGGTTAGGTACGAAGCACTGTGCATACACTGTACATGCACTGTTACAACTACCACCAATTTTACACTTTTACCCTCATCTACGTTGACACCTGTCGGTGACCCCTTTGAGCTATAAAAGGAGGCCCATGCACAACGTAGAGGGGGTTCGATTCCGAAACTTGATCACTCCCAAGCTCGGTGTAGCTAGTACTGTAGATCTTCTCGCTCCCGAGCCAAGAACTCAATACAACCAAGGCAGGAGTAGGGTTTTACGCATCCGTGCGGCCCGAACCTGGGTAAACTGCTCGCGTGTGCGCCTCGATCTGCTCTCCGTGCTCCCTCCGCTCCCTTGCCGTACCGAAAAGGGGCTCCGGTCCCATAGGTGTTCGTGGGCGATCAGTTTCCCCGACATCTTTGGCGCGCCAGGTAGGGGGGCGTCGAGGTTGTGCGAACCTGATCCGGCGCTCACGCGGGCGCAACCTTCAGCAACTTCACCAACTTCGTCAGCTTCATCGACTACATCAGCATGCCGCCAAAGAAGAAAGCTTCGGAGGTCGGAGGCCCGTCCGCGTCGATCCCGCCGCCACCGGAACCAACGGTTGGTGGGGTGGACGCTGGCGGAGGGGCGGACGCCGGCGAGGAAACTCACGGCGCCGCCAAGTCTAAGGACAAGACGGACGACCGAGCCCACTCCAAGACCTCGGTGTCCGTGCACGCACCACGCCCCTCTCAGGAGGTGCCGGACCAGCAGCGGCGTGGTACCCAGGGTACCATACGCTTGCTGGGACGAGGCCAAGCTGGCGGGTCGCGGGATGCTCAAGGCCAGCGCGCCGGCACGAGCAAGGCGCGGTCGCCGGGGCGAGAACCTGCTCCTTCTAACGCTGTTAGGAGTCCGAGCATATCTCGCTCCTCGCACCGCTCGCCACCGCTCCCCTCCTCTCCAGTTGAAGCTCTAGCCAGAGCTCAGCTGCTCCTCGACTTCCCTCCAGCGGTAGACAAGGCCGAAGACTGGAGGGCCACTATCCAAAGCCTCATCGCCTTCGCCAACAACAACACGCCGCAGCAGCCGGCAACATCACGGCCGCGGCAAGTCAGCCAAGCGAAGGCCGATGGAGACAAGACCGCCGGGGGTGCGACAACCGTGCACTCCCCGCCGCGGAAGCAGAAATCGCCGACTTGCCGGATCAACGTCGACGACGACTCCACAGCTTCGTCGGACCCGCGAGCTCGCCGCGATCAGTGCCAAGTCCTCGACGACACGCGACAAGAGGATGCTCGAACTCGCATCGAGCGTCGAAGAGAAGCGCGACGACAGTCCGACCAGCGCGCTGGGACCGCTGTCGACATGCACGCGCCCGGTGAACCAGGCGACTTGCCGTACGCGGCAGGTTGCCCTGCGTTCACCCGAGAGCTGCGGCAAGTCCAGTGGCCCAGCATGAAGAACTTTAAGCCCGACGTACCCGAGAAGTACGACGGCAAGACTCATCCCTCAGAGTTCCTTAGCATCTACACCATTGCGGTGCAGGCTGCCGGGGGACGGGATGAGAAGATTCTAGCAAACTACTTCCCGCTCGTGCTCAAGCCAAATGTCAGATCTTGGCTCATGCACTTGCCGGAAAATTCCATCTCTTCTTGGGCCGACCTGTGCCACCAGTTTGTCGGCGCCTTCACGGGCGGCCACAAGCCCCACGGCCAGGAGAGCGACCTTCACATTTTGGCCTAGAAGGAGGGAGAGTCCCTGCGAAAGTACATCCAGAGATTCAGCCGCGTCCAACACAACATCCCGGATGTCCACCCTGCCGCGGTTATCAGCGCGTTCCACCAGAACGTGCGTAACCGCCGGATGAGGGAGGAGATGGCAATGACCAAGATCCGGGACGTCAGCGAGCTTTACGCTCTGGCTGACAAGTGTGCGCACGCTGAAGAGGGGAGGAGGCTCCCCGGAGAGGATGCTGGAGCAGGAGGAACAGACAGCGAGGATGCCGCCCCGGCAAGGAAAGGTCGGCGGCGGAATAATAAGAAGAAAAAGAACAAGGAAGTACTGGTTGTGGAGAAGTCCGGCAAGGAGGCTGGCGACAAGAAAACTCAGGCTGGTGGCTCCGGCAAGGAGCCTGCCACTGTAGCTGCCGCCGACAAGCAGGACGGCTCCGACAAGCAGTACTGCAAGATCCACCGCACCAAGGGCCACGATCTCCAGAATTGCAAGAGGGTCGAATACCTCGTCGAGCAGCAGAAGGCTGAGTACGAGTGACGCGACAAGGAGAAGGCCCAAGGAGGCGGAGGAGAGTCCGGCAAGAAGCGGCCATTCAATGGCCGGGGAGGACGCCGCGGCAAGGCCAAGCAGCGGCAAGGAGACAGACCTCCCCGCGGCCGCGACAAGGACGAAGACGACGACGAGGACATGGATAACGGAGATAACAGCGAGCAGGAGTTCCAGAAGGCCACAGAAGTTCTGTGCGTCGATGGAGGTGCTTCTCTGCACACTTCCCACCGCCAACTCAAGCAATGGGTGCGGGAAGTGAATGCAGCTGAGCCACCCGTCGAGTCACGCAAGCTGCTGAAGTGGCCCAGCACGCCCATCATCTTCGACCTTGAGGACCACCCTGACCGCACAACTGCGGTCGGGTGCTTGCCGATGTTGGTTTCGCCAACCATCCGCAATCTCAAGGTCACCAAGATGTTGGTTGACGGTGGGGCCGGTCTCAACTTGATCTCCTCCGCTGTGATCCGGAAGCTGCAGATCCCCGATAGCGAGCTCGAGGAGACCGGGACGTTCCAAGGAATCAACTCGGGAAGGAGCAAGCCGAAGGGGAAGATAACACTGCCAGTGACCTTTGGCGGAGAGCTGAACTTCAGGACTGAGAGGATCACCTTCGACGTTGCCGATATCCCATTACCATACAATGGGATACTTGACCGTCCTGCGCTCGCCAAGTTCATGGCAGCCTCTCACTATGCATACAACATGCTCAAGATGCCAGGGCCAATAAGCGTCATCTCTGTCCCCGGCGACAAGAAGGATGCGCTTATCTGCGCCGACAAGATCTACCGGGACGCAGCAGCCGCGGCAGACAGCAAGACATTTGCCGCTGAAGCACCACCGTGCTTTAAAAGATATAAGTGAAGCACTAGAGCAAAATGATCTAGCTCAAAAGATATATGTGAAGCACATAGAGTATTCTAACAAGGATGATTGTGGCAAACTAAAAAGAAAAGACTCAAATCATACATGACGCTCCAAGCAAAACACATATCATGTGGTCAATAAAAATATAGTCCCGAGTATAGTTACCGATAGATGAAGACGAAAGAGGGGATGCCTTCCCGGGGTATCCCCAAGCTTAGGCTTTTGTTTATCCTTGAATTTTACCTTGGGGTGCCTTGGGCATCCCCAAGCTTAGGCTCTTGCCACTCTTTGCTCCATAGTCCATCAAAGCCATACTCAAAACTTGAAAACTTCACAACACAAGACTTAGCCAAAAATCTGGTGAGCTCCGCTAGTATAAGAAAACAAACCACCACTCAAAGGTACTGTAATGAACTCATTCTTTGTTTATATTGGTGTAAAACCTACTGTATTCCAACTTCTCTATGATTCATATCCTCCAATACTACTCATAGATTCATCAAAATAAGCAAACAACACACGAAAAACAGAATCTGTCAAAAACAGAACAGTCTGTAGTAATCTGTAACTTTGGAATACTTCTGTAACTCCAAAAAAATTGAAATAAATTGGCAAACGTGAGAAATTTGTCTATTAATCATCTGCAAAAAGAATCCACTAAATAGCACTCTCCAGTAAAATCTGGTGACTAATCTCGTGAGCGCTAAAGTTTCTGTTTTCTTACAGCATGATCATATAAACTTCACACAAGTCTTCCCAAAGGTTCTACTTGGCACAAACACTAATTAAAACACAAAACCACATCTAAACAGAAGCTAGATGCAATATTTATTCCTAAACAGAAGCAAAAACAAATAAAATAAAATTGGGTTGCCTCCCAACAAGCGTTATCGTTTAACGCCCCTAGCTAGGCATGATACAAGGATAGATCTAGGTATTGCCATCTTTGGAAGGAAATTCTTCAATTAGGCACTTATAATTCTTAGGAATTTCTTTATTCCTATTGATAATCAAACTTCTAGGCAAGAAATCAAGAAATTCATTTGTATCAAAAGGTTCTCTTGCGAAAGTGAGAAAGTTGGGATGAACACTTATGGATTTGAGATCCGCAATTTGCTTACTAGATGATTCACCCCTATTTTTAGGAGCATACATAAACTTGGCCAATTTAGTGGTAGAAGGATTTGAAGTAGTTTTCATAGCAGAAAGAGCAGACCCTACTTTAGTAATAATATCCTCAAGTTTATCGATTCTAGTGGAATCTTGATCTATTTTCTCTTTAACCATGGGTTCTTTTTCTTTAAAAAAATCAGAATAACTCCTACCTTGGATCCATATTGGGTAATTTGGTTGTGGATCTTCCTATCCAAATTCTCAACCAACTCGACGGTAACAACTTTGTTTTGAATGATTTCAAGCCTTTGCATAACATGTTCCATAGTTAAAACAGTTCCATTAACCAGAAGAGGTGGTGAGCCAAATAATTCAGTCATATCATTATAAGAATCAAAAGTATGGCTACCCAAGAAATTCCCTCCGGTAATGGTATCAAGAATATATCTATTCCACGGAGTTATGCCAACATAAAAATTGCGAAGAAGCACGGAAGTGGAAAGCTTCCTAGTAGATCTATTTTGAGCATTGCAAATTCTATACCAGGCATCTTTTAGATTTTCCTCCTGCCTTTATTTAAAATTAAGAACCTCACTCTCGGGAGTATTGATAATGATAGGCGTGCTAGCCATGACGGCAAGGCAAAGCGAACGGTAAACACACGGCAAAAGAAGGGTGAAGTGGGGGAGAGGAAAACGAGAGGCAAATAAATGTAATGCTAAGGATAAGGGTTTGTGATAGGTACTTGGTATATGACTTTTGCGTAAGCTTCCCTAGCAACGGCGCCAGAAATTCTTCTTGCTACTTCTCGAGCTTGTGTTGTATTTCCTCAAAGAGGAAAGGGTGATGCAGCACATTAGCGTAAGTATTTCCCTCAGTTTTTGAGAACAAAGGTACCAATCCAGTAGGAGACCACGCGCGAGTCCCTCGCACCTGCACAAACAAATAAGAACTTCGCAGCCAACGCGATAAGGGGTTGTCAATCCCTTTACGGTCACTTACGAAAGTGATATCTGATAGATAGGATGGAATAATATTTTTGGTATTTTTGGATATAAGAATAGAAAGTAAATAAAGCAAAGTAAAGTAGATGAAGGTTTAATATGTTGAGAATAGACCAGGGGGCCATAGGTTTCACTAGTGGCTTCTCTCATGATAGCAGAATTCTACGGTGGGTGAACAAATTACTGCCGAGCAATTGATAGAAAAGCGCATAGTTATGAGAATATCTAGGCATGATCATTATATATAGGCATCACATCCATGACAAGTAGACCGAAACGATTCTGCATCTACTACTATTACTCCACACATCGACCGCTATCCAGCATGCATCTAGAGTATTAAGTTTATAAGAACAGAGTAATGCTTTAAGCAAGATGACATGATGTAGAGGGATAAACTCAAGCAATATGATGTAAACCCCATCTTTTTATCCTCGATGGCAACAATACAATATGTGCCTTGCTGCCCCTACTGTCACTGGGAAATGACACCGCCAGATTGAACCCAAAGCCAAGCACTTCTCCCATTGCAAGAACTATAGATCTAGTAGGCCAAACCAAACCAATAATTCGAAGAGACTTGCAAGGATAATCATACATAAAAGATTTCAGAAAAGAATCACATATTTCTCGTAGATAATCTTGATCATAAACCCACAATTCATCGGATATCGACAAACACACCGCAAAAATATTACATTGAATAGATCTCCTCAAAGATCGAGGAGAACTTGGTATTCAGATCCAAAAAAAGAGAAGAAGCAATCTAGCTAATAACTATGGACCCGAAGGTCTGTAGTAAACTACTCACAACTCATTGGTGATGCTATGGTGTTGATGTAGAAGCACTCTGTGGTAGATCCCCCCCCCCCCCTCCAGCGGAGCTCCGGAACATGCCCCAAGATGGGACCTCACGGGAACAGAAGGTTGCGGCGGTGGAATTAGGGTTTTCTCTGTTGCCTCGATCTTTTTAGGGTACATGGATATATATATAGGAGGAAGAAGGGCATCGGGGGAGCCAGAGGGGCCCCACGAGGGTGGGAGGCGCGCCCTGGACCCTCATGGCCGCCTCCTTCGTTCCCTCGCGTGTACTCCAAGTCTTCTTTGTTGATATCGTTCCAAAAATAACTCTCCCGAAGGTTTCATTCCGTTTGGACTCCGTTTGATATTGCTTTTCTGCGAAACCCTGAAATAGGCAAAAAAAACAGCAATCTGCACTGGGCCTTAGGTTAGTAGGTTAGTCCCAAAAATATTATTGAAGTGTATAATAAAGCCCATTAAACATCCAAAACAGAATATATAATAGCATGAAACAATAAAAAATTATATATACGTTGGAGACGTATCAATTTCCCCCCCTGGGAGGGAAGTTCCCCCGGCGGAATCGCTCCGTCGGAGGACAAAAGTGGTCCTGCCCAAGTTCCGCCTCGATACGATTTCGCTCCTCCCGAAAGTCTTCTCCTTATATTTTTTCTAGGTCAGAAGGGCTTATATACCAGAAGATAGGCGCCGGAGATGGGCCTGAGTGAGCACAACCCACCAGGGCGCGCCTGGGGGGCTGGCGCACCTAGGTGGGTTGTGCCCACCTGCTGGGCCCCCTCTGGTGGTTATCGGCTCCAGTATTTTTCATATTTTCCATAAAAAATCTCCGTAAAGTTTCAGCTTATTTGGAGTTGTGCAGAATAGGTGGCCTGACGTAGCTTTTTCAGGTCCAGATTTCAAGCTGCCGGAATTCTCCCTCTTGGTGCATTCCTTGGAAATTATGAGAGAAAAGGTATTAGAATTACTCCAAAAAACATTATTATGCATAAATAACAACAAGAAAACATGATGCAAAATGGACGTATCAGGCAGGTTTTGCGTGCCACATAGGATGGTGCTGGTGTGTGGGTGTTGGAGAGTTCGCCCACACGCCCCGTAGCACACGGTTTGCCAGCTGCGCCATGTGGGCGAACTAGTTTCTGCCCACACAACACCACATAGTCTACGTGCGTGTGGGCGAACTGCTTTTCGCCCACACGACACTCATACGATGTTGGATGGCAACTGCAGTTACGCGTACGTGGCAACTAGGTAAACACACATGGCAACTATGATTCGTTGCTAGATGGCAATTGCAGTTGCGCGTACGTGGCAACTAGATAAACACACACGGCAACTGTGATTAACCATACATGGCAACTATGGTTGGACCACACGTGGCAACTAGGTAAACACACATGGAAATTATTGTTTGACTATATGTGGCAAGTAGGTAATCACACGCGGCAACTATGATTTGATTACACGCGGCAACTACCATAAATTAGATATGGCAACCATAGTTAACCAAATCAGATAGAGTTGCCATACTTTACAACTACATTTGCCATCCCAAATAACAACATCTACCATCCCGGATGGCAACTAAATCATCATCCCGCGGGGTACCTAACGTAGTGCGGCAGGACGTGTGGGCATTTTTGCTTTGTGCCACATGCGCGGGGTGGAGACGAGTAGTACATGTGTGGGAAATTCTAATGTTCGTCCACACATAGCCCGTGTGGGCTGCCTCCTGCTCACGCCACATACGATGTGTGGGCGGATGTCTAGTATGCCACACGTGTGGGCGTTATCGACGTCCTTTTTTTTAACAGAAGGAGTAACAACCAATAATAGTCTTTTTCAGATCACACAAATATTCACATAAACTACATCTATACACGGAGATGAATAAAAAATCTAATTAAATGTTTACAATACAAAGCTTACATCGATCGAATTCTTGTTCATGTATGGTCTAGACAGCACATGCATGACTGATTTAAAAACACTTGATATTAGTCCCACAATTAGGAAAAAAATGTTTTTGTCACTATTATTAAGGCTTACCCTAACTATGTAATTGATATTTGCACCAACAACTTTATGCTAACCTAAAAAATGGTCCTGACGAGACACAGGAAACATAACAGATATTGTAGAAAAAAAATATTCTTGATAAAAATTAAACCTTCAGGTCATCCAGACACACAATGAGAAACCGAGAATACAACCAGTTTAATATATAACATGAAATTTATCTATAGTAACAGGATATTTGCAAAAAGTTAGTCATGTGATAGGCCAAAGACCAAACCTGGGAGATCTACCACTAACTTACTTTGTATCATAATGGAAAGCCTAGACATCTTTTTTTAGACGGAAATTCTGCTCGTATAGCCTTCTGTTCTCTGTCATCAGTTCCTTCCTAGTCTCGGACAACTGGTATAATCATTCACCTGCACCCATCACACACTGGCAGAGCTGTGCTACTCCTGCAGGGGCCATGACCCTCTCAGCCCTTGAACTTATATGAAGAAACTCTATTTTGGGCGACACAAATTCAGAGAAAACCAGTGTTTTGCACCGTAGAAAATTATATTTTGTCATTTGCCCCCTCGGCTCTTCCTCGCTAGCTCCGCCACTACCCTCATAGCCTTTCCTAGTGTCCTCGGGTTTATGCCCCTAAGCCCTTTTATCTCTTTTCCCAATATCTTCCGGCTCAGTTCCGTGGGCCCTTTCATGCTCTGCCTTTTTTTGAAAGAAGCAACAACTAATAAATAGACACTATACAAAGTTGTTGCACAAGTGAAACAACACGTGGAAGAGAGAATTCACCTAATTAACGAGGTAACAGAAAGGGTGAGCTGCAAAAGAAAGCTAGCTCAATTTTTTACCAAGGCGAGTGAAAATCACTATTTTATACTAAACTCTTATGCTCTCACAACTTATTCTTATCATACTATAACCTTAATGAGTATGTTACTCTATTAAATATTTAGCATAGTTAATGACATATAATGATGGTAAATATTAATAGAGTAATATTTAGCATGCTCTCTTAATACAGTTATCATACTATGTTAATTTTTAGCATCATTATTAGTTTTTGTTAACAATTTAGTATTATTTGTTACACATATATATTGTATATCTTTGGGAAATACACTCACATTGTGCTAAATTTAAGTTGTATTTTATAAAAAAGATGTTGCACTAGTCTCCCTCTTTCGAGACATTGTGTCTTAACAAGAATTTGAAATAGAATAATACTAAAAGAAAACAAAACAAAAATTGCAGTATACATATATTTTTGTGTGTACTCATGTATATTTAATATCATTAAATATCTTGCTAGATATCTCTAATCGTATGTTCTAGAAATTACATTTATACCAGTTTTTAGTGTAGTTAGACCTCGCACCAATGTTCTAGAAATATACGAATTTAGAGAAACTTCTAAAGTATAAATGGAACCATCTGCTTGACTTTGTTTTGTTCTTACAATGCGTTCGGTAATAAGGACTAAGACCTCGCACCGAAGAGGTGAGGTGCCAAAGTCTAGTAGAAACTTCACTTTTGTGATCCACCATGTGGTTCAACATACAGTCAGTGACTCGTGCCATTCAGTGGTACATAGGTCATCATAGACTAAATGTTAGTATCTCTACTCTTAAAATGGGACTTAGTAGCTTTTTCTTGGCAGTTTTTTTCTGCCTCACCTCACACCATCATCTATTTCGTTTGATTTTTTTCGTCTCACCTCTCATCACCCTCTCCCGCTCGCTTCACCTTCCAGACTACAAAACATCTGAACAGATCAGAACTTTCCATCCGGATGCAATTTATTATGTAATCCCTTTATGTGAAAGAATCAATCACGGTCAATTTCTAATCAATCTCTAAGTTCCAAATCTAAATTAATTAACCTTATCTTAATTAGCTCAATCAGATTAATTAATCTTTTCGCACGTTGCCAAAATTACATCTCTACCTAGGGAAGTCCCTACGTGGTTTCGTTCGTTCGCCTACTCGCACTGATTTTTTCATCGAAGCGTTCTACTCCTACCGATTTCTTTTCCGTCGAAGCCTCCTCTTCTCACGAGTGCTTTCCCGGTTTCCGACCGATCTTTTTTCTACCTCCACTCCTCGCTAAGCACGCTCATCTCCGTCGACACAGTGTTCGGCATCGTCCTCCTCCTCCCTCTCACATATACCAAATGGCAGCGGAGATCGGCGCCCTCCAGATCTTCCTTCACCGATGCCGCGTGTTCGCCCTCCGCGATCGCCCGCAAGAGACGATCCGAGGTCACCGACGCAAGCGACCCAAAGATTCGCCGCTGCCGGGTTTGTCTCTCAGGCTGACATACTACGGATTGGGACGCTGTCGGATCCTCTGTCATCGGCCCACACCATAGTCCTCTCCTTCTCCCTCTTATAGTTCATGTCGCGAGGGACTCATGATCAGCAAGTTTACGACTTTGAATATTTTGTGTGTGTAGTTGTGCTGCAGCACGCCATGCATCCGCACCCCACAGGCCACAGCTAGCGCTCACCTGCACGCCAGCAACGCCGTACCATGCTCTGCGCTCGCCGTTTTACCCTTGCTCGCAAACTGCCAGAAGAGAGAGACATGGGCAAGAGAGAAATAGCTAGGGATACAAATAATGTATTGCTTAATATTAACGTGCATTGTGCGGACACAATTTTCTAGTTCTACAAAAAGTATGCGCTCGATATCCCTCAAATAGAACTAGGTGTTCCAGGTTAGTGCATAAAAATAAAAACCAGCTCACTCCAGTACGACATCGCCAAATTTGCTCCCCTCGGGAAAGAAACAACTCCATTTTATTGACTTATAAAAATGTTTGAAAATATCATTACTTTGAACAAATGTATTTCAAAATTTCAAGAAATAAAATAAAATGTTAAAAATTTATAAACTACTCATAAATTTGAAAAATAAATTTAAATTTTGAAAAATGTTGATGGAAAATTTGGTCATGAATTTGAATTTGTTTTCATAGATTTAAAAAATGGTTATCAATTTGAAAACTTTCACGGATCTTAGAAAGTATTAACAAATTTGAAAAACATTCACAAATTTTACCAAAAAAGATTCACAAAATGTATTCGTGATGTCTTGATGAATCATTTATTTTTAAGATTTAAAAAATTAAACCATAGTAAAAACAGAAATAAAAAGAAAATCCGGAATAAAAAAACAGCATGAAAAATGAGAACTGGCGAAACCTTCTTTTTTCTTAGCCTAAACACACTTTATTTATTGATCGTAGTCGAAATACATTGGCATACAATCTAGGTCCGGAGTGTCAAGGAGCCACACATGGCGTCCCAAAGAAAGTTTTAAACCTTCTGAAAACTTACGGAAAACAGTTGTAGAACCATTCTGCCACATATGGGCCGGTCAACTTACCAAACAACGCAGCGCCGCATCGGGCGGGAAATAGGAATTTGCGGCCGGCTTGCGCCTCATGGGCACCCGCTGCCAGGTTCGTCCTACCCACTGCCCCCTCCTCAGTGATGCGATCTAGGTTTTCTTTTCTCGTAAGAGCGTCCAATTATACTTTCTAGACAGTAGATCTGCCGCCGGCGCAACCTCTCACCACGCGTCCAATTATGCAAGTTGGATCGGATGATAATAAGTCAACCGGATGATAATAAGCAAACATAAGCCGCCTCCTCAGCCGTCAGATTGCCCGACGCGTCGCCGTTAGATCGGGCCAACGCAAAAGTCGCACGCAACCACTCGCCCTCAATCCAACCACGCCTCCTCTGCAGTGATGCTGCTCGCCGTCAATCCCACCTCATTGTGGCGCCTGCACCGGCGACATGATAGCACCGGAGCCACCGCCGGAGCTCCAACGCAGTAGCACCAGAGCCGCCGGCAGATCTCCAACGCGGCAGCACCAGAGCCAATGGAAAAACAAGTTTCAACTCAACACCGACCACGCCCGTGGAAACTCCACTGTAGCTCCATGGCAGCAGCGCGGCGCGAAGAAAGCTCCATGCAGCACCGTCGGTATCCCGACGAATCTTCGTGCAGCCCCGGCCGCTCTCCATTGTAGCCGCGATGGAGCTCCATTGCAGCCCCGGCTGCTCTCCATTGCAGCAGCGGCGGAGCTCCATTGCAGCCCCAACCGCGCTCCATTGCAGCCACCGGCGCACGGCGTTCCGGTGAACCTCCATTGCAGCTCGAGCCGCGCTCCATTGCAGCCATCGGCGCACGGCGTTCCGGTGAACCTCCATTGCAGCTCGAGCCGCACTCCATTGCAGCCGAGACTGGGCTCCATTGCAACCACTGCGGGGCTCCATTGCAGCCGGAAGCGACCATTGCATCCATCGGCGCACTCCATTGCAGCCGCGGCGGGGCTCCATTGCAGCTGGATGCGCTCGCTGCAGCCACCAGTGCGCACCATTGCAACGCAGCGGACGATGGCGGATCAGCGACGCAGCATGTGGCAGCCATGGCGCGACGCATCATGTGGCAGCCACGGTGGGAGGCAACGATGGTGCCTATCCTATAGAGCTGAACGAGAAAAGGGGAAAACAAAGGAACTGATGAGCGGAGACGATAAGGTGAGAGCGGTGGGACGGACTCGCTGGAGATAAGGAAAGGGAACAAAGAGGCGGTGGGTGGGCCACCACGGGACGCGTGGCGCACGTACGAGGAGGTTTACGCGAGAGGAGAATCATCCGGCTTAAAACAAGCATTTTCCTTTTTTTTTCTTGTTAAAAAAGATCGGTTTTCCGGAGGATTTGCCTTCCTCGTCTCTTGGTCGCCGGGAAGCCTGCTCTTGATTCATCCTGCGTACGTGTCTGTCCCCTCCTTTGCAGGCGAAAGAAGCGCAAGAAATGTGTCACGGACCTGCCTTCAACTAGGCCTTGGGCCTCCTGCTAGATGGGCCAGAGAATTAACCTTACAGCAGCTGCTCTACAAAAAGGAAAGACTCGGGAACGCAAGGGGGGGCATCGAAGAAACTATCGACGGCAGCTTCGGCTGATTCCCCCC
>LR738712.1:852851545-852869922 GCA_902687465.1 Secale cereale
TTCTACTTCTCCTCGATGATGGCGATGGCCACGGACGTGTTCGGACTCTGTGCGGTACGACACAACGTCGTCCACGGTAGCCACGATGCCCATGTCTTCGTGCTCCCCCCATGCCGACCTGGAGCAACTTGCCACTCAGCGACCTTAACCACGCGCCGGCTTGGAGCTTCAGCCTCCGTGAGGTGGCCTGCCGCGGCCTGGAGTGTCGATGGAGGTGGAACAGTGGAGCGTCGGTGCAGGTGGAACAAGCAGTTTCCTAGCTCGTGACCGGCGGGATCGAAGGGACACCTAGTCGGCATTTATGCCTAGAGAACTTTTCTTCCTACTCGTCGGATGCCATGAAGAAAATTGTTGAGGAAATGGGGAGCGGAGGTGTGGTGCAGTTCTTGCCCAGCATCTGGGATCGTTTTAATAGCGGGCGTACGTGAGGAGACAACCGGCGTTGTGATTAATGTCGGCTGGCTCGCGAATGAACATGTGGGCGGAGTAGGTATCTCGGTGCACATGTGAATTTAATGTAGGAAGGCGGGGAGTCTTGAGCCGTTTAAATGCGACGAGGAGGCATGTTCGGCTGGGCCTACAGCGGGCGGCGCCTTCGGCCGGCGCGCCACTTCAATGGCGGAGGCAGTGATAGGTCGCGTCTGCTCTGGGCCTACTTCAATGTGGAGCGGCTGCTCTACAGCGGCATGAATGTGGATAGATAGCACCAGGCGGGAATGCCCGCTGGCGAGGAAGGAAGGGGTTTGGGTGGGCCAAGGTGGTTAGAAGCGGGCGTGGGTGTTGTCAGGACGCCCGCAAAGCCCCGAATGCATCAGGACCGCCCTGTGTACCGGTACAGTCCCGTGTTGGACGGGTGATTTGAGGGTGTTGGAGATGCCCTTTGGGCATTCTGTGATTGAGACGTATGGCCTTTCCTCTAAAAATAAATATCTGAATTTATAATTGCATGAGATCTATTTCCCATTTGTTTTTTAAAATGACTGACAAGCATACAAAGGAAAAGTCATGGGTCTAGTAAAATAATGTAGAAAGTCTCTCGGAGGTGCTCAAAGGATAGGGTGTGCGTGTGTGTTTATAATGATGAGTATATGCGCGTATATACGAGCACTTACGTCTGTATTATGTTCAATTTATATTTTTGGCCAAAACTGTTATAATGATTATTTTGGCCAAGGAAATCGCATTAGCCCAGGCGCAGGCAAGAAACAGACTTGCCAAAAATTTGGTCGCCGATGGTCAGCAGTCTGATTGATGGATCAACCCTCATCACGCGATGTATCAGCCCTTATCACGTGAATTTCGGCCCAATCATTCCGAATTTAATGGAGCAATTAAATTTTATAGTCATCGATGGATCAATTCTTAGCACGCGCGTATATATCGCCCCTCCCAAATATTCTGCTGCCACACTTCCACCTTTACCATTATCTGCAATCTCAGAATTTAATGGAGCAATCAAATTTAATGGAGAATTTTCGAAAAAAATATGACGGATCTACCCTTGGAAAAACTAACTGGCCCCATCAAAATTTTATAACGGTCCCACCATTATCTGTAATTTCCCGTAATTTTACTTTTGTAACTCTCCGTAACTCTTATTTTCTCACCGTCAGATTAAGGTGGATGGACGGCTCCTAAAATCGTCAATCACTGTAACAGTTGTATTGAAGAAAATGGATGGTTTATTTTATTTCTTCCCTTAGTTTTAGAGAGAAGTAATGATTGACTATCTCTAGATTTCCCTGCTCGGTTCAGATTTTACATTTTTTTCGAAAAAGAGGATTACCCCCGGCCTCTGCATCATCATGATGCACACAGCCATCTTTATTAATTGTTCACCAGAGCCTTACAAAATAAATACAATGATCAACCCGAAGCCACCTTTTCTACGCGATCAATCGCTATACCTACAAGAATACAGATGTGCTCTGTCCGCATAATAGAGACACTCTAATCCAGTAGCCAAAAGGCCAGCTGCTCAGGCGTCCCATAATGTGCACCGCCTGCGCACGATGTAAGAACTATCGCCGCCATCTTCCGCTGTCCCGTCTTTAGGACAAATCACAACATAAATCTTGTCAGACGCATCTGCCGTCGACGTCACCACGACGCCGGACAGCACCACCGCCCTGCGCGCGTCCATCTAGACGAATCTGACGCCGAGGCTCTGTTGCACCATGGCGCCGAGACCCGTCGTCGTTGAGACGGTAGATGCCACGCCGCCCCTCCTACATGCCATCCCACGCCGACTCCGCACTACCAGCAACTCCACCACCATGAGCAGTCCCCGATCGATGCCTTCAGGAAGGAGCACGACACCCAAGCGCCGTCGTCGCCCATAAGGAACATAGACTTTCGCCTGTGCTCATGGAGGAGGTGAGAGGAACAAGGTCCACACCAAAGCCTTCAGGAAGGGGATCGGCACCGCATCGTGTCGACTTTGGTGAGGCCGCCGCGACGACCTGGGGTTTCCCCCGGATCCATGCCCACCCTCCAGATCCATGCAACCAGCACCGGAAGAGAAGTCTCCCTGGGCCGGATCTAACACGAACCGGAGCAGATCGAGTCGGAGACGATGTTATCCCTGGATCTTCGGTAGGCCAGCGAACCGCCGGCACCACCGCGTCCAGATCGGCGGCCTCACCGAGCCGCCACCCCTCGCGTCCAGATCAGGGGCTGCCCCACCGCAGCTAGGGACGCCGCCCCACGGGCAGCAGCGCCAGCCACCAGCGAACCACCACCGTGCACCACCGACCGCTGCGAAAAGCGCGGGGCAGTGGCGAAACGACGAGGACGCCCCGCCGCCACCATCACTGGGGATCACCCGGGCTTCGTCGGTGTCCCCTCCGGCGGCGGCGAAGCGGGGAAGGAGAGGGAAGGGAGACCGGCGGCACGGTTAGGGTTTCCCCCGTGCGCCAGAGGGCGACGCGCGGGGGACGGTGCTCTTTTTGAAATGTGTGCCGGTTCAGCTTTTACATGTAAAAAAGAACTTCGAGAATGAGAAAGATAGATTTTGTGAAGAACGTAGCTTAATGACAAAACCGAAATGTAGGTGTGAAATAGCATTGGAACATACATGTATAGGCAAATCCTTTTCTGGATTAAGGACAGATGCAATCTTCTCGATCTCTCGAAAAATAGTCTTTCTCTAAACAGAATCTTATGGGTTCCACCCGTTTTTTTCCTTTTCCGCAATATGTGTCACCTGATAAACATCATGGTCAATGTGTTTGTTCTGCCATAAAACATTAGATCAGTAACTTAGCATATACCCAGGTAGCCGCAGTTACCTTTTACTACTCAGCTCTCTGTTTTCTAGATTATTTGAATAACAAATTCTTACCAAAATGATCATGTAGGTTGTAATGGGGCGCAACCATATATTCTGCATACCTCAAAATGGGGCAACTGGAAATTAAAACATTGATCAATGGATTATCAAATTTTAGTTGATGCAAGGTTTAGAAAGGAGTAACCAATAATAACATGAAAATATTTCAAGGCTATTTTGTGAGCATAGTTTCTGAAGGAACTTATAATTTCACTTCTAGTATGTCTTTCTTTTGCCGGAACACTTCAAGAATGTCACTGGACCCACATGTGGATTATACCACTGGTCCTGCCAGAATTTTGAAGTCATGAACCAATTTCTTCTAGCAATCAGCTCAACACTATAATTTGCTTATGAATAAATTTCACTCAAGCTTTCTTAATCAGATGACCTCGGGCTGAATTTATTTGCTGTAACTTTCTTTGTATGCAGCCTGAAATATTACCTTTTAAGTTTAAGAACTCGAATATGCAAGAAAGGATCCAAAATGCCAGCAAAAGCATACTCAGGAGCATATGAACTTCATGGTTACGCCAGTGCATCTTTGCTGGCTTTACACTATTCCGAGAGCTAAACTGCAGACATCAAAACACCATGGTGTTTTTCCTTCAGTAATGATGCAGCGAGACCGATGAAGTTTTCCGCCAAATCCGAGACTGGTTACCATCAATGAAGATTTCTTACAATCCTTATAGAGCACAAAGCAACCTTCTTTGTATTAGTATCCCTGATTAGCATCAATTCTCCACTTCAGTCGCTAGATCCCGCGCAATTTCAGAGGAGCTGATGTTCCCAAGCGCGCACAATGCAAGTCACATGTGAACTGGTTTGAGTGGTTGAGATCTCTGCCCCTAAATCAAGTCCCATGATGAACTGGTTCAAGTGGTTGACAACACACTGAATTTCTTCTGAAATTCTCCCGAGATGTAACAACACAAGCAGAAAAACAAGCAAGCAAACCTACCAATCAAGCTTTAAATGAATTAGTAAAATAAATGAAATTGCTGCACACACGATACCAGTGCCCGAACTTTGCACGACGTTCTAATCCAGCGGCCGGTGCAGTTTTCAGTCATAGGCATGGCCGGCTTGAATTGTCGTCTGTGAATCGTGCGCAATTTGTCGTGTGCATAGCACGGCTGTAAAATAAATGCACAATCCAGATCGCAGCCACACCAATAAAAAGTTCCAGCCTCAAGTTTCTACAGCCACATCGATTTAAAAAAAAAATCAAGAGAGGGGGGTGGATCAGAATCCACAGCTGCAAAATCCACTTCGGCAAAGATTTAGAATTTTACAGTAATATATCCCCTAATTGTCTCTCATATACTCCCTTCATTTTTGTATACAAGGCCACAAACCCATATTGCAGGTACCATGGTAAAAATTAATAGCTTCTCGAAACTAGTCTTTCCTCCTTGCCTGGCGTGTTAATTAATGTGTTTTTTTCTCTTTAACACACAACAAGACAACTCTCTCACTCTTGATTGGTTGATTAATGCGGTGCATGCAAACCAACCTTTAACTCCCGCATGCATGCATAGGTTATTAATATCCTCAGTTGCTACTACGAGGCAAACATCATCAATTTTATCTCGATTGGTGTTAGTGGCCTTGTATAGTTGCAAATTGTAACTTTGATAGTGGCCTTGTATACAAAAATGGAGGGAGTAGATAATTTATCAAATCAGTGATGGTTAAGAACTTGCAGATTTCCCATTACTGCTGCTTTGTGCTGGCACTGTCCTAACAGCCAACCTTTGACAAAAATTCCAGAAGCAAGTCAACATCGAGCAGTGGCACCCAGAGCATAGATTTATTAGATTGTACCCCTAAGATACGTATGGAACTCTAATAAAGTACTCCCTCCGTCCGGAAATACTTGTCATCAAAATGAATAAAAGATGACGTATTTAGATGTATTTTAGTTCTAGATACATGTTTTTTTATCCATTTTGATGACAAGTATTTTCGGACGAAGGGAGTATGTGATTTACCGAGATGCTCTCACCATTTGATGAAATCAATGCATCGTCGAGGGTAAAGGACACATCCGTATAACGTATTCCTCTCCACCTTGCCGCTCACCAGTCTGACGAGCCAGACCTGCAGACCACCCAAGCCGGACAAGCACATAAGAAGCGAATCCTGATGAACACAAAGCCGAATAGAAGCCTATACAAGGCACTCACCTTGGTCGTCTCTACGCGATGACACTGCAAGGACGCACTCGTTGCGCTCATCATCAGCAAGTAAATTAGACAAATATGGATGGACGGATTCTGCTGCGTCTTCCAGCGGTGGTTGCCCCGTGCGTGTTCTTCATGCGTGAGGAACATAGCCACGAGCAACGTGAAGAACCATCACAGGGCTTAGGTGGCTGCCATCGCCGGTCCTCGCATCTGATGTTGGCCCAGCAGCAGGAGGGTCACCCTCCTCGAACTCGCTGGCGGCGAGCCTCCATGGCACCCGACATCCAACAATACGAGTCGCTCCATGTCCTGGTCGAGGGATAAGCCTCTAGTCGGTAGCCTGGATGATGCCTTACTGGAGGCGAGCCTCAGGTCGACGGCCTCGAGGATTTGTCCCCCGCCACCGGCATGGCACCCGACACCCAGCAGTGGGAGCAGGGTCTCTCCTTGTCCTCGTCGAACATGCCGACGGCGAGCCTCGGGTCGGCGGCCTCGATGATGCGTTCTCCGCTGGCACCGTGGAACACTCACCCTCCAACAGCTTGCGCCCCGGACTCCTCCTGCACTTATGGTGGATCTCTTTCGATTTATTTTAATTCGACACGATTCTTCGGAGATCGAGGGGATTTGTGAGGAGGAAATCACAAGGATTATCATGTCATGCGATGGACCACATCCAGGACCAGTGATTGGACAATGTTTAAACGGGTTACAATCGACTACGAATTCATGGAAAAAAATTATATGAGACCAGGTCTCATATAATGCAGGTGAGACCCGCCCGAATGGATAACACGTGACATTCACAAATCACAAAGCATATAATCTCTCCCCTCTGATTTCAGGTGGGGGTGGGGTAGGTGCTTTCACAAAGCATCTAATCTCTGCCCCCCTGATTTCAGATGGGGATGGTTTAGGTGCTTGTGACATTCACAAGGATGGGTTTCACCTACTAATCCGTAAGACCTGATCTCATAGAATTTTTTTTCCGAATTCATGATGGTGTGTGAGATCAGAAGATATATTAGACGCGAAAATTCTATACCTACGAACGACCTATTCTCTCACCCTAAATTTAACTAGCGTGAGGCCCAGCCGCTATTTATTTATTTTTGAACTTGCCCAGCCGTTATTATTAGACGTGCGTGGGTTGCTTTTGATTCTGTTTTCTCCTCGTACCGTGGGAGGAGATGTGGAGTTTTTTTTTTTTTCCAAACTACTTCCCTAGATGCACATTTAAATCTCAACCATCAATCTTTATAATTAACACAAAATCAACGGATACAAAAGGATGACATATGAAGAACTATGAAAGCTTTCGTCCTTTATTATTATTATAGGTAAAGATGAAAATGTGAAACAACAATATCATCCTCCTCTGACACTAAATAAGTGTCACAATATTATGTTACAGCTGTCGCAAACTTGTGATACTTATTTGAGATCTGAGTGAGTACTGACTAGCTCTGAAGATCTCCTCGGGATGAGGCGAACACGAAGCGGATCCTTGAGGACGATGACGCCATCGAGATCCTCATCCATGTCGAGTTTTTGTCCATCCACCGCCGGAAGCCATTCAAATTCCTTGACGAGGGTGGCTACCATGGACTGCACGTGCAGGGTGGCGAGCTGGTAGCCTGGGCACATCCGGCGCCCGGCGCCGAAAGGTATCATCTTAACCTCCTTGTTCCCCGTGATGTCCACACCATGCCCCTCGCCGCCTTCCAAGAAGCGCTCCGGCCGGAACACCTCTGGGTCTGTCCAGACAGCTGGGTCGAGCGCGCAGTCGGCGACCAGGAAGTTGACCTCAGCATCCTTGGGCATTGTGTAACCGCCGACCTCAGTGTCGTGCATGGTCCTGTGGGGGAAGATCAAATGCGCTCCGGGGTGCATACGGAGGGCCTCGAGCACGACGGCTTTGAGGTACGGCATCTTGACGAGGTCACTTTCTTCGAGCTCCTCGTCGCCACTGACCTCCTGGTAGACCATGGCCTGCACATCGGGACGGATCACCAGCTCCGCCATGAGCCACTCCAGTAGGCTGGCTGTGGTGTCCGTTCCGGCAACCATGAACTCCGAGCAGAGCACCGTGATCTCGGCGTTCGTGAGCGCCCGGTCGCCTTCTTCCGGGAGGCGCACATTGAAGAGGGTGTCGGCATAGCACGGCGGGTCTTGGTCCGTTTCCATGTCACCGCCGGAGGAAGAGGCCATGATCCGCCTGTCCTGGATCAGCGGGGACAAGAGGGCCTCCCGCCTTCTGCCTATATCCTCGAGCGCCGCCCACCGCTTCCAGAAGATCCTCTTGGTGATCTCCACGAAGGCGGCGAAGTAGGGGAAGTTGGTGACCGCGGCGAAGGCGTTTTTTTGCACCATGAAGATGTCATTGAGCGTCTCCTTGCTAAGCCCAGGGCCGAGCGTCATGTAGGCCATAAGCTCGAACAGCGTGCACCGGAATATCTCCCTCACGGTTACCACCTCCCCGCCACCGCCACCGGCGGCCGAGAGGCGGGCCAGGAGCGCGTCGCGCGTGCGGCTCCTGGCCTGCTTGAAGAGGGCGACGCGGGCCGGGTGGAGCGCCTCCATGATGTTGCAGCGCAGGCGGCGCCAGTAGCCGCCGTAGGGCCTGATGAGGATTCCCCCATGGAAGAACATGGGCCACGGCTGGTAGAGCGGGTCCGGGCGGTCGGCGAAGGTGGCGCCGCCCCGGACGAGCATGTCGTGCGTTAGGCCGCAGTCCCGGACAAAGATGAAGGTCTTGAAGAGGCGAACAGACATGATGGGGCCGTAGCGTGCGTGCAGCTCGGTGAGGATGGGGCGGACGTAGAAGATGGACCGGCGGAGGTTGATGAACTTGGCCAGGAACTCCAGGGCCGGCGGGCCTGGAGGGAGGTTTTGCTTCTTCCTTCCTCCTCTGTTGAGCATGAACATGAGGGCGCCTACGAGACTGAGTGTGCCCATTAGGAGAGGTGCCGAGCTCGACGTGGTGGCCAGAGCCTCCATTGCTAATGCTGCTGGGGTGAGCTGAGCTCTACTCCTTCGGTGGCCTGCATGCGGCAGCATAAACATCGCTAGTGAGAGTTAGCTCTGACTTTTACTATTGTGTATGTATTGAGCCTCCAAAGTTTCAAATACATGCAGCAGCAACTGGTTTACCGTGTAAAAACTGAGGCCGCGCTAGTGACAGACCACCATGTCCATGTCCATGTCCATGCGCTAGTGCTGCATGCGACAAGGGATATATGCATATGTCATTTTCCATAATAATCCATAAGTTACTGAAAAAAATTAATTACACACTGCATTATACATTTGTTGAAATGCCTAGAAAGACAAATATTTGGGAACGGAGGGAGTATATTTTTGCTGATTTGTTATCACATGTAGTCGTTACCATGCCGTCCAAGTCCAGCAGGCTCTAGGTGCAGGGAACGTTCTCGACAAGGCTCGGCGGTCGCCAAGGGAACCTGGAGGAATGAGGCCTGCATCGTCGCTGGGAAGAAATTCCTATGCGACCTGGGTCGCACGAAGCTATTGTGAGACCCGCTCCAGCTGAAGACACGTGGCAAAGCCGAATCTCAAAGCACATGGACCCTTTTTTTTCTTCTGCTCGCTCGCCGCAGCAGCGGGCGCCATCCTCGCCGCCTCGGCTGCTCTCCCCGGCGTTCCTTGCCCCCCCGGAAGCTCGCCCTTGAGGCGCTACTCCGGCTCGCTCGCCGCTGCCGTGGCCGTCGCAGCCGCCCCGGCTGCTCTCCCCCGTCATCTAGGGCCGCTCTCCTCGGTGCCCCGGCAGCTCGTCCTACTCGTTGCGTAGCTGCCCACCGGCGTTCCTCCACACTCCACAGCCACCATCCAGCTTCTCTCCTCCGTCGACGTCCAACAGGGTGCATCTTGGATTCTTGGCACATGGTGATAGACTGACGGAAGTGAGAGCTAGATGGAAGGAACTGAATTATAGAGAATTAATTGGAATTGGAGAATTAATTGACTTGCCCTGCCAGGTGTCCTCAGCTGGAGCGGGTCTCACGGTCACTTCGTGCGACCCAGGTCGCATAGGATTTTCTTCCTCGTCGCTGCTTCTCCTGCGGCTACTCTTTTCTTTTCTTTTTTATGGCGAAGTGCTCCTGTTGGTACTTAATGCTGCCCTCCATCCATCTGCCTTTTATAACACAAGGCTAGCGATGGGTAAGCATACTCTCAAACGCTTGCAAAAAACAACAACCCTCGTGGTTTGACTGTTGAACAACGATCCTGGTATAAACTGTTGAGCAAACCTCGTGGTTTGACTGTTGAACAATTGATTTGCGAATACATGTGGCCACTATAATAAACAACAATTTTGAGTTAAAACTAATCTATCAAGATAAGAGTCAACCTTCCTTGTCCTGGGGTACTCCCCCCGCGACGCCTTGACAATTCTTGTCCATTGTGGGAGCTGCCACCTATAGAAAATATGAAACCATAGAATTAGGTGTTGTATTGATCTAACCCTCATATGAGGTATATATAGAAGTACAATGTGGGGTGAGACTTGGAGTACAAGACAAGGCATAGTATAATTAAACTATTATATCTCTACTTCTTTATCTCTATATTTAAACCCAAGTTATATTATAGCATTCCTTCTCAGTCGTAGCGGGAGTGAAGTGGACGATGACGACTGAATTTGAAGTCTTGTGCTTCCGTCGTCTTCTCCGCTGCGCCATCACCAACTGTGTCTCTGATGGGTCGACACCTAGGGCGGTGACTGCGTCCCCTTCTGGTGCCTTCCTCATCTCTCCTCTGTTCCCTCCCGCGGTAACAGCGGGAGTGGCGTGGACGCTAGTGACGACGCGGACGCTGTTGACTGGAGTTGTTGCCGATGATATGCTGTGGACCAGCCATTAATGTTGATGTCGAGGTAGCCGATCATGGTGATGTAGCCGTGGTCGATGGTGTAGTCGTCGAGGATGATGAAGCCACACAAAACCGGAGGCGTAAAAAAATGCGCTATGACGGAGCTACAGACGAGGACGATGAACCTTGCGAATGTCAGAGGGTGCCAACGGGGATTAGTCCACCGGTTTTGCCAGGACCGGAGGAAACACATCAAGCACACATCGGTTTTGCCAGAACCGTGTGGCCGTGTAGGGGTCGTCACTATAGTGACGCCATGTCGATGCAATCGTGCCGTCGTGGATGACGCGGTCGATGCCGTCGTCGTGACGCGGTCATTGTCGTCGTCGAGGTCGCGTCTTGCAGAAAATTCTATCAGAGGACGCTAGGTGTCCATATTGCGGACAAGCCGGCGGCAGTGTGTTGACCAAGATGTTGGTGAAGACCACGTTGATGAAGACCTTGGCGAAGAAGTGTCGGCAATGGCGTTGCAGCGGCGTGTCGACGATGATGCGTTCCTTGAAGGCGTCCCTGTGGCAACAAAGTGTTTTTTTTCTCTTGAGCTTGATGTAGTCGTACAGCTGACTGTGGCTGTGTTTTGATTTTCGGTTTGAGCTTTTTTTCGCCCTATGCCGAGATGGCCGAATTTCGGCCATTTTCAAAAATTTCGGCTGAAATTTGACCAAAATTTGACCGCAATTTGACTTAAATTTGACCAAAATTTGCCAAATTTGAGCAATTTCGGCCAAGATATACTTTTCGCCCCAGGCCGAGACGGCGGCCGAAATCCACTTTTCTCGGCCAAAAATCAAAACACAGGACTGTGGTGGCCTGAGGGCGATGCAAATTGTTCGGTGTAGATGCAGTGCAGATGCAAGGATGCAGGTCACGGCTCGGTGTAGATGATCGATGTGCGTGAGTCGCCGAAACGTGTCGCGCACGAGCTGGCCTATACGGTCAGATCGATATAGCTGACGATCTACAGACTAGAGTATCGACGTGGATGCTTGAACCAGCCCTGCCAGCCCGGAGTGGTCGATGTGGACGGGCGCCCGATGAGTCGCCGTCCGTGCGCCGCGTGCATCGTCGTTGGAGCTTCCATGCACTGGTCAGAAGCCATGCATGTCCGTATGAGAGATTGGGCACATGACCACATCTGCATGTCCGTGTTGGAGTAGATCCGTCGGGAGGGGCTGCTGCTTGACGACGTACGCACGGGTGCTGGCTCGGCGAAGCGTACAATCGACCCGACCGATAGGAGCGTGTCGGTGAAGACGATTGGTCATTGTACTCCCGCGAGATCGAGCTCGACGTAGATGGCGTGGTCGTCTTGGCGCTTGGACGGATCTCATATCACCTGGGCTCTCTTGGAGCTAAGCATCACGGAGCCGGAAGGCGAGGCGCTGGGCCGCCACGTCTCATGGAGTCATCTGCTGTTGCCGGCAGATCGGATCGCCGGCAGCCGCGCGCCGTGTCGCAGAGTCTGCAACAGCTGCTTAAGCAGAAAGAGGCAGCTGAGCCTGAGCATGTTGGTGTCGCCTGTATGCTGGAGTCGATGAACAGCCGCCATGGATGCTGCCGTGAAGAAGTCGTGCGTCGGGCCTCGACGTAACTGACATGGGTGGCCGTCGTCAGAGGCACCGATTTCTGCACGAGTTAATTGCACTTTGGTACCACACTTGCGCACGTTGTGACGAGTCAGTACCATTGCGCGTGCATGTCGCAGTTCAGTACCACTATTCGGCCTAACCGTTACAAAAGGAGCTCCTTTACTGTACCCCGAAATGATTAGGCACCGTTCATTTCTCTTAATCCAACGATGTGTGCGATCTGGTACTCCAGCAACAGTCCCACGGAGTACTAACCAGGAAACAGGTGGAGTACCTCCGTGACAGGGGTAAAAGGGTAATCACCATCTGTTATAATTTTCTCCTGAGGGGCATTTCAGTAGGACCGAACCTAAATGTTTTGCCCATCCCGTGAAAAGAAAAAACGTATTTTGCCCTAATCCATTCGTAGCCTGCCCGCTCGCCCCCTCGTCTCCACCTCCGGCGGCGCGTAGCCTTCTCCATCACCGGCGGAGGGCGGTGGACGCCTCCGTCTTCTCCAACTCCGGCGAAGGGCGGCGGACGCCTCCACCTTCTCCAACTCCGGCAAGAGCCACGGCGGATGTATTTGGCGAGGCACATCACCGGCGGAGGTCGGCGGACGCCTCCGCCTTATCCAACTCCGGCGAGAGCATCTCCGGCGGCGGATGCGGCAGCCATGGCGGCCGTATTTGGCGAGGCGCACGGCTCCTCCTTCTCCACCACAGGCGCTGTCCTCTCCCTCAACCACGTGGCTGCGCCGACCGGCTGCCGTGCGCCGGAGTTGGCTCCACCCATCCACCTCCGCTCGTGGAGCAGCTGCTCCATCGCAGGGGCGCCCGAGCGTGTAGAAAGGGGATTTTTCTGTCAAGATGATGGCTTTTTCGTAAGATCACCCACCCCTTCTCATTATCTTTGCTAATTGCTTTAGCTTTTCTCTGTATTGGTTATTGATGAAATCAGATAATAGATTATGATGTTGAGTACATGATAGACACCATGTTTTCTTGATTTTTTTGTAGCTCACTGTCACCGGAAAACAATCCTTCATTTCTTGACGTATTGGATATGTGGGTAGCATATTTGGTCAGTGACCAAAGATGAGTACTAATACAAGATACTGTGTAAACGTAAAGAGACCCATGAATACAAATAATCAAGTCGCACACCAAGTACTGGATAAATAACATCAAAATGTTGCTTACAAACTGAATTATTGACCAAATGGGAAAACGTTTGATATAAGATGACTGTCTATGCGAAAGGCATATCTACTGTGTAGCTTTATTCTTGGTGCTCGTCCTGGACCTCTTTCTATTTTTGATTAAAACTCCATTATCCGGAATTGCGTTTGTCTGGTCTGGCTTCTTGTTTTTGCGGAGTGAATTTCTGACACTGTTGAGTATGTCATGTGCAAGCTGTCTCCTGTACATATCTATATCTTTCTGCATACAAATGGTGAATAGTTAAACATAATCCTGGGATGTACGCCATCTGTATCTAAAGTACTTCCAAGGAAGTAATTTACAGTGCACCAATGAAATAGTCTAAATATGCGCACCTTTGAAAATGTTTTGGATAGTTTGGATCCCGTCCAAAGCATTATGTACTTAAGAAGGTAGAGTCCACAAGAGCTCCTGCAAATATGAATTAGGATTGAATTGCCTTGGTCGAGTTTACAAATTAAGAACATATTGATGAACGTATGTACCCGTCTTTCTGGGTTGGCAGCCCTTTGATTGTCTTCTTGTTCCACGAGGCCACGTTGAAGTCTGGCCAGTTTGTTGGGTTTGGAAGTTGTTTAATTATTTCTCCAGCCTGCTGGAACCATGTCGATATTGCTTCCAACTGAACAGTGTTTGTTGGTAGTCAGTAATGCATATAACCTACAAGTTGCAGTAGTACTAAGAGCACAAAAGGATATTCTCACCGCATAATCCAGTTCATCTGTTGGACCAACACCGGGGGCTGAATTGAGAATCTGAACTTCTCTTTTTGGCGCATCTAGGGCTGCGAGGTACCAGTGTAGTTCAGAGTTTAAGGGTAAAAAAATCTGCATGAACATATATGTTAGAGCAAGGACCAAATAATTCAAAAATAAAATTCAGCAGGTAGTTATTGTGTTGTACCATGTCATAATCAAGATACGCAATGATCCTTTCGATCGAACGAGCCTTGTCAATATTTGAACACCTCGGTATACGGTGATTTTCTATATCTGCAACGAGCTTTTGCACATTAATTGTGCTCTCTACATAGATTTTTTTGCCATCTCTTATGTCAAACTCTCCCTCTAGGGGGCGGTTGATATATATGCCAGCATCAATGGCCTAGTATTGCAAGTGAGTACCGATTAGTGGATATTCTAGTGCAGATGTAATAAGGGAAGCATGAAATACTTACCAAGCAATCCACATATCTGGCATTGTTGTCCGGCAACTTACTGGTTATTAGGGAATGCAGGGAAGATTTGTTTAGTGTTATATCACCAATTTGGACCAAAGGCGTTTTATCATCTTGTCTGTTTACCCATTGTGTAGTGTTTCTTTCAGACCTGCAATTAGTAGGTGGATTTATCTATGTTATAAAGAAAGCACAATGGTATACAACTACATGACAGGAACGATGTGTGCGACATACCACGAAGTTGCCTCCTTTCATTGTCATAGTATGAATACTCGTCTTCTTTATTGGTCTTTGATTTCCTGTTTGACCGACGCACCGTCCCGTTGGCATTACTGTTTGTGTCATCCTCATCACCTAGATTGGTGAGTGAAGGCCCTTGCTGCCGCTTGGCGGGTGTCTTGCTGTCATGTTCACAAGATTCTTTTTCCTCTTCATCATGTTCAGATTCTTTTTCCTCTTCATCATGTTCAGATTCTCCTTCCTCTTCATGTCTTTTGTGTTGTCCCTTGTGCCAGGTGCACTTGTCACCCTTCTTACAAAAAGGCTTGTACATAAAGGAGAATGAGATTTTAACAAGCACTAAGACACACAAATAGATAAGTAACTATCTTTTAAATTACCTCAGTTTCTTCATCTGATATGTCGGGGAGAACGAACTTGTTAGCCTGCATGGAAATAAGTGGTGCTTGCTATCACACATCATTTTGCGACATAAAATTGTGCATTAGTGAATAATACTTTACCTCCAAACACTTGACAACACGAAGCAAGGTTCTGTTGGTCAGGCTTGTATTGTGTTCAACGTCAGTTAGACCATCAACAAGTGGCTTGAAGTACTTGTATTCGTCCGTGTACTCTTTCTCCATGATTTATTCTCTATTACTTGCATAGTTCTATGAATTTGATGCAGCGTTCGGCCCTGCATATAGAAGGATGAATATAGTAAGAATAGGTTTTGTAGTATGAAAATGCAGTAATTATGGTTCTGATTGCACGTTTTTTTTTAGAAAAGGGGCATTCCCCGGCCTCTGCATCAAACCGATGCATACGGCCATCTTATTAATAATAAAAGGTCAAGGTCTCCAAAAGTACGTGGAATAAGAGTACAAAAGGCTCAGACTGAGCTAGAAAAAACGTGGGTACCCCACAAGCGGATGCGCTAATGCAAACAGAGCCTAAACGTGGGTTCTGATTGCACGTACTTCATTGCTAGCATAGACAGGTCTGTGTAGTACGTACTCCACATCACTCATGAGGTGCTCAATAATCTATTTTGAATAATATAAGATAAATAGTTAGTACATGATAGTAAAGAAAGTAAAACTCAATTATGTGGCAACGATCATGTAGACAATCATTTACTTACATCTCCCTCGGCAAAGCTGGCATGTTCCCTCTTTGCCACCTTCTCCTTGTCCCACGATTGAATCAAAGGCTTCTGTCGAGGAGAGTAATCTATATCTATATTGTGCTTAACTTTGTTGACATAAAATTTCTCCCAGTACCACACCTGCATTGCGACACAGTAAAAAAAAATGAGTCGCAAAACCAAAGCTCAAGTACATTGAAACGCGGAAATAAATAGTCATTACATATTACCTGTAATAAAGCGAGGTTGCCAGCAAGATTTGTTTGCTTATTGTTCTTGTACTGCTTCAAGCTCGCAATCAGGTGATTAAGTGTCAGGGTTGCCCAATTTATCTTATTTACATCACCATCGTCCAACATAAGGTTCAAATATTCTGAACTGACTTGTAACTTTGTACTTGGACATAGCAGTCGACAAATTACACACAAAGCAATTCTCCTCATGAAGTGTTCATCCGTAGATCCTTTGTTTTCTCTTATTTGCTGCACCAGGCCCTTGTAGGTAATGGCTTGATCTTTTGGGTCTACGTATGCTCTGAACAGTTCGGCTTGTTTCTGTTTTCTTTCGGACTCAAGCTTCTTGTCTGCATACCTAAGTCTAATATCAGGGATCCCCCCTGCCGAAGGCAAATCCATGATATTAACTACATCATCCAGATGTATCTTTAACTGTTTGTTGTTCACAATGAATGCCTCAGCTTCCGGATCGAAAGTATCAGCTAGTTTTTTTACTGTTTGGCGACGAATTTGAATATCACGTAGATGTAGTAAACCCTGCAGACTAGATTCTGCAATCTTTTTCCTCTGATTATCATCGCAAACAATCCAAAGAAGGTCATAAATAGCACCTTGACAGCAGGCCATTGTTTCCTGTACGTAAATATCATACTAATTAGATAAATTGATGAAAGATCAAGACGAGGCTTTGTACTGTCAAGTTATTATTACGTGTGTTGTTCCAACTTAAAAAAAAAATTACATACCTTCTTCTCTCTACTCATTGTTGCTTTGTTTACATAAGCTTTATTTACAGAAGCCATGGCGGGTGATGCATCCTAACATTAGTACATGACAAAAATTAGAAATTCAATATCGTACTACAACTTATTTTGGGGCATATATTAGTATGTACCTGTGCTTTCTGCAGCTTGGGTGTGGTAGGAGTCTGTGAATCGGTAATCCCACTTTTCTTACTGGAAGAATTTATGGTAGGTGATGCTTGCTGATAAAACGCACAACATAGGTACATGTCATTCATATGGGAAAAATTATTTAAAAAAGTCAAATCTATGTTTGGACATGATAGATCTACCAAACTTGGGGGCTAAGCCAAACTAACAAACTGTAGGAAATAATCTAACTTGAGAAATATCTCTAAGAGATTGAAACTTCGTAACAGATATCTAGGGATAGTATCTCTTTAACTAGCATAAATTAAGAAGAGTTTTGTAAGCAATTATCTGAAACAAAAATTGAATCTAGGTCCGTAATGTACCCTCGTGTTCTTCCCTATGCAATACGGATGCACGCGTCCTAGTTTAATTAAGATTTTATTGTCACCTATGCAATATGGAGATGTACACGTCCTAGTTTTTATAATTAAAAAAAATTGTGTGATGACGTTTGCCTAACCTGAACCTTGCTTCTTTCATCAGGAAATGGCGAAGCTGGCGATGCTTTAGGTTGTGCCGATGCCATTGAAGCTTTTCTTGACAAAGGGAAGTAGCATGGTTCTTCTGCCACCAAAGTCAACTAACACGGCGGCGGCCGTGGATGAAAATAAGCGAAGGGTTCGCTATGAGCGTGTGTATATATAGAGTTGTTGAGATTTTTTTTTTTTAAGAACGCAATCTGAAACCATATCTTCTTTTTGTTACGAATGGTTAAAAAAAACTAATCTATGTCTAAAGGATATCTAACTTATAAATCTATAAAAATTGACACTTTTTATCGTGACAAACTTCGGATGTATTCAGCACTACACTACCATACAACGAACACAGAATTGCCAAGTTTCGGTGATATATGACATTCTATGCATTTTCTATGATTTTCCCGGTGAAAAACCCCTAAAATACTGGCCGGTCGTGACGCAACGTGCGTTTGGTGTCCGAATTCGTTTAAATTTTGCATCACGGCCTACGACGGGCATGCCCACCCGCCGCCAAAATTTCGTTTCGTTTCGTGCATCCCAACAAATAGACCATGTTCAGCCGGGACCGTTCAGGTAGGCGGGTACGGCAAGTTTCGAAGCACTTTTTTCCACATCCATCAATCTGACCCAAATTTTTTCCAGACACTGGTGTCATCATGGCATGCACGCATGCCAAGTTTCGGTGATATCTGACATTCTATGCATTTTCTAGGATTTTCCCGGTGAAAAACCCCTAAAATACTGGCCGATCGTGACGCAACGTGCGTTTGGTGTCCGAATTTGTTCAAATTTTGCATCGGGGCCTACGACGGGCATGCCCACCCGCTGCCAAAATTTCGTTTCGTTTCATGCATGCCAACAAATAGACCAAGTTCAACCGGGACCGTTCAGGTAGGCGGGTACGGCAAGTTTCGAAGCATCTTTTCCCACATCCATCAATCTGAGCCAAATTTTTCCAGACAACGGAG
>LR738712.1:852870209-852913012 GCA_902687465.1 Secale cereale
TTCAGGTAGGCGGGTACGGCAAGTTTCGAAGCATCTTTTCCCACATCCATCAATCTGAGCCAAATTTTTTCCAGACAACGGAGTCATCATGGCAAGCACGCATGCCAAGTTTCGGTGATATCTGACATTCTATGCATTTTCTATGATTTTTCCGGTGAAAAACCCCTAAAATACTGGCCGGTCGTGACGCAACGTGCGTTTGGTGTCCGAATTCGTTCAAATTTTGCATCGGGGCCTACGACGGGCATGCCCACCCGCCGCCAAAATTTCGTTTCGTTTCGTGCATCCCAACAAAAAGACCATGTTCAGCCGGGACCGTTCATGTAGGCGGGTACAGAAGCCTGGAAACACTTTTTCCCAGATCCATCGATCTGACCCAATTTTTTTCCATACACAGGCATCACATTGGCAACCATGCATGCCAAGTTATGCCAGAGGCCTTTACTTTCTCAAATGTGCGTCCCCTGCGATTTTCAGAAGAAAAAAGAATTTTTTTTAGGGATAAAAATAGACTTATTTGATAGGTCTAGGTTGCACGCTAGACTCATGCACCATTTTTCGCTAAAATAACGGGTCTCATGCACAATTTGTTTTATCTTCTCTCCCGAATAAATCTCGGGTATAAACGGACGAGGCCCACCAACATGGCCGTCAGCCGCATAAAAGTCGGATCTACGAAACAGATCATCGGATATCTCCTAATTTGCATTTTTCGTCCATCGTCCAACTTTCGACGACGCCAGGCACGAACCAATCTACTACTCATTTGCTGGTGTACGCTCATCAGGCGGCGGTATTGTACACAGACTAAGAAATATTCACAAACTTACTGATATGACTAAGATACTGGTATGTTAAATATTCACAATCGGGCATGATTACTACCAATATTTTTCTCCATGACATAAATCGTCTTCCATCTCGACCAGTCATCCTGACTGGCCCGCTCATACATAGCAGCACAGACAAACTCTAACCACGCATAACACCAAACACATGAAGCTGACATTTAGACCGAACACAAATTTGTGCTTACAATTCATTATAACAGCTGGAGCCTACATAGCAAAACAAACCGAGCAGATATGATAAAAAATCAATAGTCGTCAAGTATCACGACCAAAGTGATAAGAGGCTGCAAGCAAACTAAACAAGGTTCAACGATAACCATGGACCATAGCAAAACATAAACTCTGTCACGCCAACAGATTTAACAGGTCCATAAAAATTTCTACTGGAAACCTAGTTCTCGATCTTTTTGGGGCTCAGTTGGTTGCTGTGACCACACTTGTGCTAGCTGAAATCAACTTAAATTTGGTACTGTGCTTCTATCAATTTTATTTCCCTAAATCTGGACATCTGCGCCTGTCATGTTCGGAACTTTTACATTGGCCGCAGCTTCTAGTTCTCTTCTTGCGCCCGTTTGTTTCCCTCAACGTCTCGTGAAATGGCTTCATTCTCTTCTTGCACGGAGCACCTTTTGTGTCGACTATTTTTGGATCAAGGACTCTCTCCGCTGAATTCTGGCTTGCGGCAGAGTAGTGAGAGGGTATAGGACCAAATGTTGTCTCCTCGCTGTTATCATCATTCTCGATGGGCCCATCGATGATACTTTGGAGATAATCTTTCACTTCCTGCGAGCGCATCCCGCTTTTTGATACTTTGAATAGAGCAATACTAGCTATGTTTCTCAGTTCACGGTAACGACTCATCTCTTCTGACCACACATGTGTATTTGCATTTCTCACAGACACGAATGCAGCCTTGGCTTCCATTGTCCACCTTTTGCTAACACAACATGGAGGAATGGTCGCTGCCCGTAAGAAACCCAGAACAGCAAAAATGTGTGCGCAAGGGATGGCTTCGCACTCCATCTTACGGCAAGGACATAAGGCACCATTCACCAACGAGCCATCAAATTAACACTCTACAAAGAACACACGTCTGCTCCCTCCTTCCGCTCCATCTTTTAACACAACTTCATACCTGACCAAGTCATTTACTGTTGTTTGATCTTGAATCACCCATGCACATGATCTCCGGATACAATCTCTTACCATCTTGAAAATTTTTGGTGTATAAGTATGAGCAGCATTTATCTCCAACAGGCAAGATCCAACTCGGCCTCGTTCCTCCGCATACGTGATATGCAGTGCTCAGTGTGCTCCACCACATCAACCAACGACATTTTTCGGTCCAGATGATTGTGGAGCCTAGAGTTTAGACTCTCACTACGTTGGTTGCTCTGCATACCCAAGAAATATCTTCCCTTGGTATAAGCTGCGGCCCACTTTTTCCTAAGTTTGTACATTCTGGACATCCATTCGTTCTCCTCTTCGATCTCATAGTTCGCCTTGAACTCCGCCCATGATTTCTCAAACTGGTAAACTCCCATTCGACAATATATGAGTTTTCTGAAGTCATCTAGCATTGGATTACGCAGGTGGCGTATCATGTTCTGCTCAATGTGCCAACTGCATAGCCGATGGTCCGTCCTTGGCAAAATCTTCCTAATTGCTTTTCTCATTGCCGAGTCCCCATCTGTGATAACAGATATGGGCTCCCTATGACCCATCGCCTCTACAAAGGTCTGAAGTAGCCACTCGTATGACTTGTGGGTCTCATCTGAAACAACACCAATCCCGAAAACCACAGTACTACGATGATGGTTCAGTCCAACAAATGCAACAAAAGGGAGATTGTAGCGGTTGACCCGATAAGTGCTGTCAAATACAACTACATCGCCGAATGCTTCATAATCAATCTGAGACTGTGAATCTGCCCAGAATAAATTTCGAAGATGTCCTTCATCATCCGTGGTGTATTTGAAGAAAAACTCAGCATCTCGTTCTTCCTGTACTCTCATATGGTTCAGCACAAAGTCAGCATCCCTGCCTAAGATTCTTTTTTTCTTGTACCTGGCGAAGAAATTGTACAGGTCTCGGGAAATATACCCAACATGAGGATAGCCACCATGCTGTTTCTCTGCCACATTCATGATTTGGAACGTACGGAGACCACCAAGTCCGTATTCCACTGCATCAGCCTTGTGAGCATCGTTCATCCGACGGTGAGACCGTAGAAATGCAGATTGGTCTGGGTCCGCTAGTGGGTGGTTATGGACATCAACAAACTTCTTAACAAACCACTGACCCCTGCCTGCATCATGTTGGATCTCAAGCATAGCTTTGCAACCACAGCGGGTCAGCGCCCGTGGCTCCCTTTTTTGGTCAGTCGCTTGAAAGTACTTCTCCAATCGGTGCCCTTCTTTAGAGCAGCAGAAACGTCTTGCTTTCACCTCTCTGGTGCCCTTCACGTACTCCTTGTCATCCAATCTGACACTAAAACCTTTTGCTCTTGCATATCTGTTGTAGTGCTCGTAACCTTGCTTCTCGCTTGCAAACATCTGACTAACCATCATGTGATATTCTTCTATCTCCTCCAAGCTAGCACTATGACCATCCATCCTCCAAACCTGCCATTATTAAAGCATCATACTTAGCGCATTTATTCTATCAATATCATATAAAATGTCCGAATTTGGTTGATTTTTCAGATAAACATAAATTATAAACAGAAAACTAATTATAACCTGTCTTCTATATACGAGTGATCCATGATTTCTACTTCATCTGACGCAAATTGAAGGTGATCCATGATTTCAACTAGTACGAGTGACACTGTATAACTCTATACTCTGATAAAGATCAATTTATTGGTCATGTATCCATACAGATTGTAAGATATGGCTGGAGAAAAATGGGCGACGAACCTGTTCTCTAATTGTCCGGCGAGCGATTGTCTCGGCAGGTGGCGGGGCAGCCTAAAAATATGCGGGGTGCGGGCGAGTCGGCAGGTGGCGGCGCCAGGAACCGCTGGAGGGATAGCGACGGCAGGACTCGGGTGGCGGGGTCGAAGAACGTCGACCTGGACGGCGAACGGCGGTGCCGCGTGGTGGTGTCGGACGGCGGCGCTTGGGGATGTCGGACGGCCACAATGTCCGGGCCGGACGGGGGTGTGGAACGGCGCACGTCGGCCGCGAGCGGGGGTGTCCGACGGCGGCACGTCGGCGCCGCGCGGCCTTATCGCGAGGGTCACGCCGCCACCACAGAAATGAAATGAGATTTAGATCGAGTGTTCTGTTTTTTTTTCTTCACATATCCCTCCAGCGTGCTAGCTTTGGACTGCACAGGCAGAGTTGACTTCGTTGCCCATCCGTGCAGTTTGGGAAATGACTTCCTTACCCCTCCGTGCGGACGGTCAGATCTGCATGGTACTCCTGGGTGTCGTTTGGGAGTACCAGGGTACCGTAAAAGAGCTCGACCGAGGACTGATCCGACCGAGACCGCTTAGACCACCGCACCAGCCTCGTCCTAGTCAGCGCATCGGGCACGCGCTGATTGGCCACCGTGTCGCCTGACGGATGGGCCCGGTGTGTCAGATACATGGTCAATACACTCTTATACGTCTGTCAGCCCATTTTGTAAGAGCTCTTTTACGGTACCCTGGTGCCCGATGCGCTGACTAGGACGAGGCTGGTGCGGTGGTCTAAGCGGTCTCGGTCGGATCAGTCCTCGGTCGGTCCTCACCAGTCTCGCTCTCCCTCCTCTCTCTGATTCGCCGCCGCCACCGCCGCCGCCACCACCTCAACCGGCTCGCCATCGCGCCATGGAGGACGAGAGCAGCCAGGACTCCAACGTTCAATACATGAACCTCTCCGACGACGAAGCCATGCATTACCGGGTGAGTTGTAGAGCTAGGGTTAGGGTTAGGTTTCTCTGATTTGGGGATTTGATTTGATTTGGGGATTGTATCTTCCTTTTGCTCCTCTAGAAGACTACAATGGCATTGAGACAACACCCATCGTTCTTTGCCATCAGCATGGTGTGGCGGCTGAGAGGCGTGTAGCTTTTGAAGCATTTAACACGGGCAGGAGGTTCTTAGTGTGTCCTAAGAGTGTAAGATTCTGTACAAATCTCTTTGTTAATAGTATTGTTTAGTCTAGCTATGTGCATAGAATTGTGGACTGCATAGATATCATGTTGTTTAATCTAGCCATGTGCTGATGCACAATGTTTAATCAGTATTGTTGTTTAATTGACCAGCTGTGATGGTCATTTTGTAGCCATTTAGTACTACTGATGCTAATCATTGGATTAGAAAATGTGTTGATTTGGCCAGTAATTTTATAATTGGTCAACAACTTACTTTGCAGTGCAGATCATTGTTTAGTTCACAAGTTGCCAATTATTTCATTGTTTAATGTCATAGAGATTCAGTGAGTGTTTAGCGTCATAGAGATTCGGTGAGTGTTTAGTGTCATGGAGATTGTTTAATGTCTGAAGCTCAAAATTCACTGAGTGTTTAGTGTCAGAGGTTCATTCTTTAATTGGCTAGATTATTAAATCCTGAACCTCTCAAAGATGCTTAAAGTTGATGCTTAAAGTTCATTATTTAATTTAGTGGCAGATGCTTAAAGTTGATTTGATTTGTATTTCATTGTTTAAAGTTAGATGCTCAAAGTTCAGTTATTATTTAAAGCTAGTTGCTCAAAGTTTATTGCTTCAATAATTTACTTAGGATATTGATTTTGCACATGCTATTTTTGTTTATATTGTAGGAAGATGACAACTGTGGTATTGTTCTCTGGGTTGACCCAGAGTGGCCTCCTACTTTGCAGAATGCCTTGTTGAAGCTATGGGAAATGTATCATGACAGCAAGAGTGATAGGAGGAAGGATAACCTGGAGAGTTCACTCACTATTCACCATTTGACTGAAGAAAAAAACAATCTAGAGGCCAACTATGACAAGTTGGTTGAAGATGTGCACCAACTGTTCAATGCTCAAGAGGATAGGATGGTAGATTTCAGCCATTTGCAGGCTAAGATGCAGAATGTGCATGTTTCTGATTCAGTTGTATCTGACATGAAGACAGAGATGGAGAAGAAAGATGCAGAGATCTTCAAGCTGCAGGAGAAGTATAAAGTACTGATGAACCTGACACAATCTCAAGGGACTTGCATCAGGAACCTGAAGTTCAATCATCTAAAAGAGAAGGAAGTGCTTAGTACATCCACCAGGAACCTGCAATTCCAGGTTGATGAACTTAAAAAATCTGAGGAAAAGCTCACCCAGGAGAACACCCAGCTGCTCCTTCACATGGGTGATCTCAAGAAGGGGCATGACACGCTCACAACAAGGAGGGATCAGCTAAAGATTCAGATTGCTGAACTGTTGAAGTTAGAGAATAAGAACAAGCAGAAATTGAAGGGGATCCTGGACATCTTGTCAGAATGAAGATGTAGAGGAGAAGAGCAAGAGCAAGATCCAGATCAACATGAAGAAGAAGAATGCTTGCTTTGCTGACCTTTTGTGAAGTATGGTGTTGTTGTGAACCACTTTGGATGTGTAGTTGTTCTGAACCACTATGTTGTTGCTTTAAGTTATTGTGAACCACTATGGTGTTGTTGTGAACCACTTTGTTGTTGATGTGAACCACTATGTTAACTCTAGTATGTTTTTGTTGTTGTCATATTTGTTGTCTTGTTGAACCAAGATGTTAAACCAAAGTGGTTAGTCGTTTAGATGCCAACAGAAAGACATAATATGCAACATAGATTGATCAACAACATACTTTCTTTACATTACTAATACCAACCCTACATGCTTTCATTACATAACCAAAAGGGGACACTTGGATCACTTCTTCATCACCACCATCACTACACTACATAGTTCCATTACATTACTAGCTTCAACATCACACACATAGTGAAATTTGCAAAATAGCCCCCCAAATCAACTAGCCAGTGCAAAAGAACCCCCGCCTCGCTTGCGTGGCTGGTCAAATACAGTGACCGCGGGTGAATTGATACATCATAAAAACCTTAGTAATCATCACTTCACAACAAACTTAGTAATCATCACTTCATAACAAACTTAGTAATCATCACTTCATAACATTGTTCACAAACATAACCCAGATGCACACATAACATAGTTCAAAATATGGTGCACAAGACCAAGATGAACAGAAACTTAGTTCACATAACTTAGTACTCATCAAACAGGTTTCAAGTAGCATAACCCAGATGCACCCTCATGACAATCAGTTCCTTCCCCCCCTACTGGCATTAAAAAAGGACATTCATCCAGAATGATTTATTGGGTCATCAGATGCACCAGAAGTTGAAGCTCTAGAGGCAGATCTTGGAGCAAAGAATGGCCTTTGGTCTCTTGTAGAAGCAGATCTAGCCCCAGATGCCCTTGCAGCAGAAGATCCAGCGCGAGATGCCCTTCCAGCAGAAGATCTACCACCAGATGCAGGTGGGGGTTCTTGCAGGTGGAGTAGCTTCATGAGCATTCCTTGATCTTGCAGGTGCCTTGCAAACAAAAAGAAACATGTTAGTAAGTCAAACATGGTACAAGAAACATAGAACTAATTAGCAAGGGATTACCACATGCTTGTTTTTCCTCATAGCCAGCTCTGGTTTCAGTTGAACCTTGTAGTTGGTGTACCTGTGTCCTTGAAGTCCACAATTACTACATGTTATAGTGGCCATTCTAGAACTGTCCTTTGGCCTTGGAACTTCAAACCTTCCCTTTATCCTCTTCTCTTTTCTCCTTCCTCTCTTCACATGAAAATCAGGTGGATCTATGTCTGGGCTAGCTGTCTTTGTCCAGTCATGTTCACCAGGGACAGGATATATCATAGGCTCATAGGATCCTATGTAAAAAGGTTTTTTGAAGAATATAGAAACATAGTCCTCTGGAAACCTTTTTGCCTTGTTAATGGCAGATACATCATGGTTGCATGGTATGCCAGACAGGTCCCACTTTCTACAACCACATGTATGCATGTCCAAGTTGACTGGATGTGTTTGCTGCCCGCTGGTCACTTGCCATAGATTTACACCTGCTTGAATGGGTTTGCAGTACCTGGCCCTTTCCTTTTCCACCTCTAGCTTCTCAGCATAATGGGGTGTGATCTCCCACATAGCTGCCTTTCCTCTCTCTCTATTCCTATGCCACCTCACCATCTGTTTGTCCTTAATACCATCAACCATAGTCCTAATAGGTTTTTTCATGAAATCTAAGATGTACTTGTTGAACACCTCTGATAGGTTGTTAACAACCAAGTCTGTCTTGCAGTTGGTGTCAAAAGCATGCCTAGCCCAATGTTGTTTGGGTATTCCACTCAGCCACTTCCAAGCTTCCTCACTCTCATTTTTGAGATCATTCATTGCAATGTTAAACTTGTGCTGGTTATAAGCATAGCTCGCATTATCCATGCATTTCTTTAGATCTTCCCTCCTAAAGCCAGCATTTTGGAAATTTGCATATAGGTGTCTAAGGCAAAATCTTTGATGGCAGTTTGGAAATACTTGATTTACTGTATTTAGTAGCCCCTGTTCACATAATATGACACTAAGCTACTAAGTGTGTGCAGAAACTTATATGCAACATAACTTAAATGCATAAAGATAAACAAGGACATGCTGAAGCTACTATCTACAACATAACTTATATGCATAAATAAACAAGGAGATGCATACCTTTTGTCTATCAGACATGATAGTGTAAGGGCCAAATTTACCAACTTCTCCTCCTAGACATATCTTCAGTTGGTGTAGAAATCAACACCAGTTTGCTGTGTCCTCTTGTCCAATTATAGCAAATGCAAGTGGAAATATGTTGTTATTGCCATCTCTGCCAGTGGCTGCTAGGATTTGAGCACTAGTATTTAGCTTGATAAAGCATCCATCAACACCTACATTTAGATGCAAACAACAAACATGTATAAAGTTGTCATCTACAAGCAAATGTGGCATGAACATTGAGAAACATTCTAATTAAAGAAAAGAAACATGTAACTAACCAATGAATGGCCTGCATGCATTGAGAAATCCCTCCCTGGCTCCATTTATGCAGAAGAACATAGCATGAAACCTTGGTCCTGGATGTGGTCTTTTTGTTGTAGCTTTTGGAGTTATTGTTGCAACAATAACTCTACTTCCAGGGTTTGTATCCATGATGGTTTGGGCATAGTCCCTCAGCCTGGGATACTGCTTCTTGTGCTCTCCTAATACAACTTCCACAGCAAGGTTTTTGGCCCTATAGGCCATGTGCCTGGGCACTTCAACACCATACTTCTCCTGGCAGTTGTCAATCATAGTAGCTATGCTAGTTGTTGGGTCAGACCTAAACAGTGACTCATATGTTTTAGCAAGCCACTTTGCACTAACCCTGGATGACTCTGTACTGCTTGAGCAAGTGTGCCGCAGCCTCATCTTTTTGATAGCAAATGTCTTTTCCCCTTTGATAACTGCAGCAACTATGAAGAACTGGCAGTGCTCTTGTTTGCAACAGGCCATGATCCTTTTGTCTGAGTTTCTGTGGTACCTGAAATTTCTGGACTGTGTAATGTGTAGGCTCAACAATGCTTCTCTGAATTGTTGCTGATTCTTGAAGCACATGTACATACATAACTGCTGATGTGGTTGCTCAAGTTTTTCATTGTACCATATCCTAGGTTTCGTTTTCTTTGCCCTACTCTTCCTGCCTTTTTGTAGGACAAATGCTGGTGCCTCATGTCCATCATTACTGTCAAACAACAAGCCATGATCTTCTTCATCAGATGAAGGATTAAAATCTGGTTTCACCTCCTCTAAAACATTAGAGTGTGACCTAGTGGTGGGGCATCTCCTGACTTGCAGCTTCTGCCTCTTCTTTGCAGGTTCTGGTATGGCTAGTTTTTCTCTTTCAGTTGGAGCACTCCTTTCAGTTGCAACATTCACCTCCTCCTCCTCCTCCTCCTGATCCTCCTCCTCTTCCTCCTCCTCATCCTCAAATAGATCCTCAACATCAGTGTCACCCTCATAATGCAAAGGTTGTTCTTCTTCTGATTCTTCATCAGAATCTTCATCTTCATCTTCTTCCTCTGCCAGTCTGTTCCCCTCTATTATCTATGTGTGTTCAACTAAAATGTAGTTATCAGTGTCAGTTGCACCCTCAGAGTCAGAGTAACTCCTATATTCCTCCTCAAATAATTCCTCTTCCTCCAACACAGCTTTCAGCTTCCCCTTGACATTTCTACTCTCTTGTGTGCACATACCAGTAGGTTGTGTAGGATGAACTGTACTACTGCTGCTGCACTGACTCTGAAAAACTACACCATTGTCATCAACAGCAAGCACAACAGGGTCACTGAGATCATAAACAACAGGTGGTTCATATAAAACAGCAGCTAATTCATTTGGTCTCTGATGGATGTTACCATCACCAACTAATCCTGACTCTGAACTGACAGGTGTTGTTGCCCTAGCTAACAAATTCAGAACTAATGAATCCTCATATTGCTTCTTTAGTTCTTGCAATTTGATGTTAGTGTCAATCAGATCTAGTCCATGCTCTCTCTCAACTCCTGCTGTAGCTGTATTTCTCATGTGATATAGTTCATCATCAAAATTATATCCTACTACTGTCAACAGTGCATACAGGTTCAGAAATGTGACATCTGAGCTACAAATCTTCCTATCCACATTATGCCCTTCATCAAAGTGAATTCTAACATCCCATATAGCATCATCTAACCTACAAGCCACGGCAAAATTGAAAAAAAAATTAGTGCTTTAAGAACACTAACCCTAGCCCTATAATATGAACAGACAAAATTAAAAACGAGGGACTTACAGCACTCCATCCGCTCCACTGGTCCAGTGATGGCTTGTGGTTGGGTTGGCCAACCACATCTCAGCGAGCCGCAACCGTTGCTCCATGGACAGGGGCGCCTCCTCCTCCTCTTCATCGTCGTCGGTGGAGTTGGACGACCTGGAGCAGTCCAGCCCCACGTGGTCATCGCTCCCCAGGCCGGGAAGGTCGTCGTAGCCGCCCACGACACCGCCGCCGCCGGGGGTCGCCGCAGCCATCGCCTGAGATCCACGGGGAGAGAGGAGATGGAGACGGGAGAAAGAGGATAGGGTTTGTCTGCTTCGTCGGGTGGGATCCGGCTCGGTTCGACCGCACCAGCCTCGTCCTAGTCATCGCATCGGGCACACGCCGATTTGCAACCGTGTCGCCTGACGGGTGGGCCCGGTGTGTCAGATACATGGTCAATACACACTTATACGTCTGTCAGCCCATTTTGTAACGGTTAGGCCGAATAGTGGTACTGAATTGCGACATGCACGAGCAATGGTACTGACTCGTCACAACGTGCGCAAGTGTGGTATCTCCTTGCAATTAACTCTTTCTGCACTGATTTCACCAGAAGTTGAAGGGCTACAAATTTATTTGGTAGCTAAAAATAATTCGATCTAAGAAATCTTGAAAAATTGAAATTGATCTAATCTAAAGAAAACTGATCTAATCTTGATCGAAAAGGTGTCGCGCCCCCGAGGAGAGGAGATTAATCTCCCCGACGGCGGCGCGCTGCGAAAGTGGTGGTAGGTCCTAGGATCGGCGTCGTTGGACAAACTGCTCTAATACCATGTAGAAAATATGAAACCCTGGAATTATGTGTTGCATTGATCTAACCCTCATATGGGGTATATATAGAAGTACAACGTGGGGTGAGACTTGGAGTACAAGACAAGGCGTAGTCTTTACCTAATAATAAAGAGAATTGGGTTTCTGTCGTCCGTAAAAAAATACCCTCGAAGTTGCTATAAATTACCTACTATGCCACCCATAAATAAAGAAAACGATTCGAATTGTTTTTCAAAAGTCACCTCTGTCCTGAGTTCTTTACAGGTATGACTCCCTTATTAAACACAGATGTATGAGTGCTTCAGTGGCTAACTCATTGCTTTTCTTCCGTGGAGACGTTCGATTCCCACCTTTCACACTTTTTCCCTTCCTTTTCTCACAAACGTTCACTGTATTAATGGGCCGGCCCATGTGCGGGGGCTTCACATATCTTTTTTTTTAATTTCATTTTTGTCTTTCTTCTTTTCTCATTTTATTTCCGTTTCAGAAAATAAAATGTTTGTGAATTCAAAAATGGAAAATTCGGGATATTCCATATGTTTCCCATTTTAAATTAATTCGGGACATTCCAAATTTAAAAGTTACGAGTTTCAGAAAATTGTTAGAGAAATCATAAAATGTTTGTGCATTCAAAAATGGAAAATCATCAAATTTTCTCGGATTCTAAAAGTGTTGGTAATCTTACATACTGTTCACAAATTATCAAAATAATGATTTTAAAAAGTGGTCGGGAAATAGTATCATGTTCATGATTTTTTTTAAATAACCATGTATTCGAAACACATTCGTGTATCTGAAAAAAAATCCATGAAATTTTAGAGTTGTTAACAAAAGTTCAAAAAAATCACAAATTTTAAAATTAGTTCTCCAATATTTTTAAAAATCGTCGATTAAAAAAATGTTGAGTCAAAAAATGTTGATGTATTCGAAAACTATTCATGCATTTCAAAAAATGCTCATAAACAAAACGAACGTTTGTGATTTAAAAAAATCAAAAATTTCAAAAAAGAACTTTTTCGATTCGCTAAACTGTTCGCCGATTCAAAAGTTTTTTATGTATAGGATTTGATTAGTTTTTGAAAACTCTTTATATGTCTAAGCATTGTTAGTAGTTTGTGGTTGATGAGATAGAAAAATTTAAGTTTTAAACATTCCCTTGCGCAACATAATAACAAGTGTGGCGTGAAGTGACAAGCTCATAGCCTTGGGATTTACCACGTCAAATGCATTGTGATCACGTGGACATCGCGACCATCATTAGCGAGGGTGAGAGAAAAGATAAGTGGCAACATGGTGAGCCTCCGTGTTAAAAAAGAGAAAGCTCATATGTCGTGGTATTAAGTCCAACCTATTAGACTAACGCATAATTTTTTTTCTAAATTTTTTATCTCCGTTGCAACGCACGGGCATGTTTGCTAGTATAATTAAACTATTCTATCTCTACTCCTTTATCTCTATATTTAAACCCAAGTTATATTCTAACAAGTGAGTCATCTGTCTTGTTGGTAAATGAGAGGTTCGTTGATGCTGTGTACAAGCAAGTAAAGAACCATGGGCGCTGGCCAGACTCCAGTAAAATGGACAACATCAAATCCATGTCTGACAAGATCCACAATATGCATAACTGCTGCGGTGTTATACGTACAACTCACATCCCATTTGGACCAAACTGGGACTGTGAGAAGAATGACATCATTCTAGTTCAGCTCGTCATCGATCCAGAAATGAGGTTCAGGAACATTTGGTGGGGACCGATAAGCAGCATGAACCAGTCAAGCATTTTGCATGAATCTAATTTGTTCAATGAGTGCGAGGAGGGCGGTTGCCTGAATGGCAGCAAGCTGAAGGTGGCATTAGATGGATCAGAAGTCGGGGAATACATAATTGGTGATGCAGGATTCCCTCTTCTCCCGTGGCTACTCACACCTTACCAGGAAGAAGACCTCTCAGACTCCAAGGCGGAGTTCAATAGGAGACACAACGCAGCCACAACCTGCGCTCAGAAGGCGTTGGCAAGGTTCAAAGACACGTGGAAGTACCTGCAGGGAGAGACGTCATTCCCCGTCAATCCGGACACACTAGTTGAAACAATCTATGCTTGCTGCTACTTGCATAACATAGTCATAGATATGGAGGGTGATGGGGCCATGCCGAGCCCCAAGCGGAGGAATTGCTCCAAGGAAGTGCGCCAGTTAGCAAACGAGGATGCTGTCAGGGCGAGGGATATGTTGTCACAATACTTCTTGACGAGCATGTCATCCGAATCTGGAGGTGAATTAACAGTAACACACCTGCTCCTCCTCTTAATTTGTTAATTTGATTTCTCTGTCCACTAATTGTCATAATTATTTGCTACTGTTGTTTTCACCCTTCATCTGTTTAGTTGGCCTGGCGGACCTTGAAGTCGCTGCCATTTGAAGACAAGAGCATCCAAGGAAGAGAGACGTGATGGTGACCATGATATCATTACTTAAGAAATACAGTATTTCTTTCTACCACATCTTGATTCTAGGTACTACGGCTAGCACTCTCTGCTTCGAGTTTTTTTTTTTTTTAATGAAGCAATATCACAGTTCTCTCCTTGGTTTGTTCTTTCGATACAAGTACTAGCAATGTGCTAAGCAAAACATCAGTAGCTATTAACTGATACTCATGTATTTTTTTCCCTCGGTCGTGCTGTCAACTGCTTTAAAATTGATGCTTCATTTAGTAGACTGGTGATTTATTACATCCTGGTGCACGGTCGTATATATGATCAGGTGGCAGGGAAGCCTTCATTGTTCTGCTGGAATGGAGCATTTTTAAGGCATGGATGCCGAGTTGCCCTGGCAATGGAGCCAAACAGCACTTGGATCGATGCTGCAGCATGAATTCAAGTTCAACATTGTTTATTGTGTAACAAAAGTTTTGGTCATCTGTCGGCCTGGCAAAGCCTAGTGTTATGTGTGCGGTCTGTACTTTATGTATGCGGAGTAAGGCTTTTATGTGTCGAGAAAATCACGATTGTCGTGTAGCCGCTTGGAGACTATATATCTGTAATTTCCATCCATCAGTTGGGTGCAGGCTGAAGAATTTGCAAACATAACAGCATGAGGTCTTGGAATTGAAAATTTGAAGGTTAAGAATAGGTGCTTACTCAGCAAGTGGCTGTTTAAGTTATCTTCTGAGACTCATGCTACATGAGCCCAGATCTTACACAATAAATACCTTACAACCAAGACGCTAGCTCAGGTGACAGTTAGACCAACTGATTCACCCTTTTGGAAAGGACTGATGAAAGTTAAGTCGGCCTTTTTCACACTAGTAGATAAAGGGGGATCAGACCCGGTTCATTTGGGCCTTTAGCCCCGGTTCTGGAACCGGTGCAACAGGGTCGGTACTAATGCTCTGACCCTTTAGTCCCGGTTCAATCCAGAACCGGGGCAAAAGGGTGTCCACGTGGCCTGTGCACCGAGTCCAGGCAGGAGGGGCTTTAGTCCCGGTTGGTGGTACCAACCGGGACCAAAAGGCATGCACGTGTCAGCATTTCTGTAGCTGTGGTTTTTGTTTTTTTTTTTGAAAGGGGAGGGGGGGTTTTAGGTTTTGGGGGTTAATTTAGGTGTTTGATATATTGTGTTAGCTAGCTAATTAATAGAGAGAAGTGTTCTCTCTTATGTCCGTGCTTTTGGTCGACGCTACATACTACACATACGTATATATATGGACTAGAGTCACGCTAGCTAGCTAGCTAGCTGCTAGCTACTAAGCAAACAAAGGAACAGAAGATCTCGTATATATAATCAACATATATATATATATGCATACAGAGAGAAGTAATAATATCGACCACCTCTCCTTCTCCGAGAGATTGGTCGAACAACAAGTTCTCGTATATCTATCCGACACTACCGGGCACATATATACAATAATTATCTCTTACAAAAATAATCTCCTAACACATGGATGCAGGGTCCACATAGTATTCTCCGTCTTCAGCGATCACGTGTTCAAGGAAGAATGCCGCCAATTCCTCTTGAATTGCTCGCAGACGATCTGGTGTTAGGAGTTCATCCCGCATCCGAAACATCTAATTTGAAGTAGGGGGTCAATACATGAAATGATGCTATAAATTTGTGAATATTATTGATTGCTTACGCACTTTAAATTGTTCATCGGTGTAGCCCCGCTCACAGGTCGTGTGGCGGATGGACTCGCAAATGTAGTATCCACAATAATCATTCCCGGGTTCCTGCCACAACCACTTTACAAGAAATAGAGCTCAATCAAACTGATAAGCAAGAATGCCAAATTGGTATTGATGAAACTAGCTAGCGCTTGAATCAAGATATAGGAGATGCGCGCGCGGAACATGCTACTATATTGTACTTACTTTCGGGTATCTAAATTGTAGCTTCTTCGGCAGTCCCGGAGCTTTTTTGATGAATGTTTTCCAAGCCCTGCCAGACAAAGGAAACAATTAGTTGATATCAGAAATGAAGTTGCTGATATATATGCATGGTGGATAATATTGATCGATTTAACTTACCTGGCTAGTATTTGAGTCATGTCCGCATACTCCTCGGGATCTTTACGTTTAGAGTCGAAGACAGTTACTATTCCCTTCTCAAGCTTAATCTCTAAGAGAATATAGTGGAAGCTGCGCACGAATGCATGAGATCATTACATCACTATAAACTTGACTGATATATATAAGGGAAACCAAATATGCAGAAGACATTAACACTCACTTGAAGTTGTAAGGAAAGAGTATTATATCTTTGTTTTCATTTACCACCAACGATCGTAGCAAGTTGGTCTCGGTATCGCCGGGACGCAATTTAACCTCGGTTGCATCTATGAGGTATGTGTTAATAAACCCAATATCACCTACTTGTCTTTTCTTCAATTCGACGATATTCAATCTGCATAATATAGTGAGGATAATTATAAATACATGCAATGAAGATCAGCTATATAGAGAGACTTAATGACAGAAGTAGTACTACTTACAGACAGTAGCAGGTGATCGTTGTTTTATCGAGGGCCAATTGATTGAAAAATTGATAGAACTCCTCAAATGGAACAGGCAACAGGTCAATTCCAACGAGGTCATGCTCCGGTTTAACTCTCAAATACAAGTTATTCCTCCCCCCAGACTCTCTGCAGATTTTCATGTACCAATCATGCAATCTTCGCATATTCGTTGATAGAGATCTTTCATTTTTGACGAGAGGCTTTTTGTACTCGTATCTTTCTATCTGCACGTCCATGAAATCATAGTGTACATCGTCGGACGCGTAATCTGCAAGGTTGGTATAACCGGGCACCATCCTCGGATCATTAGCGACCATGTCGCTAGACACCTTGAGCGGGGGGCACGATTGGTTCGCTTGTTCACCGAGCTGGGCAATTTGTTTCCCAGCTCGCCCTTCTGCTAACCTCTGATCACTTTTTGTACTTCCGGACCGCTTGGCATCTTGAAATGTCTTTTGAATAATGCGGTCATAGTTGCCCTTCGGCTTACTTTTCGCTGGTTGCTTCAGGGCAGCAAGAGTGCGCTTTGCTTTCACCGCATCTATCTTCTCCTCTGGAGGTGGATGTCTCTGTGCTTTCAACCCTTCAAAAAAGTCCTTCACTTCGCCTTCAGCGATCTTCGTGTTTTCCTCGTCGGACCTCTCGTACGGTAACTTCTCTAGAGGCGTGAGAGAAGGACCGAATCTGCATCGCCTCCCGCCTCTGGCTGTACTGGTAGACGTCGCCGGACCAGACGAAGCGGCTGTCTTTTTTACTTGCTTAGGCGCCGGAGCAGGAGCAGCCGGAGCGGCGGCAGGTCTCTTCCGCCCTTGCTGATTAGGCGAAGGAGGAGCTGGCTGTCTGCTCGGGCGCGCTGGCGGCGAAGGAGGCGGTGTGCCGCCACGCGCCGGAGAAGGAGCCGGAGTGCCCTGATGGTCACTCGCCGGAGGAGGAGGCGGTGGAGGAGGCGGAGTGCCCTGACTCGTCGTCGTCGGAGGAGGAGGCGGAGGCGTCCAGTTCAGAATGTTGATTAGGTCCTTCCGCCATAGGCATGGAGTCTTCAGTGAAGAACCCAGCCGAGTCTCCCCTTCACCGGTAGGGTGGTCAAGCTGGAGCTCCTCAAATCCCTCCGTTATTTCGTCGACCATCACCCTAGCATATCCTTCTGGAATCGGCCGGCAGTGAAAAGTGTCGTCTGGTCCAGAAGGATAAACAGAGCCAGCAGCCGCCTTGACCTTCAGATTCATCCACTGTGCCATAAGGTGGCAATTTTGTGCCTCCGTGATAGCATCCACAGGATTCCTGGCAGTAGCCGTCAAGGCAAGCTCTGGCTGAAGCAGCTCGGTGGAAGCCACGCTGCTTCTCCGCTGAGATGGCGGGGTAGCTTCGGGGGAAGCTTCGGCAATTCTTTCCCGATCTGCTTCCCGTTCCTCTATCGCTTGTACTCTGGCCCGCAGCGCCTGGATTTCGGTCATCTCCATTTTCTTCCTCCTGTCGTGGCATTTGTAGCCTCCTGCGTCCGGAAACCCAGCACGCCACGGAAGGGAGCCTGGCGTGCCTCGTGTCCGTCCAGGGTGCTCAGGATTCCCGAGGGCCATTGTCAGCTCGTCGTTCTCTCCGTCGGGGATGAACGTCCCTGCATGCGCTGCTTTGATATACTGCCGCATCTTACTGAGTGGTGTTTCCAATTGCTTGTCCGTCCAAATGCACCACCCTGTTACAGGGTCCAAGGATCCGCCAGCCCCGAAGAACCAAGTCCGGCAACGTTCTGGCCAGTGCATTGTCTCTGGTTCGATCCCTTTCTGAAGCAGATCATTCTCAGCCCTGGCCCACTTAGGCCGGGCTACGAGGTAGCCGCCCGACCCCGTGCGATGGTGATGCATCTTCTTTGCAGCATTTATCCGGTTTGTCTCCGACATCTTCTGACTCTTTTCCGACTTCTTATGGGCCACAAATGCGGGCCAGTCATCTTTGATCTTCTCATATATGCCCACGAATTCTGGAGTCGTTTTCTCTCTGACAAACGTATTCAGTTTTTTCTTCCATGCCCTGAATTGGTCTGCCATCTTCGAAAGTGCATAAGACTTGATTAAGTCCTCTTTAACTGGCTTCGCCGGATCAACCTCTCACGGTAGGACGAAGTTTGACTTCAGCTCAGTCCAAAGATCTTCTTTCTGCATATCTGTGACATAAGTCACCTGAGCGTCGTTTGCAGCCGGCTTTAACCATTGATGGATGCTGATCGGGATCTTGTCCCTAACCAGAACCCCGCACTGATTAACAAATGCGTTCTTTGTGCGGATGGGTGCAATCGGCTCGCCGGAGCGCGAGATTTCTGAGATCTCAAACTTTTCATCCGGCCTCAACTTTTTCTTCGCTCCTCGTCTCTTTACCGAAGATTTGCTCGATCCGGAGGGCTAGAAAAGGAACAAAGACGAGAGTTAATGAATGAATCAATTAACTAGTCAGCACATGCTTAACTAACATATATACCTCCTGGCCGGACTCGGTTCGGTCACCGGAGCCAGCATCACGGTCTCCTTCTTGCACCGGCATTGGGTCACCGGAGCCGTCCTCACGGTCTACTTCTTCCATGTGCATTGGGTCACCGAATTCATCAATATCATAGCCTAGATCTTCCAGCTGCAGCTCTTGTTCGACCTGCTCATCGGTGTCGTTGAGAAACGACCTGACGGCATTTTGCCCGTCTGCGATTATGTCCATCAACATCGCTTCTTGTGCTAGGTCTCGGGTGTTGTCGTCCATTGTTTCTACAAATATTTACAACATGCCAATTATTATTCAAACATGACAGATGGATATATTAATGGCAAACGTAGAACTAGCTTCAACCCTCGACTGCTCGGCGATCCACAAACCCTAGACCCCCTCATGTCACATTTTGTCTAGCTAGTGTCAAAGGATTCAACAAAACCAATACTTCATCATTAGGCAAAAGTAACAGTAGAATGATGGTACGAAGCTTTCCAAAGTTGTTTTGGAACGGAGTCCCAGATAAGATAATCCGTAACAAAAGACGGATTAACCTATCAGGAACTCCGTTCCAAAACATCTTTGCATAACTTCGTACCAACATGCCCCGGTTACTTCTGGCAAAAGATGAAGTCATGGAATTTTTCAATACTTTGACACTAGCTAGGCAACCTCTCTCGACCCCTCGACCCCCGACTGCTCGGCGATCCACAAACCCTAGACCCCCCTCATGTCACATTTTGTCTAGCTATAGTGTCAAAGGATTCAACAAAACCAATACTTCATCATTAGGCGAAAGTAACAGTAGCATGATGGTACGAAGCTGTCCAAAGTTGTTTTGGAACGAAGTCCCAGATAAGATAATCCGTAACAAAAGACGGATTATCCTATCAGGAACTCCGTTCCAGAACATCTTTGCATAACTTCGTACCAACATGCCCCGGTTACTTCTGGCAAATGATGAAGTCATGGAATTTTTCAATACTTTGACACTAGCTAGGCAACCTCTCTCGACCCCTCGACCCCCGACTGCTCGGCGATCCACAAACCCTAGACCCCCTCATGTCACATTTTGTCTAGCTATAGTGTCAAAGGATTCAACAAAACCAATACTTCATCATTAGGCGAAAGTAACAGTAGCATGATGGTACGAAGCTCTCCAAAGTTATTTTGGAACGGAGTCCCCGATAGGATAATTCGTAACAAAAGACGGATTATTCTATCAGGAACTCCGTTTCAAAATATCTTTGCATAACTTTGTACCAAAATGCCCCGGTTACTTCTGGCTAATGATGAAGTCATGGAATTCTTCAATACTTTGACACTAGCTAGGCAACCTCTCTCGACCCCTCGACCCCCGACTGCTCGGCGATCCACAACCCATATTGAAGAAGGATGGTGGGAACACAAGCTCGAAACTGACAAGACATTGCGTCACATCACTCCTTAGCCTTGGTACGATTTCTGGATCGATCACCTTCTGAGAGATTGCATTGAGGAATGCACATAGTTTCACAATGGCTAATCGGACGTTTTCCGGTAGAAGCCCCCTCAATGCAACCGGAAGCAGTTGCGTCATAATCACATGGCAGTCATGAGACTTTAGGTTCTGGAACTTTTTCTCTGCCATATTTATTATTCCCTTTATATTCGACGAGAAGCCAGTCGGGACCTTCATACTGAGAAGGCATTCAAAGAAGATTTCTTTCTCTTCTTTCGTAAGAGCATAGCTGGCAGGACCTTCATACTGCTTCGGAGGGATGCCGTCTTTTTCGTGCAAACGTTGCAGGTCCTCCCGTGCCTCAGCTGTATCTTTTGTCTTTCCATACACGCCCAAGAAGCCTAGCAGGTTCACGCAAAGGTTCTTCGTCACGTGCATCACGTCGATTGAAGAGCGGACCTCTAGGTCTTTCCAGTAGGGTAGGTCCCAAAATATAGATTTCTTCTTCCACATGGGTGCGTGTCCCTCAGCGTCATTCGGAACAGCTAGTGTGCCGGGGCCCTTTCCAAAGATTACGTGTAAATCATTGACCATGGCAAGTACGTGATCACCGGTACGCATGGCGGGCTTCTTCCGGTGATCTGCCTCGCCTTTGAAATGCTTGCCTTTCTTTCGACATTGATGGTTGGTCGGAAGAAATCGACGATGGCCCAGGTACACATTCTTCCTGCACTTGTCCAGGTATATACTTTCAGTGTCATCTAAACAGTGCGTGCATGCGTGGTATCCTTTGTTTGTCTGTCCTGAAAGGTTACTGAGAGTGGGCCAATCGTTGATGGTCACGAACAGCAACGCCTTTAGGTCAAATTCCTCCTGTTTGTGCTCATCCCACGCACGTACACCGTTTCCATTCCACAGCTGTAAAAGTTCTTCAACTAATGGCCTTAGGTACACATCAATGTCGTTGCCGGGTTGCTTAGGGCCTTGGATGAGAACTGGCATCATAATGAACTTCCGCTTCATGCACATCCAAGGAGGAAGGTTATACATACATAGAGTCACGGGCCAGGTGCTGTGATTGCTGCTCTGCTCCCCGAAAGGATTAATGCCATCCGCGCTTAGAGCCAACCATACGTTCCTTGCGTCCTTTGCAAACTCCTCCCAGTACTTTCTCTCGATTTTTCTCCATTGCGACCCGTCAGCGGGTGCTCTCAACTTCCCGTCTTTCTTACGGTCCTCACTGTGCCATCGCATCAACTTGGCATGCTCTCTGTTTCTAAACAAACGTTTCAACCGTGGTATTATAGGAGCATACCACATCACCTTCGCAGGAACCCTCTTCCTGGCGGGCTCGCCATCAACATCACCAGGGTCATCTCGTCTGATCTTATACCGCAATGCACCGCATACCAGGCATGCGTTCAGATCCTTGTATGCACCGCGGTAGAGGATGCAGTCATTAGGGCATGCATGTATCTTCTGCACCTCCAATCCTAGAGGGCATACGACCTTCTTTGCTGCGTATGTACTGTCGGGCAATTCGTTATCCTTCGGAAGCTTCTTCTTCAATATTTTCAGTAGCTTCTCAAATCCTTTGTCAGCCACAGCATTCTCTGCCTTCCACTGCAGCAATTCCAGTACGGTACCGAGCTTTGTGTTGCCATCTTCGCAATTGGGGTACAACCCTTTTTTGTGATCCTCTAACATGCGATCGAACTTCAGCTTCTCCTTTTGACTTTCGCATTGTGTCCTTGCATCGACAATGACCCGACGAAGATCATCATTTGGTTCCTCTTGATCTTCAGCAGCTTCACCCGTTGCAGCATCATTGGGCACATCATCTGGTTCCTCTTGATCTTCACCAGCTCCCCCCATTGCAGCATCACCGTATTCAGAGGGCACATAGTTGTCATCGTACTCTTCTTCTTCGCCGTCTTCCATCATAACCCCTATTTCTCCGTGCCTCGTCCAAACATTATAGTGTGGCATGAAACCCTTGTAAAGCAGGTGGGAGTGAAGGATTTTCTGGTTAGAGTAAGACATCGTATTCACACATTTTGTGCATGGACAACACATAAAACCATTCTGCTTGTTTGCCTCAGCCGCATTTAGAAACTCACGCACGCCCTTAATGTACTCGGAGGTGTGTCTGTCACCGTACATCCATTGCCGGTTCATCTGCGTGCATTTATATATAATTAAGTGTGTCAAAAACCATTACAGAACATCATAAATAGATAATTAAGTGACCAAATGGATAAAAGTTCATCATCACATTAAAACCAAAGTACATACATATATAGTTCTCATCTAACAACATATAGCTCTCCATACACATCGAAACTATGTAAAACATTTCAACGCGAAAACAAATGCTATCATAATCGCAACCAAGGTAACAATTGATCCAACGGCATAATGATACCAAGCCTCGGTATGAATGGCATATTTTCTAATCTTTTTAATCTTCAACCGCATTGCATCCATCTTGATCTTGTGATCATCGACGACATCCGCAACATGCAACTCCAATATCATCTTCTCGTCCACAATTTTTTTATTTTTTCCTTCAAGAATTTGTTTTCTTCTTCAACTAAATTTAACCTCTCGACAATAGGGTCCATCTTGATCTTGTGATCATCGATAACTTCCACAACATGCAACTCCAATTCCATCTTCTCCTCCTCCATTTTTTCCAATTTTTTCTTTAATGAAATGTTTTCCTCTTCAACTAAATTTAACCTCTCCACAAGAGGGTCGGTTGGAATTTCCGGTTCAACTACCTCCTAGACATAATAAAACATCTATGCATGTCAGGTTGGTCGGCATAACTATCATAAGCACTAAAACAAATAGTTATAAATTAAAGATAATATACCACATCCGAATCGTAGACCGGACGAGGGCCCACGTGGGCGGATATCAAAACCATCGCACTATATAATAACAAGCAATAATAAACGTAAGAAAATTAGACAAATATCTATCTAAAGCAATAATAAAAGTAAGAAAAGCATGGACATAACAAGAGGCTCACCACGGTGGTGCCGGTGACGAGATCGGCGGGGGCGATCGACGGCGGCGAAGACGGGGACGAGACGTGACGGACCGCTAAACCTAGACAAATCTCGGAGAAAATAGAGCTTCGAGAGGAGAAAAGCTTAACTAGTGTGGCTCGGGCATTCCACCGAACATGTTGTGTGCATAGGACGTGAGCTAGAGCACCACTAACCCCTGTCCCCCTCGGCCAGAAAAAAAACAAAGCAGTGAGCTCTGCTCTTGAGTGAGGGGGTTTATATAGGCAACTCACTGGTCCCGGTTGGTGCTACAAACCGGGGCTAAAGGGGAGCCTTTGGTCCCGGTTCATAAAACAAACCGGGACTAATAGTGGTGGGCCAGGAGCAAGAGCCATTGGTCCCGGTTTTTAGCTCCAACCGGGACCAATAGGTCCAGACGAACCGGGACCAATGGCCCACGTGGCCCGGCCGGCCCCCTGGGCTAACGAACCGGGTCCAGTACCCCCATTGGTCCCGGTTCTAGATTGAACCGGGGCTAATGGGCTGGACCAATGCCCTGTTTTCTACAAGTGTTCGTCTGTTTCGGAATAATTTCGGAGGCCGAAAACGGCTTGCGGAATTGAGTTTCGGATGATTTAGTGGTTGGCGTGCACTCTTCTAGCGTCTACCACCCTACTGTGAGCTCACCCACGGACAGATACTGCGACAATGACGTGCAGAACAATGTTACATGACTCTATTTCTGCACCAGCAAGCCCTACATGCTAGTCTGGATGGAAGGAGAAGCCTCTTCGGTGCACCGAACACCCAAAAACTTGCCGTTTTGCATGGTTTATCACCCATACCGCTACCACCCACATTTTTGTCCATGCACATGTGTTGTTCTTGGACAAAACTGTGCATACCAGCTCTTCTACATTACATTCATACTGTTCGAAAATAATAGGCCATTTCGAGTGGCGCAAAATGGCTCGTGGGCGCGAGCAAGTTACCCTGGAAGCCGGATTCACGATATCCCTCGTTGCTGAAATCCATTTGAGGTGTATCCGTAGAACGACCGTACCCTGGCCATACGAACTCCGTTTGGGCTCCATGACCTGCCAAAACGACCGCAGCGAAAATTCGTATCCTTCTGTCACAAACTTCGTCTGTTTCGGAATAATTTCGGAGGCCGAAAACGGCTTGCAGAATTGAGTTTCGGATGATTTAGTGGTTGGCGTGCACTCTTCTAGCGTCTACCACCCTACCGTGAGCTCACCCACGGACAGATACTGCGACAATGACGTGCAGAAAAATGTTACATGACTCTATTTCTGCACCAGCAAGCCCTACATGCTAGTCTGGATGGAAGGAGAAGCCTCTTCGGTGCACCGAACACCCAAAAACTTGCCGTTTTGCATGGTTTATCACCCATACCGCTACCACCCACATTTTTGTCCATGCACATGTGTTGTTCTGGGACAAAACTTTGCATACCAGCTCTTCTACATTATATTCGTACTGTTCGAAAATAATAGGCCATTTCGAGTGGCGCAAAATGGCTCGTGGGCGCGAGCAAGTTACCCTGGAAGCCGGATTCACGATATCCCTCGTTGCTGAAATCCATTTGAGGTGTATCCGTAGAACGACCGTACCCTGGCCATACGAACTCCGTTTGGGCTCCATGACCTGCCAAAACGACCGCAGCGAAAATTCGTATCCTTCTGTCACACACTTCGTCTGTTTCGGAATAATTTCTGACGCCGAAAACGGCTTGCAGAATTGAGTTTCGGATGATTTAGTGGTTGGCGTGCACTCTTCTAGCGTCTACCACCCTACCGTGAGCTCACCCACGGACAGATACTGCGACAATGACGTGCAGAACAATGTTACATGACTCTATTTCTGCACCAACAAGCCCTACAAGCTAGTCTGGATGGAAGGAGAAGCCTCTTCGGTGCACCGAACACCCAAAAACTTGCCGTTTTGCATGTTTTATCACCCATACCGCTACCACCCACATTTTTGTCCATGCACATGTGTTGTTCTTGGACAAAACTGTGCATACCAGCTCTTCTACATTACATTCGTACTGTTCAAAAATAATAGGCCATTTCGAGTGGCGCAAAATGGCTCGAGAGCACGAGCAAGTTACCCTAGAAGCCGGATTCACGATATCCCTCGTTGCTGAAATCCATTTGAGGTGTATCCGTAGAACGACCGTACCCTGGCCATACGAACTCCGTTTGGGCTCCATGACCTGCCAAAACGACCGCAGCGGAAATTCGTATCCTTCTGTCACAAACTTCGTCTGTTTCGGAATAATTTCCGAGGCCGAAAACGGCTTGCAGAATTGAGTTTCGGATGATTTAGTGGTTGGCGTGCACTCTTCTAGCGTCTACCACCCTACCGTGAGCTCACCCACGGACAGATACTGCGACAATGACGTGCAGAACAATGTTACATGACTCTATTTCTGCACCAACATGCCCTACAAGCTAGTCTGGATGGAAGGAGAAGCCTCTTCGGTGCACCGAACACCCAAAAACTTGCCGTTTTGCATGGTTTATCACCCATACCGCTACCACCCACATTTTTGTCCATGCACATGTGTTGTTCTTGGACAAAACTGTGCATACCAGCTCTTCTACATTACATTCGTACTGTTCAATAATAATAGGCCATTTCGAGTGGCGCAAAATGGCTCGAGAGCGCGAGCAAGTTACCCTAGAAGCCGGATTCACGATATCCCTCGTTGCTGAAATCCATTTGAGGTGTATCCGTAGAACGACCGTACCCTGGCCATACGAACTCCGTTTGGGCTCCATGACCTGCCAAAACGACCGCAGCGAAAATTCGTATCCTTCTGTCACAAACTTCGTCTGTTTCGGAATAATTTAGGAGGCCGAAAACGGCTTGCAGAATTGAGTTTCAGATGATTTAGTGGTTGGCGTGCACTCTTCTAGCGTCTACCACCCTACCGTGAGCTCACCCACGGACAGATACTGCGACAATGACGTGCAGAACAATGTTACATGACTCTATTTCTGCACCAACAAGCCCTACATGCTAGTCTGGATGGAAGGAGAAGCTTCTTCCACTAGTAGATAAAGGGGGATCAGACCCGGTTCATTTGGGCCTTTAGCCCCGGTTCTGGAACCGGTGCAACAGGGTCGGTACTAATGCTCTGACCCTTTAGTCCCGGTTCAATCCAGAACCGGGGCAAAAGGGTGTCCACGTGGCCTGTGCACCGAGTCCAGGCAGGAGGGGCTTTAGTCCCGGTTGGTGGTTCCAACCGGGACCAAAAGGCATCCACGTGTCAGCATTTCTGTAGCTGTGGTTTTTGTTTTTTTTTTTGAAAGGGGAGGGGGGGTTTTAGGTTTTGGGGGTTAATTTAGGTGTTTGATATATTGTGTTAGCTAGCTAATTAATAGAGAGAAGTGTTCTCTCTTATGTCCGTGCTTTTGGTCGACGCTACATACTACACATACGTATATATATGGACTAGAGTCACGCTAGCTATCTAGCTAGCTGCTAGCTACTAAGCAAACGAAGGAACAGAAGATCTCGTATATATAATCAACATATATATATATGCATACAGAGAGAAGTAATAATATCGACCACCTCTCCTTCTCCGAGAGATTGGTCGAACAACAAGTTCTCGTATATCTATCCGACACTACCGGGCACATATATACAATAATTATCTCTTACAAAAATAATCTCCTAACACATGGATGCAGGGTCCACATAGTATTCTCCGTCTTCAGCGATCACGTGTTCAAGGAAGAATGCCGCCAATTCCTCTTGAATTGCTCGCAGACGATCTGGTGTTAGGAGTTCATCCCGCATCCGAAACATCTAATTTGAAGTAGGGGGTCAATACATGAAATGATGCTATAAATTTGTGAATATTATTGATTGCTTACGCACTTTAAATTGTTCATCAGTGTAGCCCCGCTCACAGGTCGTGTGGCGGATGGACTCGCAAATGTAGTATCCACAATAATCATTCCCGGGTTCCTGCCACAACCACTTTACAAGAAATAGAGCTCAGTCAAACTGATAAGCAAGAATGCCAAATTGGTATTGATGAAACTAGCTAGCGCTTGAATCAAGATATAGGAGATGCGCGCGCGGAACATGCATACTATATATTACTTACTTTCGGGTATCTAAATTGTAGCTTCTTCGGCAGTCCCGGAGCTTTTTTGATGAATGTTTTCCAAGCCCTGCCAGACAAAGGAAACAATTAGTTGATATCAGAAATGAAGTTGCTGATATATATGCATGGTGGATAATATTGATCGATTTAACTTACCTGGCTAGCATTTGAGTCATGTCCGCATACTCCTCGGGATCTTTACGTTTAGAGTCGAAGACAGTTACTATTTCCTTCTCAAGCTTAATCTCTAAGAGAATATAGTGGAAGCTGCGCACGAATGCATGAGATCATTACATCACTATAAACTTGACTGATATATATAAGGGAAACCAAATATGCACAAGACATTAACACTCACTTGAAGTTGTAAGGAAAGAGTATTATATCTTTTTTTTCATTTACCACCAACGATCGTAGCAAGTTGGTCTCGGTATCGCCGGGACGCAATTTAACCTCGGTTGCATCTATGAGGTATGTGTTAATAAACCCAATATCACCAACTTGTCTTTTCTTCAATTCGACGATCTTCAATCTGCATAATATAGTGAGGATAATTATAAATACATGCAATGAAGATCAGCTATATAGAGAGACTTAATGACAGAAGTAGTACTACTTACAGACAGTAGCAGGTGATCGTTGTTTTATCGAGGGCCAATTGATTGAAAAATTGATAGAACTCCTCAAATGGAACAAGCAACAGCTCAATTCCAACGAGGTCATGCTCCGGTTTAACTCTCAAATACAAGTTATTCATCCCCCCAGACTCTCTGCAGATTTTCATGTACCAATCATGCAATCTTCGCATATTCGTTGATAGAGATCTTTCATTTTTGACGAGAGGCTTTTTGTACTCGTATCTTTCTATCTGCACGTCCATGAAATCATAGTGTACATCGTCGGACGCGTAATCTGCAAGATTGGTATAACCGGGCACCATCCTCGGATCATTAGCGACCATGTCGCTAGACACCTTGAGCGGGGGGCACGATTGGTTCGCTTGTTCGCCGAGCTGGGCAATTTGTTTCCCAGCTCGCCCTTCTGCTAACCTCTGATCACTTTTTGTACTTCCGGACCGCTTGGCATCTTGAAATGTCTTTTGAATAATGCGGTCATAGTTGCCCTTCGGCTTACTTTTCGCTGGTTGCTTCAGGGCAGCAAGAGTGCGCTTTGCTTTCACCGCATCTATCTTCTCCTCCGGAGGTGGATGTCTCTGTGCTTTCAACCCTTCAAAAAAGTCCTTCACTTCGCCTTCAGCGATCTTCGTGTTTTCCTCGTCGGACCTCTCGTACGGTAACTTCTCTAGAGGCGTGAGAGAAGGACCGAATCTGCATCGCCTCCCGCCTCTGGCCGTACTGGTAGACGTCGCCGGACCAGACGAAGCGGCTGTCTTTTTTACTTGCTTAGGCGCCGGAGCAGGAGCAGCCGGAGCGGCGGCAGGTCTCTTCCGCCCTTGCTGATTAGGCGAAGGAGGAGCTGGCTGTCTGCTCGGGCGCGCCGGCGGCGAAGGAGGCGGAGTGCCGCCACGCGCCGGCGGCGAAGGAGGCGGTGTGCCGCCACGCGCCAGAGAAGGAGCCGGAGTGCCCTGATGGTCACTCGCCGGAGAAGGAGCCGGAGTGCCCTGATGGTCACTCGCCGGAGGAGGAGGCGGTGGAGGAGGCAGAGTGCCCTGACTCGTCGGAGGAGGAGGAGGAGGCGGAGGCGTCCAGTTCAGAATGTTGATTAGGTCCTTCCGCCATAGGCATGGAGTCTTCAGTGAAGAACCCAGCCGAGTCTCCCCTTCACCGGTAGGGTGGTCAAGCTGGAGCTCCTCAAATCCCTCCGTTATTTCGTCGACCATCACCCTAGCATATCCTTCTGGAATCGGCCGGCAGTGAAAAGTGTCGTCTGGTCCAGAAGGATAAACAGAGCCAGCAGCCGCCTTGACCTTCAGATTCATCCACTGTGCCATAAGGTGGCAATTTTGTGCCTGCGTGATAGCATCCACAGGATTCCTGGCAGTAGCCGTCAAGGCAAGCTCTGGCTGAAGCAGCTCGGTGGAAGCCACGCTGCTTCTCCGCTGAGATGGCGGGGTAGCTTCGGGGGAAGCTTCGGCAATTCTTTTCTCCCGATCTGCTTCCCGTTCCTCTATCGCTTGTATTCTAGTGTCAAAGGATTCAACAAACCAATACTTCATCATTAGGCGAAAGTAACAGTAGCATGATGGTACGAAGCTCTCCAAAGTTGTTTTGGAACGGAGTCCCAGATAAGATAATCCGTAACAAAAGACGGATTATCCTATCAGGAACTCCGTTCCAAAACATCTTTGCATAACTTCGTACCAAAATGCCCCGGTTACTTCTGGCAAATGATGAAGTCATGGAATTTTTCAATACTTTGACACTAGCTAGGCAACCTCTCTCGACCCCTCGACCCCCGACTGCTCGGCGATCCACAACCCTAGACCCCCTCATGTCACATTTTGTCGAGTGTCAAAGGATTCAACAAAACCAATACTTCATCATTAGGCGAAAGTAACAGTAGCATGATGGTACGAAGCTCTCCAAAGTTATTTTGGAATGGAGTCCCCGATAGGATAATTCGTAACAAAAGACGGATTATTCTATCAGGAACTCCGTTCCAAAATATCTTTGCATAACTTTGTACCAAAATGCCCCGGTTACTTCTGGCAAATGATGAAGTCATGGAATTCTTCAATACTTTGACCCCCGACTGCTCGGCGATCCACAACCCTAGACCCCCGACTGCTAGGCAACCTCTCGACCCCTCGCCCTTCGGCCTCTCGGTCTCTCGACGACCCTCGACCCCTCGACCTTCGGCCTCTCGGTCCCTCGACGACCCTCGACACCGGCCCCCCCCCTAATGTCGAAGTTATCGGGGAGGGTGTATATCGACATAGACATATCCGATAAAAAAAGAGGAAGAAGAAGAAAAAAGGAACCGCTAGAGGAGAAGATCGAAGAAAAAAAAAGAAAAAAAAAGGAGAAGAAGAAAGGAATAGAGGAGAAGAATTTTCTCCTCTATTCCTTTCTTCTTCTCCTCTTTTTTTCTTTTTTTCTTCTTCTTATTTATTTCTCCTCTTCTTCCTCTCCTCTTCTTCTTTCTTTCCTCTTTCTTATTTTCTTCTTTCCTATCCTTCTTTTTCTAAATTTGTAACTTTTGCATATATAAAACTTTCTATATATATTTAGCATATATAAACAAAAAACTATATAGCCACATACACATATATATACATCACATATACACACATCACATATATACAGCAACTTCCTAAGAAAAAATATATTTATATACACATAAATATATATTTAACATATATATTTAGCAAATTCCTAAGAAAAAAAAAGATATACACATACATATAAATACAGCAACTATATATACAGCAACTATATATACTGCAATTTATATAAACATAAAAAAAATATACACATATATACATATATATACACAGCAACTATATATATATATACAGCAATATTAAACATATAAAAAAAGGGAGCCGGCCCTCACATCGGCAGGGCTGGGCGGCGCGACGGCGGCGGGGCGGGGCGGCGACGAGGCGGCGTCGGGGCGTGGCGGCGCAACGGCGGCGGGGCGCGGGGCGACGGGCCGGCCGGGGCGCTGCGACGGCGCGGGGCGGGGCGACGGCGCGGGGCGCGGCGACGGCGCGGGGCGGAGCGACGAGGCGGCGTCGGGGGCGACGGCGACGGGGCGACGGGGGCAACAGGGGCGACGGCGACGGCGACGGGGTCGGAGCAGATCGAGGGAGGCGTCGGGGCGGGGAGAAGAAGGAAACTGACGAAAATTTGGCAAGTCCTTGTTATATAGGAGGAGCATTAGTCCCGGTTGGTGGCTGAAACCGGGACTAATGCCCCCCTTTAGTCCCGGTTGCTGCCACCAACCGGGACTAAAGGTCCCTTTTCAGCAGCCCAAAGGGCGGGAAGGTGGGGCCTTTAGTCCCGGTTGGTGGCAGCAACCGGGACTAATGCCACCCTTTAGTCCCGGTTGGTGGCAGCAACCGGGACTAAAGGCCTTGCCGCGGTGCGGTGGGAAGTTTAGTCCCACCTCGCTAGTTGAGGGAGAGCAGCACCAGTTTATAAGCCCCGCTGCCTCTCTCCTCTCGAACTCCTCTAAACTGCAGGCCTAAGGGCCTAAACTGACACTGCTTTGCCTGTGGACTTGTTGGGCTTTCTACGGGCCTGAATCCTGGCCCATGGTTGGGTTTCTAGTCGTATTCAGGCCGTGTGGGCCCAGCAAGTGGCATCTTTTTCTTTTTTTCTTTGTAGCTTTATTTTTTAGTTTTGTTTCTACTTTCAACAAAATACTTACTGTTGCTATTTTTATTTATTTGTTTTCTTTGTTTCTTTATTTATTTGATTTTGTTTCTACTTACAAAAATATATTTATTGTTGCTATTTTTTTTTCAAGTTTTTTTGTTTTGTTTTCTGCATTATTTATTTTCTTTTGTAAAACCAATTACGAACTTTCTGTTAGTGCAAGTAGTATTCAAATTTGAATAGTTTAAATTTGAAATTATTTGTTTTCTTTGTTGCTTTATTTATTATATTTTGTTTCTTTTCAGCAGGAAGGAGGGACCTTTAGTCCCGGTTGGTGGCAGCAACCGGGACTAAAGGGGGGCATTAGTCCCGGTTGGTGGCAGCAACCGGGACCAAAGGCCCTGAGCTGGCGCGGGTGCGGTGGGATGTTTAGTCCCACCTCGCTAGCTGAGGGAGCTCGAGAGTGGTTTATAAGGGCTGCTGCTCCCACCCTCTCGAGCTCCTCTCAAATGCAGGCTTCTGGGCCTAACTCTGCGCGCTGCCCTGTGAGCTTGTTGGGCCTTATATTACAGGTGGATCCTGTGCTATAGGCCTTGCAGGCTCACTGGGCAGCGCCCAATATTTTTTTTTCCTTTTTTGCTTTATTTATTTCTAAGTTGTTTTTTGCTGTATTTAGAGTTGCTTTATTTATTTTATTTTCTTTGTTTATTTCTAAGTTGTTTTTTGCTGTATTTAGAGTTGCTTTATTTATTTTACTTTCTTTATTCATTTTCTTTGTTGCTTTATTTATTTTATTTTGTTTATACTTACAACAAAATACTTATTGTTGCTATTTATTTTTCAAGTTTGTTTTGTTTTGTTTTGTTTTGTTAGTGCAAGTAGTATTGAAATTTGAATAGTACAAACGGACAATGGTATCATACTCGTTTGTTACAAAGTTGGCATGGTATCATCATAATAGTTGCGGAAATAACTCTTTACTTTTTCTTCGCTTGTGTCATTTGCTTATTGCGCCGTAACCATGGATAATCTTCATCGTTTATCAGGATGCTTGGGTCAGCCTTGACTTTGAAGGGAGGAATTTCATGAAAGTTTTCATAATCTTCAGACATGTCTGTCTTGCCCTCCACTCCCAGGATGTCCCTTTTTCCTGAAAGAACTATGTGGCGCTTTGGCTCATCGTATGATGTATTCGCTTCCTTATCTTTTCTTTTTCTCGGTCTGGTAGACATGTCCTTCACATAGATAACCTGTGCCACATCATTGGCTAGGACGAACGGTTCGTCAGTGTATCCAAGATTTTTCAGATCCACTGTTGTCATTCCGTACTGTGGGTCTACCTGTACCCCGCCTCCTGACAGATTGACCCATTTACACTTAAACAAAGGGACCTTAAAATCATGTCCGTAGTCAAGTTCCCATATGTCCACTATGTAACCATAATATGTGTCCTTTCCCCTCTCGGTTGTTGCATCAAAGCGGACACCGCTGTTTTGGTTGGTGCTCTTTTGATCTTGGACAATCGTGTAAAATGTATTCCCATTTATCTCGTATCCTTTGTAAATCAATACAGTCGAAGATGGTCCCCTGGACAACAAGTACAACTCATCACAAACAATGTTGTCACCTCTGAGACGTGTTTCCAACCAACTGTTGAAAGTCCTGATGTGTTCACGTGTAATCCAGTCGTCGCACTGCTCCGGGTGTTTGGAGCGCAGACTGTTCTTGTGTTCATCGACATACGGGGTCACCAATGTAGAGTTCTGTAGAACTGTGTAGTGTGCTTGAGACCAAGAATAACCGTCCCTGCATATTATTGAGTCCCTTCCAAGCGTGCCTTTTCCAGTCAGTCTCCCCTCGTACCGCGATTTAGGGAGACCTATCTTATTAAGGCCAGGAATGAAGTCAACACAAAACCCGATGACATCCTCTGTTTGATGGCCCATGGAGATGCTTCCTTCTGTCCTTGCGCGGTTACGGACATATTTCTTGAGGACTCCCATGAACCTCTCAAAGGGGAACATATTGTGTAGAAATACGGGCCCCATAATGACAATCTCGTCGACTAGATGAACTAGGACGTGTGTCATGATATTGAAGAAGGATGGTGGGAACACAAGCTCGAAACTGACAAGACATTGCGCCACATCACTCCTTAGCCTTGGTACGATTTCTGGATCGATCACCTTCTGAGAGATTGCATTGAGGAATGCACATAGTTTCACAATGGCTAATCGGACGTTTTCCGGTAGAAGCCCCCTCAATGCAACCGGAAGCAGTTGCGTCATAATCACATGGCAGTCATGAGACTTTAGGTTCTGGAACTTTTTCTCTGCCATATTTATTATTCCCTTTATATTCGACGAGAAGCCAGTCGGGACCTTCATACTGAGAAGGCATTCAAAGAAGATTTCTTTCTCTTCTTTCGTAAGAGCATAGCTGGCAGGACCTTCATACTGCTTCGGGGGGATGCCGTCTTTTTCGTGCAAACGTTGCAGGTCCTCCCGTGCCTCAGCTGTATCTTTTGTCTTTCCATACACGCCCAAGAAGCCTAGCAGGTTCACGCAAAGGTTCTTCGTCACGTGCATCACGTCGATTGAAGAGCGGACCTCTAGGTCTTTCCAGTAGGGTAGGTCCCAAAATATAGATTTCTTCTTCCACATGGGTGCGTGTCCCTCATCGTCATTCGGAACAGCTAGTGCGCCGGGGCCCTTTCCGAAGATTACGTGTAAATCATTGACCATAGCAAGTACGTGATCACCGGTACGCATGGCGGGCTTCTTCCGGTGATCTGCCTCGCCTTTGAAATGCTTGCCTTTCTTTCGACATTGATGGTTGGTCGGAAGAAATCGACGATGGCCCAGGTACACATTCTTCCTGCACTTGTCCAGGTATATACTTTCAGTGTCATCTAAACAGTGCGTGCATGCGTGGTATCCTTTGTTTGTCTGTCCTGAAAGGTTACTGAGAGCGGGCCAATCGTTGATGGTCACGAACAGCAACGCCTTTAGGTCAAATTCCTCCTGTTTGTGCTCATCCTTAGGTACACATCAATGTCGTTGCCGGGTTGCTTAGGGCCTTGGATGAGAACTGGCATCATAATGAACTTCCGCTTCATGCACATCCAAGGAGGAAGGTTATACATACATAGAGTCACGGGCCAGGTGCTGTGATTGCTGCTCTGCTCCCCGAAAGGATTAATGCCATCCGCGCTTAGAGCAAACCATACGTTCCTTGCGTCCTTTGCAAACTCCTCCCAGTACTTTCTCTCGATTTTTCTCCATTGCGACCCGTCAGCGGGTGCTCTCAACTTCCCGTCTTTCTTACGGTCCTCACTGTGCCATCGCATCAACTTGGCATGCTCTCTGTTTCTAAACAAACGTTTCAATCGTGGTATTATAGGAGCATACCACATCACCTTCGCAGGAACCCTCTTCCTGGCGGGCTCGCCATCAACATCACCAGGGTCATCTCGTCTGATCTTATACCGCAACGCACCGCATACCGGACATGCGTTCAGATCGTTGTATGCACCGCGGTAGAGGATGCAGTCATTAGGGCATGCATGTATCTTCTGCACCTCCAATCCTAGAGGGCATACGACCTTCTTTGCTGCGTATGTACTGTCGGGCAATTCGTTATCCTTCGGAAGCTTCTTCTTCAATATTTTCAGTAGCTTCTCAAATCCTTTGTCAGCCACAGCATTCTCTGCCTTCCACTGCAGCAATTCCAGTACGGTACCGAGCTTTGTGTTGCCATCTTCGCAATTGGGGTACAACCCTTTTTTGTGATCCTCTAACATGCGATCGAACTTCAGCTTCTCCTTTTGACTTTTGCATTGTGTCCTTGCATCGACAATGACCCGGCGAAGATCATCATTTGGTTCCTCTTGATCTTCAGCAGCTTCACCCGTTGCAGCATCATTGGGCACATCGTCTGGTTCCTCTTGATCTTCACCAGCTCCCCCCATTGCAGCATCACCGTATTCAGGGGGCACATAGTTGTCATCGTACTCTTCTTCTTCGCCGTCTTCCATCATAACCCCTATTTCTCCATGCCTCGTCCAAACATTATAGTGTGGCATGAAACCCTTGTAAAGCAGGTGGGAGTGAAGGATTTTTCGGTTAGAGTAAGACATCGTATTCACACATTTAGTGCATGGACAACACATAAAACCATTCTGCTTGTTTGCCTCTGCCGCATTTAGAAACTCACACACGCCCTTAATGTACTCGGAGGTGTGTCTGTCACCGTACATCCATTGGCGGTTCATCTGCGTGCATTTATATATAATTAAGTGTGTCAAAAACCATTACAGAACATCATAAATAGATAATTAAGTGACCAAATGGATAAAAGTTCATCATCACATTAAAACCAAAGTACATACATATATAGTTCTCATCTAACAACATATAGCTCTCCATACACATCGAAACTATGTAAAACATTTCAACGCGAAAACAAATGCTATCATAATCGCAACCAAGGTAACAATTGATCCAACGGCATAATGATACCAAGCCTCGGTATTAATGGCATATTTTCTAATATTTTTAATCTTCAACCGCATTGCATCCATCTTGATCTTGTGATCATCGACGACATCCGCAACATGCAACTCCAATATCATCTTCTCGTCCACAATTTTTTTTATTTTTTCCTTCAAGAATTTGTTTTCTTCTTCAACTAAATTTAACCTCTCGACAATAGGGTCCATCTTGATCTTGTGATCATCGATAACTTCCGCAACATGCAACTCCAATTCCATCTTCTCCTCCTCCATTTTTTCCAATTTTTTCTTTAACGAAATGTTTTCCTCTTCAACTAAATTTAACCTCTCCACAAGAGGGTCGGTTAGAATTTCCGGTTCAACTACCTCCTAGACATAATAAAACATCTATGCATGTCAGGTTGGTCGGCATAACTATCATAAGCACTAAAACAAATAGTTATAAATTAAAGATAATATACCACATCCGAATCGTAGACCGGACGAGGGCCCACGTGGGCGGATATCAAAACCATCACACTATATAATAACAAGCAATAATAAACGTAAGAAAATTAGACAAATATCTATCTAAAGCAATAATAAAAGTAAGAAAAGCATGGACATAACAAGAGGCTCACCACGGTGGTGCCGGTGACGAGATCGGCGGGGGCGATCGACGGCGGCGAAGACGGGGACGGGACGTGACGGACCGCTAAACCTAGACAAATCTCGGAGAAAATAGAGCTTCGAGAGGAGAAAAGCTTAACTAGTGTGGCTCGGGCATTCCACCGAACATGTTGTGTGCATAGGAGGTGAGCTAGAGCACCACTAACCCCTCTCCCCCTCGGCCAGAAAAAAAACAGAGCAGTGAGCTCTGCTCTTGAGTGAGGGGGTTTATATAGGCAACTCACTGGTCCCGGTTAGTGCTACAAACCGGGGCTAAAGGTGTGCCTTTGGTCCCGGTTCATAAAACAAACCGGGACTAATAGTGGTGGGCCAGGAGCAAGAGCCATTGGTCCCGGTTTGTAGAGCCAACCGGGACCAATAGGTCCAGACGAACCGGGACCAATGGCCCACGTGGCCCGGCCGGCCCCCTGGGCTAACGAACCGGGTCCAGTACCCCCATTGGTCCCGGTTCTAGATTGAACCGGGGCTAATGGGCTGGACCAATGCCCTGTTTTCTACTAGTGTCAATAGAACTAAGTTCTTAGTTGGTAATGGTGTTTCCACAAGATTCTGGGAGGATACATGGTTGGGAGAGACGCCCCTAGCCATTCAATATCCTTCTCTCTACAATATTGCTCAACGTAAAGAAGATTACGTTGCAACAGTGTTGCAGTCCACTCCTCTTAATATTCAATTCCGAAGGGCGCTGGTTGGACACCGTTGGGAAGCTTGGCTCCATCTGGTGAGAAGACTGATGGATGTTCAGCTGTCTCAGCAGGCAGACCGTATTCACTGGAAACTGACTAAGAACGGGACGTTTTCGGTGAAGTCGATGTATTTAGATTTAATCAACTCGGTGCCTATTCCTAGGTCTGCTCACATTTGGAAGGTCAAAGTTTCCTTACGAATTAAAGTGTTTATGTGGTTTGTTCATAAACAAGTAATTCTCACTAAGGATAATCTGGCCAAACGTAACTGGAATGGGTCTTTGCGATGTAGTTATTGTGACAAGGATGAATCAATTAAACACCTCTTTCTCGATTGTCCTATGGCTAAAGTATTATGGCGTTCGGTCCATATAGCTTTTAATATTACTCCTCCTACTAGTATCACCACGTTATTTGACACATGGTTGAATGGAGTTGCGAAAGAATTAGTGAGCCACATCCGTGTGGGTGTTTGTGCGTTACTATGGGCTATATGGAATTGCAGGAATGACTTGGTTTTTAACAGATCAACGAATGTTCATTTTTTGCAGGTTATTCACATGGCCACTGCTTTGATCCGTATGTGGTCGCTACTCACTCCGATGGATGCCAGGGAGCGTTTGGTTACTGGGTCTATCCGTTGGGAGATGGTAGCTCGGGTTATCTTCAACCGGTTTGGATGGCGGTCATGTAATAGGATAGGAGTTTAGGTCCTGATTACATTAACGCATCCGAATGTGCTGTCCTCGCGTTTTGTTCTAGCTCAGTTGGAGCATTTTGTAATTTTGTAATTTCGTTCCGCACACTTGGAGACCTTGACTTTGCTTATTAATAAGATGGCCGCATGCATCATTTTGATGCAGAGGCCGGGGAACACCCCCTTTTCTAATAAAAAAACAGCATGAGGTTAATGGCAGGCGTTCTTGTGTGGTACACCTGAAGGCAACAACGCAACCACATAGAAACGCATGTGTCAGTATCCCAAATGCACCCGAAGGGTCAGTTCAAATGAACTGGGAAGAAAGTTCTACTGTATTTCCTACTGACACTGAGCTGCGGGAGTGGCGGCTATACTTATGCAAGTTAGTACAACTCTCCCTGCCTTTTGAGCACCTGTTGAACCGGTTGATCCCACAATCTGCTTCTTAGTTTGTTCTATCCATGTCGCAGTGTCGGTTAAAATTTAATCTGATACAACTATGAGCTCAGACTCTGTGTGTATTTTCTTCTTTGTAATTGACGGTTCATTTAATAGCATTGTCATTTATAGAAAAAAAAAACGTAGCATTTTCATTTATTTTTCTACAGTTCTTCAGGTTTTTCTTTTTTCCCTCGTTCTTTTCTTCGGCAATTTTTTTCAAATGCATGTCTACTTTTCAATACATGTTGTAAAAACTTTGTATACATGTGTAACATTTTTTTGATACATGTTGACAATTTTTAAATTAGATTATGAATGGTTTTTCAAATACATGTTTGAATTTTTTGAATATATGTTATACATTTTGCAAATACACGTTTGGAATTTTTTTGAATGGTAGGAAACATTTTTTCAAAATTGCACGAACAATGTTTTACATTGTATATAGATTTTTTTAAATATCGCATACATATTTTTGAAACATGCGAACAGTTTTTTTAATGGCATGTACTCCCTCTGTTCACTTTTCTAAGTCATTTAAGAAAGCTGAAATTGAACTGAATTAGGTGCTGTCTTAAATGTCTAAAACGTCCTACAAAAGTGAACCGAGGGAGTACATATTTTTTGAATGTTAGGAAACAATTGTTTTAATTACACGAACAATTTAAACTGTATAATTTTTTAAAATTCCAGGAGCATTTTTTTGAAGCGCATGAATATTTTTAAATGTCATGAATATTCTTTTGATGAATCATGATAACTTTCGTTAAAATTTAAGTAAAGTTAAAATATAAACAAAAGGAAATAAAAATAAAAACAAAACAAAACGAACGGACAAACTATCATAGCAATAACTGGCCGGCCCACGACAGCGTCGCTAGAGGCGAGCCCTCGCTGCGTCCCCTGCGTGGGATTTGCCCTTGGCCGGCCTGACGACGGCGGGAAGTCACGGACGGCGGCGCCGTCTGATGAATCTGGTCGGATGGATTGTGTGCGGGCGCCACCATGCCGCAGCCAAAGGAGGGCCGCGCGGTGGAGCGGGACGGAGGGTGGAGGGCATTGGCCGCTCAGTCCGGCGAACAGTACGGGGACAGCGCCGGCATGGCCGTCTTCTCCGTCGTCGATCGGCGCTGCCCCAGTCAGTGCACGTCCTGGACAGGCGCCACAGACACCGCTTTGACGGCTCCTGGCATTGGGGAGAAACTCCGCTGCCATTGGGGAGCACCGTCAGCCACCGTCGTCTGTCGATCGATCTGCGCCGCCGGGTAACACCGCATCCGGACTCAGGCTCCATTCACCATTTGATCCTTAATTTTGCTAATCGTTTGTCTGTGCCTAGTCATCACTGAAAGCACTCGTATAATTCAGATGTTTTTACAATTTATTTTCACTTCTGTTTTTGCCGGAGATAATAATGTATTTAAAAGTACCCAAATTCACAGTTGGTATAATGCAACACTGACAACTTTGAATTACTTGAACAACAGCAACCATTAAAGTCCACTTCTGCCAGCACTAGTATTTAAAAGTAAGTATAGCAACCATATAATCAAGCAAAAATTATTAGATTTCCAATATGGCAGTGCCTGATGAGGACCTTACAGAAATTGACTCAGGAATCTCAGTCTTGCATTTCTACAGCCATATAATAGTGCCTCATCTACTGCAAGTCACATCGGTTGCCAATCGGATATCCCGGAAAACAGGGCACTTTGAAGTTTGATCCTAGGTTATGCACATGGTGAAACAGTTTCAAGCACGGTTAAAGAATTCCAGGAGCATCGGGATTACCTTGCAAGAAGTCCCACGAAATTGCCATGAGCTACAAAGAAACTTTGTGTTGCTGTACTCGATGAGACCATGGCATGTACTCCAATCTACAGGAAGCCTTTTGCTTCATAGCTGCCAACTTCTTTCTCACTTATTACCGAGGCATTACTGCCACAAATAGCATATCTACATACACCAGGAATTTATAGATATACTAGTATATATCACAAAGTAGTTAATTAATGAGTGCATTTCGAATGGGTGTGAATCTAATAATATAGTAAATATCATAGTGCTTCCCTGTATGTATTTCAACAAATTCTGTAGCAGTCCACAACTCTCATATTTCAAGAGCGAAAAGAATAAATTTCAAGAAGACTTCAAATGACAAACCTCTCGGTTGCAGATGGGGCGGATGTCTCATACAAAGAAAAAAGGCCAGACTTGGGTAAGTACTGACTACTGTGTCATAAAGAACATATGTCTAGGTGTAGTAATTTTCCTTTACCAACTGGCTGGTCACTGCTCACTTCTTAATGTTGGCCAAGGCATCAGCATCAATTATATTTTACTGTTCACCAGCCCGCTAGCTTTCAGCTAATAGATCAATTAGTGTGATGAATAATCCATGATTGCAGCTCTAATCATTAGTTTATACCTGATCAAAGTTAGCATGGCTCATCTTCCCTTGCCATGGCACTGATTAATATATAAGCACAGTTTGTTTTATCCACTGGCTGCTGGTGTCCGCTTGCTTATACTCCCTCCGTTTTCAAATATAAGTCTTTCTAGAGATTTCAACAAGTGACTACGTACAGAGAAAAATGAATGAATCTACACTCTAAAATATGTCTATATACATCCGTATGTTGTAGTTCATTTGAAATGTCTAAAAAGACTTATTATTTAGGAACGGAGGGAGTATATTAGAGGCAGAATCAATTGTATGTATTATACTGTTCACCAGCTAGCTAAGCTGGAAGCTAACAGATCAGTGTGATCCAAGACTCAACATGTCATTTAGTATGTGGAAATATAGCGTTCATTGGGGTGGATCTGATGATTTGTTGATCACAATTCAGCCTGGACGTGACGAGCGGGCTTTTGGCCCGGCTCGCGGCCCGTTATGGACCGGACCGTACGGTCTTGGACCGGTAAAAAATTCGGTCGGGCCGAGCTCAGGAATTAGGCCCAACAAACTCTCGGTCCGGTCCGGATTTTGACCGAGCCCCCGAGCAGGACCGATAAAACGCAGTCACCGGGGCTGCCGTTCCTCGTCGCCACGGCCACCGGCAACCCCCGATTGAACCACCGCGTCTTGGAGCACCGCCGTGTCACCATCTTCCGACCTGCGCAATGAATTGGCCGATCTTGTTCCCCAGGAACCCGAGTCGATGTCGTCATGGCCGTCCCCCACAACTGATGTCTGAATTTGCAATCAATTGATGCACATACAGTCACCATGATTGCAATACAAGCTCATCAGTAATCTGAAATTGGAAGCGACGATGTAGGCACGTAGTATGTGCTGATGGTGACGGTGCCGGCCGGCGGCGGAGTTCTCCGGGACGAGCTTGATGTAGGTAGAGACGCTACCATAGATGAACTGCATCTTCGTCTACAGCAAGCAGCCGGAGGAGTTGCTCTTCAGGGACAGGGCACGACACGGACGCTCGCACGCTGGGCACACGCGCGGAGCACGCATGCAGGCGCGGGGCACATGCACAGCTCATGCCCGGCCCCGCCCCGCCATGCCATCGCTCGGTCCCTCGGTCCTGACCGAGCTTTCTCCTCGTCGGTCCGGTTCAGGAAAACAGGCCCGCTCGGCACTTCGGTCCGGTCCGGTCCGGACCGGTCGCGGCTCGGTCAGGGACCAGACCGGCCCGGACCGTGTCCACCCTGAATCACAATGTCCGCGTTAGTGTAATTGTAGAGACTAAGGCCACCCAACATATAATCTCATCCAAGTTGCATTTAATCCAGTAACATGATAAGGTTAGAGAACCGGACCTTTCTCGTTGTGTTTGTTCCATCCACTCTTTGATCCTTAATTTTGCTAATTCGGAACCTGTGAATTTTATTGGTACATTCATGCTTGTTGTGTTCGACTGAAAGTGTCAGTCTAATTCAGTTCGTCTGTGGTTTTCCATTTTTCTCTCCCCT
>LR738712.1:852916357-852930792 GCA_902687465.1 Secale cereale
GCGTTGTGATTACGGGAAGGAGATAGAAGATCTGAGGAATAAGGCAGGTGATTACGTGAGATCTGTGGGATTAGGCAGGTTTTGGTGGGGTCCATCCTAGAAATCATGGGGTGGTGTGAATCGTTCGCTCCCTCACGGCCCACCAATAGGTTTAGCCAACCCGTCCCATGATCTGCCAACATGAAAATAAAAGCTGGTCTTTCACATTCTTCTACTTATATGGATGCCCAGATTATAAAAATGCATACGTACAATTATATACATAATTTAAACATGTAAGATGCCTCCTCCCTTATGTAGTTGTAGATAAAATATGACTTTTTCAGAAAAATAATTTATGTATTGTAGTATCTATCCGCATAATTGAGCACATAATTTCTGTAGTTTCTGAGATGATAGATTGAACTAAGCATCTTGTGCTAAAAGAGTGAGAAACTTGACATCTTGTCAGGGTAAGCATGTTTTGGTTATAGTCACTCACATGCTAGTCATCCCAGTTGACAGGAACATCCCACTTAGCAGTTCATTCACTTGATAGTTCTCTTTTGTGAGTCTCTTTTCTCCACTGGCCTATTATTGACTAATATTAAGTTGACACTAGCGGTTAATAAACGACTATTTTCTCTCTCAAGGAAAACCACTCCTTATTGACTATCAGTTAACTGCTTGCAGATAATATCAAGTGAGACTGAAGACCGTGAAACTGATATGCTCAAGGACATTGGAGTGCAAATTGTAGCAAGATGTGATGGTTTGCCTCTTGCTGTCAAAGTAATGGGAGGAGTCTTGTGTCAGAAGGACAAAAAACACAGTGAGTGGGAGATGGTTTTGAACGATTCTATATGGTCGATATCTGGACTTCCGACAGAGCTAAACCATGCAGTATATTTAAGCTATGAAGATTTACCTTCGTGTGCCAAACAATGCTTTCTGCACTACTCCCTTCTCCCTAAAACTGGAGTGTTTTCTAGGGATGAAATCATTGGCATGTGGATTAGTGAAGGATTTCTTCGTGGGAGCTCGGATGACTTAGAAGAAGTAGGAAGCAAGTACTATAAGGAGCTGATATTGAGGAATCTTATAGAGCCAAATATAAAGTATGCTGATCAATCTGTCTGCAATATGCATGATGTTGTACGCTCATTTGCTCAATTTGTGGCTAGAGATGAGGCACTAGTTGCTCACAGTGGAGAAACTAATATTGTTAGTAAACTTAGTGCACATGGGTTTCTTCGGTTATCTGTAGAAAGCAAAGCATCAGAATCAGATGGGTTAGACTGGAGTTCTTTGCAAGCACAGAAGACACTAAGGGCACTAATATCATTTGGTTGTATAAATATCAAGCCTGGTGATTCGTTGGTTAATTTTCCATCTCTACGAATTTTACATATAGATTCTGCACTTGTTGTAGCATTGCTTGAATCTTTGCATGAACTCAAGCACCTAAGGTACTTGTCCATGAAGAACACTGATATATCTAGTCTGCCTGATAGCATTGGAAAGATGAAATTCTTGCAGCACATTAGCCTTAGAGGATGCAAACAATTTGTGAATCTTCCAAGTAGCATTGTGAAGTTAAGGCAACTAAGGTACCTTAACATGCATGCAACAAGTATAAAAGGCATACCTAGGGGGTTTTGTGCTCTAACAAACTTGAGGATAGTACTTGGGTTTCCAGCCCAGTTGGATGGTGATTGGTGTAGTTTGGAAGAGTTGGGTCCTCTTTCTCAGCTCAAGGATCTTGAATTGGACGGATTGGAGAATATAACTGCTTCTTCATCTGCAGCAAAGACAAAGCTTGGCGAGAAGGTGCATCTTACCAACCTAACCTTAAATTGTGGTAGTATATTGGGAGATGATGGGCTGATTAAAGAGGAAGATGGTGTCTCTGAGAAAGAGCAACAACAAATTGAAAAGGTGTTTGATGAGCTCTGCCCTCCGCCTAGGTTAGAAATTCTTGACATCAAAGGATATATTGGTCGATGGCTCCCAAGGTGGATGATGTCATCATCAGTTGTGCCCCTCAATAGCTTGAGGATTCTGCTCATTGATGACCTGGCTTACTGCACACAGCTTCCTGATGGCTTGTGTCAGCTCCCTTATTTGGAGTTAATTCAGATTGAGCGTGCTCCAGCCATCAGGCGTGTTGGACCTGAATTCATGCAGTCCTACCATCACCACAGTTCTCATCCTTCCCATATGGTGGCTGCTTTTCCCAGATTGCATAAGATGCAACTAATAGGAATGGTGGAATGGGAGGAGTGGGAGTGGGAGGAGCAAGTGCAAGCCTTTCCTGTCTTGCATCAACTTTTGCTAAGGAACTGCAAGTTGAGGTGTCTTCCGCCTGGCCTTGCCTCCCAGGCAAGGGCGTTGAATACATTGTCCATAGAATATGTCCAGGGTCTCATCTCTCTAGAGAATTTTCCATCTCTGGTTGAGCTATATCTGGATGAAAACCTTGACCTTGAGAGGATCACTAATCTTCCTAGACTTCAGAAGCTTACCATCCTAAACTGCCCAAAGCTGAAGGTGTTGGAGGGTCTTCCCGCAGTCCAGAGGCTAATGCTCGTGGATGAACTCATGGAGACACTTCCAGGATACATGGGAGATATAAACCCAAGGCATTTGGTCCTATACTGCAGCCTAGCACTGCTCGCTCCCATATCCACAGGACAATCTGGCCCTGACTGGGACAAGTTCAGCCATGTTGAAAATGTCAAGGCATATGCACGTGAAGGAGATAATATAAATAAATGGTATGTCTTGTACACTGCTGACCCCTACAACGTGGAGACAAATGTTAGCATCTCCGCTTTCAAGTCCAGAGGTAAATTAGCATTGCTTGTTCATCTTAATTTGTCTGTCAATTCCGGTTATTTGAACTATTCTCTTTGTTTACTACCTTTCGTCAGTATGTTGGAGTATGAATATATTCCTTACATTATCATTCCTTGCGAATACACACTTCAAGAATAACATGGTAGTATGTCAACATAGATGTAGTACTAGCTTTCTCTCTAAAGAGTATTTGTTGGCCAATGCCACTTTCTAATCTGGCAGGAGTCCGTCATTTTCAACTTGTTTCGTACTCCCCTTGCTCATATGTTATTTCTAGATCTCACTATTATAACTTTCTCACAGTTAAGCTCTTGCCTTGCAGCTATGGATTGTGTAACCACCTTTATCTTCTTCTTTTTTCACATGCAGGAACCTTAACTTCTTTTGAGGACATGCAAAGATTTGAGTATGTCTTCAAAATGACAAGAAAAACATTTAACTACATCTGCAGCTTGGTTTATGTACCATCTTTGGAAGATATGAACATGTGCACCTTTGTCGACGGGAGGGTACTGTGTTTGGAAGATCGGGTGGCCGTTGCTCTGAGAAGGTTGCACTCTAGTGAGTCAACGGAGACCATAGGATCCTTTGTTGGTGTGAATGAGTCAACCGTCATGTTGGTAACTCAGAGGTTCATTGCTGCTTTGTTTGAGCGAGCGACGCACCATGGGTACTGGCCAGACTCCAGCGGAATGGATAAAATCAAATCCATGTTTGGCAGCATCCACAATATGCATAACTGCTGTGGTGTTATATGTACAACTAACATCCCATTTGTACCAACTGCTTCGAACCATGAGAAGAATGACAGCACTTGGATGCAAGCCGTGGTTGATCCAAGGATGAGGATCATGAATGATTGGCTTGGACCGGCAGATAGAATGAACCAGTTGAGCCTATTGCAGGACTCTGAAATCTTCAAGGGGTCTGAGAAGGGCGATTGGCTGAATGGCAGCAAGCTGAAGGTAGCAGTAGTTGGATCAGAAGTTGGGGAATACATAATCGGTGATGAAGGATACCCTCTTCTCCCGTGGCTGTTCACACCTTACCAGGAAGAAGACCTCTCAGAGCCAAAGGCCGAGTTCAACAGGAGACACTCTGCAGCCACAACCTGCGCTCTGGAGGCACTGGCAAGGTTCAAAGACACATGGAAGTACCTGCAGGTAGAGATGTCATACGCTGTCAATCATGACATAATCCATGCCTGCTGCATGTTGCATAACATAATCATAGATATGGAGGATGATGCAGCCATGCCGAGCCCTGACCCTACGGATTGGAATCACTGTGAGGATGTGCGCCAGTTAGAAAATGAGGATGCTGTCAGGGCAAGGGATATGCTGGCGCAATACTTCTTGACCACCATGTCATCCAAATCGGGAGGTGAATTAACACAATCTTCTCCTACATCTTAATTTGTTCATTTAGTTGCTGTGTCCACTAATTTGTCATAATCATTTCCTCCTGTTGTTTCCATCGTTCATATATTTAGTCGGCACGGTGGATGCAGAGGAGGACGATGAAGTAGCTGCAACAGGCTCAGGGGATGAAAACAAGGAACAAGAAGCAGAGACAACGACAGCAGAGGAAGAGAGGCAATGTTAGGTACATTTTCCTGCTTCATTCTAGGCACATGATGTGTTTTAAGTCTTGTTATTCCCTCCCTCAGTTCCAGCAATATCAAACTACTGGTAATGTGTTAAGCAGAACATTAGTATCTAGTAGCTGAAACTCTTGTGTAGTTCATTTAATAGCATTATGATTCAGAGAAAAATAAACTTAGCTGCTATACTATGCGTGGAAATAAAAAATTTGATATATTAAATCCCGGTGCTTGGTCGTGTATCTGATATAATTAAAACCTTGGTTTGATCAGGTTCAGGTGAAAAGGGAAGCCGTCCTCGGTCCTGTTGGTTGGGGCTCCTGAATGCCTGAATCCAGAGAAGCCCCCGGAATGGAGCCAGAGACTAACTTGATGCTGCAGCGGGAATTGAAGTCGAATGTTGTCTACCAAGTTTGGTCATGTATCTATTAGGCAAAGACAAGTACTATTATGTACGTAGTCTGTACTTTGTGTGTGTAGTAAGCTTTAACTGACAATGTGTGTTGTAAGCTCTATGTGAGTACATATGTCTGCTTGATGCAAACAGAAGGATTTGCAAACGTAATGGCAGGTAGCCATGTAGTATGTCTATGTCAGGTGTATGTTTGGGCCAGTAATCTTATTCAATGCAAGACCTTGGGATGAGTTCTGTAATGCCAAAATTAACTAGAATTTCAGCGCAAGAGGGTTGCAGCCCGCAGCCCCAGTTCTATTACTTGGAATGAAATACTCTTTTTGTCTGGAATTACTTGTTGCAGAAATGGACGTATCTAAACGTACTTTTAGTTCTAGATACATTCATTTCTGCGACATGTAATTCGGGACGGAGGGAGTAACAGTTTGCATCATTGTTACAGCACCGTTTCTCTGAACTGCCCACAAGCAACCCAGTAAGCAAGTATCTCTGCTAAAGCAACACCAGCCACAACTTTCTGCCAGTCATATACGGCCACACCAGTCCCAAGCTTGTTCCTCAAATGGATGTATCTAGCACTAACTTGGTGCTAGAAACATACATTTGAGGGACAAGTTTTTTCGGACGGAGGGAGTATGATGGAGTTTGAATATATTCTGTACGGTCGCAATACGCCCTTCCGGAGTAGGACACTAGGGCAACAAATACATGGTATTCAGGTCAACCACCGTCATGTGTTGGTTTGGCTCAACTCTCTCATGTGCTAAATGTCTTTTATACTTACCTTTTCCCCATGGCTGTGTCCAAATTTTAAATTAAAGTGGTATCTTTAAAAGTTGAACCTCATATATGATTTCTAGATCTCACTATTTTAACTCTGTCACAGTTGAGAGGTCTTGCCTTGCAAGCTATGGATCACCGTTATCTTTTCTTCTCATGTAGGAACCTTAACTTGTTTCGAGGACACACAAAGATTTGAGTCTGCCTTCAAAATGACAAGAGAAACATTTAGCTACATCTGCAGCTTGGTTTATGTTCCGTCAGTGAAAGATATGAACAGCTACACCTTTGACGACGGGAGGGTACTGTGTTTAGAAGAGCGAGTGGCCATTGCTCTGAAAAGGTTGTACTCTAGTGAGCCACCAGAGACCATAGGATCCTCTGTCAGTGTGAGCGAGTCAACCGTTTTGTTGGTAACCGAGAGCTTTGTTGATGCTGTATGGAAGCGAGCAAGGCACCACTTGCGGTGGCCAAACTCTAGTAAATTTGACAAGATCAAATCCATGTTTGACAAGGTCTACAATATGCATAACTGCTGCGGTGTTATATGTACAACTCACATCCCATTTGGACCAAACTGGGACCATGAGAAGAATGACAGCATCCTAGTACAGCTCGTCATTGATCCAGAGATGAGGTTCAGGACCATTTGGTGGGGATGGATAAGCAGCATGAACCAGTCGAGCATTTTACATGATTCTTATTTGTTCAAGAATTGTCAGGTGGGTGCTTGGCTGAATGGCAGCAGGCTGAAGGTGGGATTAGATGGATCGGAAGTTGGGGAATATATAGTTGGTGATGCAGGATACCCTCTTCTCCCCTGGCTACTCACACCTTACCAGGAAGAAAACCTCTCAGATGCCAAGGCGGAGTTCAATAGGAGACACTCCGCAGCCACAACCTGCGGCCTGAGGGTGCTGGCAAGGTTCAAAGACACATGGAAGTACCTGCAGGGAGAGACGTCATTCCCTGTCGATTCGAAAACTATAGTTACCACAATCCATGCCTGCTGCTACTTGCATAATATAGTCATTGACATGGAAGATGATGCAGCCATGCCGAGTGTTGAGAAGCCAGTTTACAGTGGGGAAGTGCGCAAGTTAGCAAATGAGGACGCTGTCAGGGCAAGGGATATGCTTTCACAGTACTTCTTGATCAGCAGGTCATCTGAATCGGGAGGTGAATTATCTCATTTGAACCTACATCTTAGTTTGCTGGTTTTGTTGCTCTGTCCACTATATTTTTTTTCATATTTATCTCCTCATGTGGATCCCTTCGTTCATCTCTATAGTCGGCACAGTGGATGCAGAGGAGGACGATGAAGAAGCTGCATCAGGCTCAGCGGATGGAGATAGGGATGAAGAAGCGCCGAGAAGAACACAAGTTGCTAGCGAGGAGATCACTATCTAAAAGAACTTCTCTCAGCTGTATTATAGGTATTACTGCTAGCATGCATACTGTGATTCAAGTCTTGATACCACAACTCTCTTCTGCTTGGTTTATTCTTTAGATATGGCACTAATGTCAGTGAGAATCTTTAACTGATTAACTCCCTTGGCTGTATATTAACTACATACTCCAGAAATCCTCAAAAAAAAAAAACTACATACTCCTGAAGGTGAGTAATTGATTCCACTGTTTGCAATGTGCTATGAACTGTGACTCTGTATTGGCAATTGCTTTACTTGTTGGTTCATTTAATACCATAGGTGATTTGGAAATGAAAACAGTATATGTTAGACCTACAGGAGGGAAATGATTCATCCAGTAGCTATGAACACAACAGAGTAAATATCTGATACAACCTTGATTTGATCAGGTGGAAGGGGAGCTTCAATTCATCCTGCAGGAAGGGAGCTTTTAAATGATATAACATGAATTCAGATTGAACATTTTTAGATTTTGGTTGTCTACTTACTAAATACTTGAGTTATGTGGTCTGTACTTCATGTATAGTAAGCTTTTGTGTGTTGAAAAGGCGACGACCGACGATGTAGCATAGCTGTAATTTCCATTCGTTGGTTCACGCAAACTGAGGAAATTTGCAAACATACTGGGCAAGGTGTCATGTATATTTATGACGGATGTATGTTTGTGTCAGTAATCTTATTCTAGACGAGGACTTCTGATGAATCTCCTAGTGCAGAAAAGAACAGAAATGTGAACCACAAGTGCTATTTTTTTTCATGGAAGAGTAACAAGAATAAATCAACTTGTCTACTACGAACTTGAGCCATAACGAGGGCCATTTTACAGTATTTACTACTACGAATTCATAAGTGATACTCCCTTGGTCCTAAAATAACTGTCTAAACTTTGTACTAATATTAGTATAAAATTGTACTAAAGTTAAGACACTTATTTTATTTTGGGACGGAGAGAGTATATCCTAAGATGACTACCTTGATCTTAGCAGAAGTAAGAATGATATATCCTGAATTAATTCTTTGTAAGATCAGCCATGAAACTCCCGTAGTCATCTTTCATTCTTTCTTTCAAAATGGAGAATGGAATCTGCTCGCTTTGCTTTTGACTTCAGAAATCAAAATTGCTGGCCAACTTTTGACAGATTACCACATGACATCATTCACATCGATGATGTATATGCAACTTCAACTACTGGAACTCGGAACAAGTCGCGATAAAAGGTCAATCAAGCAAAGACTACCAGCGATACCATGTCAATTCAGTCATCATTTCAGACAAAAATATCATCAAGTTTTGTCGTCAACGAACAGATTCCGCACACTGGATCCTTTTACCAATCCTCTAGAATGAATTCAAAAAAAAAAATGAACTACTAACAAAGTGTCAAATCAGTCCCAGAATGTTCAAACCTATCACAAGTTAGCTGGGCAAAGCGCGGCTCCAAAGATCATGGAGCAGCATAGGAACACAGAAGAATTATTGCCTCTACTATATTTCTAGATGTTGACTTGTGGCATGAGTCTTGTATGTCTGTCAGTAACCTTATCCAATGCAAGAACTTCTGATGAATTCCCTAAAATGCAAAAATTGACAAGAATTTCGAGCAAGAGCGCACAGCCCCAGTTCCATTAATTAGAAAGCATTGGTGCTCTAATTATGATCCAAAGACATACTGCACTCCTTAATTATTAGACGGCAAAGGACCTCAAGTAGATGAGCTGCTGCCTTTTTCTTGTCGAATCTCGAGGGCGCTCGCGTTGGAGGAAAAATGCGCATTTGGGTTCAGCTTCAGTAGCCACTCAGGGCTGGATTTTCCCGGTTTTGAAAGTTTCAAAGTGCAAATTATGTGGTATTGGAATTGATTGAGGGATATGCATCCATCAAGCAGGATTTTAGGATGAAAAGTATATTTCCCCCTTTACGAATGTACAAAAGCAATGCAAGGCAGTCGTTTAGCTAAAAAAATGTGCGAAAGCCGTGTCTTGTTTATTGCGAGACGTATGCTTCTCTTGCCTTTGGTGATCCTTCCAGTGATTTTTGGAAGCTTCCTGGCAATGATTTTTGGAAGCTTCAGTGGATCAGTACAAATTAGATTTGAAGCTTCCACACGGGCTTTTTTTTCTCTTCTTTTTATTTTTATGTGTTTTATATATCAATTTTCATTGGGTTTTTTGTTCATTTTTTATTCATTTTACAAATACATGTCAACTTTTTTCAACACACGTTGAAAATTTTCCATGTATAGTTTGAATTTCTTTCAGATACACGCTAAAGATATTTCAAATACACTATGAAGATTTGCATAAAATATGCGTTGAAATTTTGAAAATACTCTTTAGTTTTTTCTCAAAAAATTCATGAACATTAACATTTTATGAACATTTTAAAATGGTACTACAAAATTATATAAAAAATTCATGAACATTTTTTTCGTACAACATGTGGACATTTCTTAAGTTTTTATGAACTTTTTTTAATTGACAAAGTTTTTCATATTGTATGATGTTTTTTAAATGCGTGAAAAAAATTACATTTCATGAACAAATTTTTAAAGGCATATGTTTTTCAGTGATATGAATATTTTTTAAAGAGTTATACTAACATTTTTTTAGGAAAAATCATGAAGTGTTTTTTTAAATGCGTGAAAAATAATTTACATTTCATGAACATATTTTTAAAGGCATGATTTTTTTAAAGAATTAGACTAACAATTTTTGTGTTGTTTTTGAAAAAATCATGAAGATTGTTGCGATGTATCAAAAATCTGTAAAATGGCACGTTTTTTTGGGCGTCATGAATACTTATTAAGATTATATGAAATTTTTAGAAAATTTATGAAGATTTTTTAATACACGGTGAAAGTTCTTGAAATTTAAGCCAAAAAATTTATGATATAAATGCATTACTTTATTTATTTGTAATATTTCTGAATATAAATAACAGTAAAGAAAGAGAAAACAAAAAGGAAAAATGAACGAAGCTAGCAGACGTTCAATGAAACCAGCAAGCATAACAATTAATATGCCGGCCCTCTAGAGGCTCCTTGAGGCGAGATGTTCTTGGGTCTCGCAAATGCATGACCTAGATGAGCCCCAAAAATGGCGCCCTATCTTGTTTGTATTTTGGTTCTTCTTTTTGGCTGTTCTTCTTTTAGCTTCTTAACTTATTCTCAGCCTCACCTAAAAAATAATATTCTCAGCATATATTACCTTGATGAGAATATGTAGCATTATTTACTTCAAGTTCGTATCATTCAAGCGCTATATATTTAGGGGGTACTGGTTCAGCCAAACATTATTTTAGAAATGTGCAACTAGAACTCACTGAATGGTGCTTTGCCCGATTAATTCGTAGGTTGCTTTTTTGTTCATATCATATATAGTTCCATCGCTTAAGAATACGCAAATATCTCATTGTGAGAAGAGTAACCGGATGGGCCAGTTATCTTTCCTGGGACATGCCAACCTAGGCGATCACGCCAAGACCTGAAAACACATGTAAAAATACAAAAGAGGATCACATACAGTAACAAGTTTCTTTTGTTCATGCGAAAGTCAATGAGCAGAACATGTGAGCCAGCAAATCAATTATTTTATTTATTCGCAAAACAGCCGCACGCCGCACGGAGCAGCGCTCTAACATCTTGTACTTTTTAGTTGGCATTTGTTGTGTCTAAAATTCTCTAACACCAAATCCCCTGTGCAATTTATCTGCAACCTTCTCCTACTCCTCCAAGTGGTGCTGTGGGAGGTACAAATTTTTGACAATTTGTGCTAGTTAACAAATGGGTGCCCACCACCGGAAACTGCCTTTGGTGACCGAGCTCACTGGAGGCCTCCAGATCCAAAATTCAAATTTCATTGAAATTCTTAATTTTACATTTCCAAAAATTCTGAAAAAAGTGCAGATATATACGAAAAGACTTTCCTCTTAGTGGATATGTGGAAGTACGCTATGATGATCCAGAGAAACGTGTAGTTTCTGAATCCATTGAGATGGCCCAAGAATTTGATGAAGGCATAACACACATGTGTGTAAATTTTCAGGGTAAAATACGTTGAAATGAGGGCTGTGCAAAAAAGACAAATCTGGGGCTATTTAACACATGATACTATTCATCCTCCCAGGCCATGAATTCGTCTTTTTTGCACAGGTCGCATTTCAACGTATTTCATCATGAAATTTTACACACACGTGGGTTACATCCTTACATACACGCATATTTTTTCAAAAAAAATCAAACATAAAAGTTTGAATTTGAATTTTTCAAAAATAAAGGCCTCCATGGAGCTCGGGCTCCAAAACGCCATTCTCTGCCCACCATAAAGGACTTTATTATAGCAAGGTAAGTATTGTGCAGCAAGTTAGGCTAGTGTGAAATCAAACCAAATCACAAAAGAGTCTTTTGGCTATGGCCTTTCCAAACGAACAGACCGTTTCAAAGCAAACCACATCACTTCCTTTCGGGAAATACCAGGATGCTGCTTGGTCCTTCGCTGCAAATCCTTTAATAAGAGACGGATATATCTAGGTACAGCTAATTGTATTAGAGCTTTTTAACATTAGAGGTGGCATCAATTATATTGTACCCCTCACCAGCTAGCTAGCTAGCTGCCAGCTAACAGATCAGTCTGATGAATAATCCAAGACTCAACTCGTCATTTAATTTGTGGACAAATAGCCTGGATCCGTTGATCACAATGTTGGGGTCAGTATATTCGCATACAAATTGCTTGTAATCTCCCTTTAGCTTATACATACATAGTGCCCCGTCCTTATTAGCTCTTCACCAGTACTACTGTACTACAAGTTGCTCCAGAGAAGCTAGAGCAGGACCCAACATCCATCCATCTTGAAGGTACTTTTGGACCCCCTCTGTACGATTAGTTGGCTTTGCTTGCCTCTGTTGATCTAGGTAGCTTGCCCATGCTCATAAATTATGACGTGTTCCTCATGTACCCATGTTAGCATTCTAGTGCTGCCTTTTTCAATAGTTTTGTCTGGCAATCTTCAGCTGCAAGGAGTGGCGGGGATGATTATGATACGTGGTTAAAATTTGTAACAGGAAACACATAGCGAACATAACGATGGTCCTGGATGCCTTTGCGTCCTACGTGCTACACATGCTGACGGAGATGGCGAGCAAAGAGGTGCACATGTTGCTTGGATTCAGACATGAGATCGACCAGATGGACATTAAGCTTAGGGATCTCAAGAACTTCCTCGCCGATGCTGACAGGAGAAACATCACAGACAAGAGCGTGCAAGAGTGGGTAGCCCAGCTCAAGCGTGCCATGTACGAAGCTGCCGACATCCTCGACCTCTGCCAGCTCAAGGCCATGGAGCGCGGTATGTCCTCTGCAGATGTGGGGTGCTTCAACCCCTTGCTCTTCTGCATGCGGAATCCCTCCCATGCCCACGACATCGGCACCCGCATCAAGGCGCTCAACAAGAAGCTCGACATCATCAAGGAGCGAAGCGCTGCTTTCAGCTTCATCCCTCTTGGTTCGTATGAGGATCGCAGCGGCAAGGTCCATGGCTCTCATTCTGGCAACAAGAGACGTGAGACGTCAGGGGAGTTTGATAGGTCCGGTGTAGTCTCAACGATGAAGCCTTGAATGCCGAGTTCGGGAAGCCGATATGGTTGAGCATCAATAAGGACTTCGACAAGGTTGCGTTGCTCAGGACAATCATCACGCAAGCCGGAGGAGAACATGGTGGTGAAAAGGCATTGGCTGTGCTTCAGCCAATCCTTGCCACTACCTTGAAAGGGAAGAAGCTATTCCTCGTGCTAGATGATGTTTGGGACCATGGACCATGGGATGATGTGCTTAAAACACCCTTGGCTAATGCTGTGGCTCAAGGTAGCCGAGTCCTTGTCACTACTAGAGATGAAAGAGTAGCTCGACGGATGAAAGTTGTGCTTCCCTACCACCATGTGGATAAATTAGAGGAGGAGGATGCTTGGTCATTGCTCAAGAAACAGGTGCGTAACTAAACTCCATGCTTAATTTGGGGTACAGATATGACAGTTGGGCGTAATCTTTTATGTATTATTGTTTGAGATTTAACATGGACTCGTACAACACGGACACTACACATACTTATGCCACAACACATGCACCCCTTGCATGTGTACTGTATGTACAGAAGGCACAATAGTTCGATTTAGTTATGTAATTTAGGTTGATGAAAGTTGGACAACCATGCTCCCACAACAACACTAGACCTCGTGTATCGTTTTCCAAATATAGTTCTACATGGATGTCATTAGTAAATAAAATTTTGTTATGTCCTCTAAAAAATCCCCTTTTTTGGCACTATTTTCCCCTTTTAACGAAAATGGGTTTCCCCCGCTTTGTATACAAAGCAACCAACCGAGCCATATAAGGATAGGTGCTGGGGCAGAAATCGCACAATCACGCCCAAAAGAAACGACAGAGAAAGAGCAAAAGAAACAAATGCCGACAACGGCGGATCAACAAAAACGAAGAAGCCTCGCGATCGCTACGCCCACCGGGATCTTCCACTAGGCTCCAAGACTCCGAAGCGCTGGCACCTATCAACACCTTCAAGAAGGATCACGACGATGACGACGCTGCTGCGAAGGGTTTCCCGCGGTACACGATGAGGCGAGAGGAAGGGTAGCCCCCGACGCCCTCCCGAAAGGTCAGGTGGCACCCACAGGCGCCACCGCGCCGGTGTCGGCCAAGCCGACAGGGGTTTCCCCCGATCCCAACCCGCACCTCGGGAGCTCCGGAGCCAGCCACCACACCAACCACCACCCAGCGCCAACACGGTCAAGAGGCTCCCACGCCGTCTCACCACGGCACCGCGGAGTGGGGACAACACGGCGAAGAATCAGAGCCAGGACTAGGGCATCAGCAGCGTTGGCACGCGGGAGGGCTCCACCTCCACCGTCAGCAACGGTAGCCGTCCGGACGCAATAGCAGGATCACACCAGGCCCGTGGGCCCACAGGCCCTGCCGAGCCCTCGTGGGCTCGTAAAGCTCCTGCCTTCGCGCTGCTGCCGGCACGCCGTCGGTGCCGCCGCCCCATATCCGAGCCGCTCCTCCTCCTCACCGCACCGCAGACAACGAGGCCACGCCGGGGGCCGGCCCGCTAGGACCCAGATGGGGCCCGCCAGTCCCAGATCTGGGCCAGGGGCGCGACGACGGCCACCCAACACCACCATGCCGCCCCGCCGCCAAGGGGCGGCGCCGACACCACGCCTGCCGCCACCTGAGGGCTGCCGGACCGCAGCCAGGCCGAGCAGCACCGCCGCCGCTTCCCTGCCCCGGGAAGGGAGCTCCGCCCCGGCCACCTCCCGGGAAGGCGGTGCGAGGCGGACTGGACGGGGGAAGGGGGGGG
>LR738712.1:852930881-852973294 GCA_902687465.1 Secale cereale
GGGGGGGGGGGGGGGGCAGAAGGGGACGGAGGGGGCGCGAGGGGAAGGGGGGAACCCTAGCCACGGGTTTTCTTTAACACACCACGTTCATGTGTCTATTTTCCCCTTTTAGATAGCTAAAATTTTGAAATATACCACCTAAAATGCAAGTCCAATCAAAATTGATAACTAGGATTGTATAAATGTACTTTGATTTATAAAATGTGAAAACAGGTGGTATTATTCTTCCATTTCCATCATGTTCACAAATAAATCCACATCAAGTGGTACAATACTATACAAAAGTATGAAAAGGTTGTAATCGGTACAATGATAAAAAAATTGCATGGTAATAAGTGTCTCATTCATATCATAACGAACAAAGTACAAATCACGTAAAGACCGACATGACAAAACTGAAAAGATAGCAGAACATCTCTAAGCTTGACACCAACGCTTGTCAACTGCCTCCGGCACCACCTTGAAGCTCGCCCACGCCAGTAGGTGTAGCTATCCCATCCCACGATATACCAACATGAATACAAATAAAAGCTGGTACTTATAATGGTTCTACTTATTTGGATGTCCAGATTATAAAATTGCATATGTAGAATTGTAGATAATTTAAACATGTAAGTAGCCTCCTCCCTTGTGTAGTTGTACTTGTATGGATACTTATGTGTGTAATTTGTTTAGCTTCTGAGATGATATGTTAAACTATGCATCCTATGGTAGAGTAAGAAACTTAACATCTTGTGTGGGTGAGCATGTAATTACTATAGTCACTCACATGCTAGCCATCCAAATTTACATAAACATCCCAGCTTCCCATTTCGCTCATTTCATAGTTCAATTTAGGTCTGAATTTTCGTCGGGCTCTATTCTCCACTAGCCTATTATTGAGTAATATTGAGTTAACATCGTTTCAACTGCTTGTAGATAATCTCAAGTGAGACAGATGAACGTGAAATTGATATGCTCAAGGATATTGGAATGCAGATTGTAGCAAAATGTGATGGTTTGCCTCTTGCTATCAAAGTAATGGGAGGGCTCTTGTGCCAGAAGGACAAAAAACACCGCGAGTGGGAGATGGTTCTGGACGATTCTATGTGGTCGATATCTGGATTGCCCGAAGAGTTAAACCATGCAATATATTTAAGCTATGAAGATTTATCATCTTGTGCCAAACAATGCTTTCTACATTACTCGCTTCTCCCTAAAACTGCAGTGTTTTTTAGCGAAGCAATAGTGAAGGATTTATTCATGGGACCTCGGACGACTTGGAAGAACTAGGAAGCAAGTACTATAAGGAGCTCATACTGAGGAATCTTATAGTGCCAAATACAAAGTATGTTGATCAATCTGTGTGTGACATGCATGATGTTGTACGCTCATTTGCTCAGTTTGTTGCTAGAGATGAGACACTAACAGACAGTGGGGAAACTAATATTGTTAGTAAACTTAGTGAGCATGAGTTTCTTCGGTTATCTCTAGAAAGCAAAGCATCGGAATCAGATGGGTTACACTGGAGTTCTTTGCAAGCACAAAAGACACTAAGGGCACTAATATCAGTTGGCTATATAAATATCAAGCCTGGTGATTCTTTGGTTCATTTTCCATGCCTACGAACTTTACATATAGATTCTGCACATGTTGCAGCATTGCTTAAATCTTTGCATGAACTCAAGCACCTGAGGTACTTGTCCTTAAAGAACACGGACATGTCTCGTCTGCCTGATAGCATTGGAAAGATGAAGTTCTTTGCAGTACATTAACCTTCGTGGATGCCATCGACTTGTGAAACTTCCAGACAACATTGTAAAATTAGGGCAGCTAAGGTATCTGAACTTCAGTAGAACAAATGTAAATGGCACACCTAGGGGTTTCTGTGTTCTAACAAATTTGAGAATACTATATGGGTTCCCAGCCCAGCAAGATGGTGATTGGTGTAGTTTGGAAGAGTTGGGTCCTCTTTCTCAGCTCAAGCATCTTGAATTGAACGGATTGGAGAATATAACTGCTTCCTCATCTGCAGCAAAGGCAAAACTTGCCGACAAGATGCATCTTACTATTCTATTATTAAATTGTGGTAGTATATTGGGAAATGATGGGCTGATTAAAGAGGAAGGTTGCGTCTCTGAAGAAGCGCAACAACAAATCGAGAAGCTGTTTGATGAGCTCTGCCCTCCGTCCAGGTTAGAAACTCTTGACATCAGAGGATATTTTGGCCAACGGCTCCCAAGGTGGATGATTTCATCACAAGATGTGCCCCTAAAGAACTTAAGGATTTTGTTCATTGCCGACCTAGCGTACTGCACACAGCTTCCTATTGGTTTGTGTCAGCTCCCTTATTTGGAGCTCATTCAGATCGATCGTGCTCCAGCCATCAAGCTTGTTGGACCCAAGGTTTTGGTTACCGGTCGAAATTTTAATATTTCCCATGGTTACCGCATATTTCCGTGCCCCTCGATAAATCCTCATACCGAGCAAAAAATACCATTTTTTTGAAAATTTTGAATTTAAACGCTCCATTTGAAGTAAAGTGCGTAGGATCTAATTAATGCCATGAGAGTTGATTCTAACATGTTCGTAGCAACCTAGTTCCTGTTTTGACAGGTCTCTGGTTCGAATGTTCGTTCATTCATGTATTTGAATTCAAAATTCAACTATAAAAATCATTCGAAATATTCTCGGTATTTCTCGGTATTTTCCGGTAACCGTGGTAACCACGTTTATCCACCCCCCTCGGTAAAATTGCCTCATTCGGTAACCAAAACCTTGGTTGGACCTGATTTCCTGCAGTCCTACCATCACCACAGTCCTCGTCCTTCCCAGATGGTGGCTGCATTTCCAAGATTGCATGAGATGAATTTAATAGGAATGGTGGAATGGGAGGAGTGGGAGTGGGAGGAGCAAGTGCAAGCCTTTCCTGTCTTGCAGCAACTTATGCTAGCGCGGTGCAAATTGAAATGTCTTCCTCCTGGCCTTGCCTCCCAGGCAAGGGCTTTGAATAAATTAATCATATACTATGTCCAGGGTCTCATCTATGTGGAGAACTTTCCATCTTTGGTCGAGCTGAAACTGGCTATGAACCTTGACCTCGAGAGGATCACTAATCTTCCGAGACTGCAAAAGCTTACCATCCAAGACTGCCCAAAGCTGAAGGCACTAGAAGATGTTCCTGCACTCCAGAGGCTCATACTCACAAATAAAGATATGGAGACACTCCCAGGATACATGGGAAGTATAAACCCAAGTCATTTGGAGGTATACTGCAGCCTAGCACTCCTCGCTTCCATAACCACGGGACAATCTGGCCCTAAGTGGGACAAGTTCAGGCATGTCGAGCATGTCAAGGCATATGCATGTGAAGGAGATAATTCAAGGAAATGGTATGTCTTGTACACAGCTAATCCCTACAGCTTGGAGACAAATGTCAACCTCTCTGCTTTCATGTCTAGAGGTAATTAAATTTGCATTGGTCATTCATCTTAATTTGTCTATCTATTCTGGTTAATTGAACTGTTCTATTTGTTTTCTACGTTCCGTCAGTACGTTGGAGTTTGAATATATTCCCAACTATTCCTGTTGAATACAACCTTATAAAGTAGGACAACAATAATATGGTAGTGATGTCAACAAAGATGTGTTACTAGTTTTTTCTCAAAAGAAAATAGATGACCGGCTTTTTATCAGTTTGTAATGGCTATTTTTTTCCAATGCTACTTTCTGATTTGGCTGGAGTCCCTCATTTCCTAAGTTTTTGTGTTCTCACAGATTCCCTACTTTCCCTGCTCATATATGTATGTTATTTTTGGATCTCACTATTTTAATTCTGTCATAGTTGAGCACCTGCTTTGCAAGCTATGGATTGTGTAACCACTTTTATCTTTTCTTCACTTGCAGGAACCTTAACTTGTTTTGAGGGCACACAAAGATTTGAGTCTATCTTTAAAATGACAAGAAAAACCTTTAGCTACATCTGCAGCTTGGTTTATGTGCCGTCATTGGAAGATATGAACAGCTACACCTTTGACAATGGGAGGGTGTTGTGCTTAGAAGATCGAGTAGCCATTGCTCTGAAAAGGTTATACTCTAGTGAGCCACCGGAGACCATAGGATCCTCTGTTAGTGTGAGTGAGTCAACTGTTTTGTTGGTAAGCGAGAGGTTCGTTGATGCTGTGTACAAGCAAGTAAAGAACCATGGGCGCTGGCCAGACTCCTGTAAAATGGACAACATCAAATCCATGTCTGACAAGATCCACAATATGCATAACTGCTGCGGTGTTATACGTACAACTCACATCCCATTTGGACCAAACTAGGACTGTGAGAAGAATGACAGCATTCTAGTTCAGCTCGTCATCGATCCAGAAATGAGGTTCATGAACATTTGGTGGGGTCCGATAAGCAGCATGAACCAGTCAAGCATTTTGCATGAATCTAATTTGTTCAATGAGTGCGAGGAGGGCGGTTGCCTGAAGGTGGCATTAGATGGATCAGAAGTCGGGGAATACATAATTGGTGATGCAGGATTCCCTCTTCTCCCGTGGCTACTCACACCTTACCAGGAAGAAGACCTCTCAGACTCCAAGGCGGAGTTCAATAGGAGACACAACGCAGCCACAACCTGCGCTCAGAAGGCGCTGGCAAGGTTCAAAGACACGTGGAAGTACCTGCAGGGAGAGACGTCATTCCCCGTCAATCCGGACACACTAGTTGAAACAATCTATGCTTGCTGCTACTTGCATAACGTAGTCATAGATATGGAGGGTGATGGGGCCATGCCGAGCCCCAAGAGGAGGAATTGCTCCAAGGAAGTGCGCCAGTTAGCCAACGAGGATGCTGTCAGGGCGAGGGATATGCTGTCACAATACTTCTTGACCAGCATGTCATCCGAATCTGGAGGTGAATTAACAGTAACACACCCGCTCCTCCTCTTAATTTGTTAATTTGATTTCTCTGTCCACTAATTGTCATAGTTATTTGCTACTGTTGTTTTCACCCTTCATCTGTTTAGTTGGCCTGGCGGACCTTGAAGTCGCTGCCACAGGCTCAGGCGATGATGGCAAGGAATCAAAAAGCACAGACAAGAGCATCAAAGGAAGAGAGACGTGATGGTGACCATGATATCATTACCTAAGAAATACAGTATTTCTTTCTGCCACATCTTAATTCTAGGTACTACGGCGAGCACTCTCTGCTTCGAGTCCTTTCAATGTAGCAATATCACAGTTCTCTCCTTGGTTTGTTCTTTTGATACAAGTACTGGCAACGTGCTAAGCAAAACATCAGTAGCTATTAACCGATACTCATGTATTTTTCCCCTCGGTCGTAATGGCAACCGCTTTAAAATTGATGCTTCATTTAGTAGACTGGTGGTATATTATTACATCCTGGTGCACGGTCGTATATATGATAGAGCTAATTATAAAACCTTTATGTTATCAGGTGGCAGGGAAGCCTTCGTTGTTCTGCTGGAATGGAGCACTTTTAACTTTTAAGGCATGGATGCCGAGTTGCCCTGGCAATGGAGCCAAACAGCACTTGGTTGCTGCAGCATGAATTCAAGTTCAACATTGTTTTTTGTATAAAGAAAGTTTTGGTCATCTGTGTGCTTGGCAAAGCCTAGTGTTATGTGTGTAGTCTGCACTTTATGTATGTGGAGTAGTTAAGGCTTTTATGTGTCGAGAAAATCACGTTGTAGCGTAGCCGCTCGGAGACTATATATCCATAATTTCCATCCGTCAGTTGGGCGCAGGCTGAAGAATTTGCAAACATAACAGCAGGGGGTACACCTGAAGGCAACAACGCAACCAATAAAAACGCATGTGTCGGTTAAAATTTAATCTGATACAACTATGAGCTCAGACTCTGTGTGTATTTTCTTTTTGTGTTGGCAATTGCCGTAATTGACGGTTCATTTAATAGCATTGTCATTTATAGAAAAAACGCAGCATTTTTATTTATTTTTCTACGGTTCTTCAGGTTTTTTCTTTTTTCCCTTGTTCTTTTCTTCGGTATTTTTTTTCAAATGCATGTCTACTTTTTAATACATATTGTAAAAACTTTGTATACATGTGTAACATTTTTTCGATACATGCTGACAATTTTTAAATTAGATTATGAACGGTTTTTCAAATACATGTTTTAATTTTTTGAATATATGTTATACATTTTGCAAATACACGTTTTTGAACATTTTTTGAATGGTACAAAATATTTTCTCAAAATTACACAAACAGTTATTTACATTGTATATAGACTTTTTTAAATATCACAAACGTATTTTTGGAACACGCAAACAGCTTTTTAATGGCATGTACTTTTTTGAATGGTACAAAACAATTGTTTAGTTACACGAATAATTTAAACTGTATCATTTCTTTTAAATGCCACGGACATTTTTTGAAGCGCAAGAATATTTTTAAATGTCATGAACATTATATGAATCACAATAACTTTTTATAAAATTTAAGTAAAGCTAAAATATAAAAAATATGAAAAGGAAACCAAAAAAAAAAAACAAAACGAACGGACTACTGGCTGGCCCATGGCAGCGTCGCTAGAGGCGGGCGCCCGCTTCGTCCCCTCCCTGGGATTTGTCCTTGACCGGCCGTCAGAGAATTCCAGGAGCGTCCGGATTACCTTGTAAAAAGTCCCAGGAAATTACCATGAGTCAAAAATCTCAGAACCTCAGGCAAGTTCGCTTTGCTCAATGAGACCGTGAAATATATATATATAGCAGAAAGTTACCTCACTTTTCCAATTTACAGGAAGCCTTGTGATTCATAGCTGCCAACTTATTTCTCTCTTATTACCGAGGCATCATTGGCACAAATAGCATGTTCATTTCTCTCTAGGCTCTAGCTATTATTTTTCTCTGTTTCAGTGGTCATTTCTCCCCTTTCTTGCTCTCTAGTTCTCAGTTGTATCTAGTATTCTCACGGCCTAATCTCTCTGAACAGGAATAAACTTTTCTTTGCAATCTATGCACTATCTTCTTCTACTCCAAGTGGGAGGCAGCAGGTATTACTTCCTCCTACTCCAAGTGGGAAGCAGGTAGAAGATGGAGACAATTAGTGCTAATTAATCAGTGTTGATAGCAAAGTATCCAATACTATTGGGCTAGCATCTCAAAATCACGGGGGTTGTCTAGGTTCCGGGAGCGCCTCTGCTTTCTTTGCTTCCTCTGTGCCCGTGGCACTGCGTCCTATCCCTGGGATTCTGTAGCAATTCATAACTCTCATATTTCAAGACTGAAAAGTAGAAATTTCAGTAAGACTTTAAATGATGAACCCTTCGGTTGCAGATGGGGCGTGTGGCTCGTAAAAAAAAAGGCCATACGGGTCTAAACCTGACCCGGGTAAGTACTAATTAGCGAGTCATAAAGAACATGTATCTAGGCACAGTTTTATTTATCTCGGGATCATTTCCTTCATCTTCTCGCTTCTTTTTCTCCCTATCCGCGTGCCAACGCAGGAGCTTTGCTACCTTAGGGTCCGCGAAATACCGATGCAGACGAGGAGTAATCGAAAAGTAACAAACCACTTTTCGAGGAGCTTTCTTCCGCTTCTTGTATCGAGTGACGCCGCACACCGGGCATATGGTAGACTCCGCGTGCTCGTCCCGATAAATGATGCAATTGTTCATGCACACATGGTATTTCACGTGCGGTAAATCCAGAGGACACACGATTTTCTTCGCCTCCTCGAAACTGGTCGGGCACTTGTTCCCCTTGGGAAGACGTTCGTGCCAGAATGACATGTTCTCGTCGAAGCATGCGTCAGTCATTTTGTGTTTTACCTTCATCTTCAGAGCCATGAGCGTTACTTTCAGGCGGGTATCCTCGGGCCTGCATCCTTCATACAATGGAGTAACCGCGTCTATCTCCAGTTGATACAGCTTGGCTTTATCTCGGGCGGCAGCTCTTGCGTTATCCGTCTGCTTGAGAAGCAGCTCTTGAATATGAGGGTCCTGCACCCAGCCTCCATCGTCGTCTGCTGATGGCTTCTCGCCCCTCGTTGGTTACCCCAAGTGGAAGGTTTGAGATGTAGCGTAACGGCAAGTTTCCCTTGGCAAGATACCAAGGATCGAATCCCGTGAGACTCCGAGGGCCAACAAGTAGGTGTCAACGCTAACGGCGCCAACTTAGCGGTTGACAGGACCTGCACACAGATACAAATAACTTTGCTCCCAACGAGTACAGAGAGGTTGTCAATCCCTCTGGCCTTGTCGTTTACAAAGGATCAAACGCAAGAGGTAATAGTGATAGGTATGACTGCAACTAGGAAATAAGAACATGAAGTAAATAGCGGGTGTGATCAGTGATGGTAATATGGACCGGGGTCCCATGATGTTCACTAGTGATGTCTCTCTCCCAAAAGACGATAAAACAGCTAAGCGAGGTAAACAAATTACAGCTGGGCAATTGACAGGATTATGTGCGCAAACCAATGCTAACTATGCTGTAAAGAAAGGTAGAAGCTCAAAAGCATGGGCGGTACACCAAGGCAAGTAGACCGAAATCCATTTGCATCTACTACTAATCATCCACCTTGAGATATCTATCCAGAACATCTCGCTGGTATTAAGTTGCGAGTCCCACCCAAAGTGTAAACTCAAAGCAACAGACAACTGCATTAAAAGAACTTTGCATAAAGTAAACAATCCTTGCACCCGCAAGTACAAGCACCGTTGTTTTCCCCCTTGTGGCAACAGCACATCCCCTAGACTCATGTTTCTGTCACTCAAACTAGTCATCGAGGGGCATGAACCCACAATCAAGCATAACGTTCCCTCTTGGAGTTACTACCTACTACTCGGCCAAAGCAATAAATAGCAACGGAGAACATGCAAGAATTACTCAAGAACATAAATATAAAAGAGGTGAATCAAATATATTACTGACACACAATCTGAACATAATCTCATAATCCATCGGACCCCAGCAAACTCAGTAGAGCAACAACATAAAGATTACATATGTGCCTCGATCATGTAGGGCAGCTCACGAGGTCTAATCCATGAAGAACAAAGAGGGGAGGAGAACATCACATAGCTACTGGTCATGGACCCATGGTCCAAGAGGGACTACTCACAACTCATCCGGGAAGCGTCCATGGTGGTGGAGAAGCTCCCGGTGGTGGTTCTCCCCTCCGGCAGGGTGCCGGGAAGAGTTCTCCTGGTGCTCCCGATCTTGGAAGCGCGGCATCGGCGGAACAGAGATGAGATCGCGAAAAAGGGTTCCGTCCTCGAGGGTTTCGGGACGCGAGCAATATATATGCAAAAGGGGGTCACCAAAGGCGGAGGTGGGGCCCCAGGCGCCCCCCTGGCGCGGCCAGGGGTGGGGCCGCGCCGGGTGGCCGCCTGGGCCACCCCAGGCTCCCCTCTGGCCCTGCTTTGGTTTTTCTGGAAGCTCCCGATACGCTGATTTTTCCTGTATTTTTCCCGGAATTTTTAGGGCACTTTTAATATGGGGGAAACCTGAAATAGAAAAACAGCAGAAAACAGGAACTGGCACTGTGGTGCACTGAGTTAATAGGTTAGTCCAAATATGATCAAAAGTGTATGGAAGTGCATAAATATCATAGCAATATCACACAAAAGAGGCATGGAGCAAGCAGAAATTATAGATACGTTTTGGACGTATCAACATCCCCAAGCTTAATTCCTGCTCGTCCTCGAGTAGGTAAATGATAACAAGCATAATTTCGGTGGTGACATGCTATCAACCATATAAGAACTTTTAAGTAAAGTAATCAAGGCATGTAATTCAATTCAAGTCATAACAAACAAGAGTCTATATTAGCATTGTAACAAGTAATATAAGAACATAAAGGTGCAAGAGCTCTCGCTGTCCGTGACTCGAATGTCTCCAAATGGTGTTTGCGTGCAAGAAAGGGGATAGGGATATATGAGAGAGTAAAACATAGTTTTTGTATTGTTGAGAACTTAATCTACTAAAGTTTCACACTTGGTCTTCTTTGGAATCTTATCTTGACTCATCCCCAGACCGTCAGCCAGGTACAAGTCAAAATGATCCACTCCCTTTCGATATTTTGAGCACTCATGCAATGGATGAGCGTAAGCAAGAAAGTCGACACTTAGGATGGCAAAGAGAGAAAAATGATAGAGGGGGAAGACAAAAAAGGTGTGAAGGGCTCACATCAATGAGGACAATCATCGGCGAGAGAAAGCCAAATGATAGATATGATGTGAGGAGTAGGGATTGCCATGCAACGGATGCACATATGAGCTAAGGTAAGCTCTCCAATGGAACTAGTGGGGGTGCATCCAACTTGCTTGCTCAAGAAGACCTAGAGCTCTTTTGAGGAGGCTCATCATTGGAATATACAAGCCAAGTTCTATAGTGTAAAGGTCCCCACATAGCTATATGCATGAATGATAATCTCTATGGAGTACAAGGTATAAGATGGAGTACGAGTGTGGATCTCTCAAAAGAAATAGTAGTGTGCCCCCTTCTCTCTTTTTATTTCTTTTTCTCTTTTTTCTATTTTTTTTATTTTTTTTTGTGGCCTCAATGGCTCTTTCTATTTATCTCTCATTTGTCCTCTTTGGGATCTTTTAATTTTGTCCTCTTTGGGATCTTTTGATTTGTCCTCTTTGGGATCTTTTCCTCACTTTAGGGGCAACACTCTATGTATTACAAGAAGTATAGAAGATCTTTCACACTTTACAAAAGTACTCAACATAAAGAAAATGAAACTATCATGATGTATGCAAATGTATGCCTCTGCCAGTGTAGCAGGATATGCAATGATACTAGCGCGTCATGTAGCAATGATTAGGGCAAGGACCAACTAGCATGCGGCTCATCGATCAAGCAAAAAGCATGTATGACATGAAGATCAAGTCATGAGAAGATGGATGTTGCATGGCAATGTATCTCGGAAAGGCTATGGAAATGCCTTAATAGGTAGGTATGGTGGTTGTTTTGAGGAAGGATATAATGAGGCTTATGATGACAGAGCGTATCGTGCCAAGGATTTGGATGCACCGGCGAAGTATGCGCCAACTCTCGAGGTGAGAAAGGGCAATGCACGGTACCGAAGAGGCTAGAAAAATATGGCTAGGTGGAAGTGTCAACTTTCGAATACTCACATTAGTCCGAAGAACTCATGCACTTATTATCGATAACTCTCAATCTAATTAGGAGGTTCACAAAGAGACAAGTACCCCGAAGAGGTGTGTATGGGGGTTTGGTTACCCTTGCGCATCCTCGACCCATGGTACGTGAGTGTACTCTAATATTCGATCCCTCCAAAGATTAGTGATCCATTTAGTAGCTAAAGTTCTCAACTATTTTGTACGTTTTCGAAAATAAACACGGATTGCCCAAAATACGACATCTATCACTAATAGGCTAAAGCTCTTGACACCAAAAGTTCAGACATTACTCATGGCAATACCTCAAAACTATTGCAAGTTACTACTAAAATTAAATAGCAACCTCAATTACCTACTTTAAGTTAAGACACACAACTCAGTGCAACAGACAAACTCTCTTAACAAGATAAACGTGAAAACTCAAGAGAGTTCGACAACCAACTAAACAAAAGCTCTTTAAAAAGAAAAGCATGAAAACTAAGAGCTAAACATGCAGTAGCTATGGAAAGACAAAGAACACACACAGCAAAGATAAGCATGAAAATCCTATGTTGTGTTCTAGGTTGAAGTGGAGTGTGTTTCTCTCCCACACAAAGAAAGCTGGGTTCTAACTCGTTATGAACAACAAGCAAAGCTAAAGAAAACTAAAAAGGAAACTAAGAGCAAGACTCTCCAAGCATAGCACATAACGCATGAAGTGATTAAAATATAGTGGAACGAAAGACGAACTGATAATTGTTGATGGAGAAGGGGATGCACGGGGCATCCCCAAGCTTAGACGCTTGAGTCTTCTTGAATATTTCTTGGGGGTGCACGGGGGCATCCCCAAGCTTGAGCGTTTGACCCTCCTGAATCTTCTTTTATCATCTTCCCTCGCACACTTGAAAACTCCCTTCATACATAACTCATCATAATCTGATTAGCGAGGTTAGTACCCATAATAAAATAACTTTTCCTTGCTGGAAATAAAGATAATCTTGAAGAGCTACTGTTTCTCAAGATTGCCAAAAGGTTTTTGCAAAGAAAAAGCAAGCTTAAGGTTTGCAAAACGAAGAAAAGGCAAAACAGGACAGAATCTATGAAAAACAGACCAGCAGGTAGTAAATAATTTTTTCGGGGCACTTCTGCAACAAAATAAAAAACTCAGAACAGACGCCCGAAAGCCAATTGTATAGAGCACGCTGTCAAAAAAATTCAGATCCAAAAGATGATCTGGTGATTTTATACGAATTTTTCTGTACAAGGACAGAATCTGTTTTCTGGACTGCACGTCACAACTTTTGAACTTTCTTGCAATCAGAGGCTAAACTTGGCACAAAGCTGAAAAGAAAAGATACAATGATGATGCTACTGTAGTAACAAACATCAAGACACAACAAAAGCAAAATAAAATTTTATTCGTTGTGGGCTGCCTCCCAAAAGCGCTTTCTTTTATGCCTTTAAGCTAGGCATGATGCAAAAAGAGAGGATCAAGTTTTATCAAGAGTAAAAGAATAGCTAGCCCATATAACGGACTCAAAAGGCAACTTAATCTTCTTTCTAGGGAAGTGTTCCATTCCTTTCTTGAGAGGCAATTGGAATTTTATATTCCCCTCTTTCATGTCAATGATAGCACCAATGGTGCGAAGAAAAGGACGTCCCAAAATGATTGGACAAGAAGGTTCACATTCAATATCCATAATAGTAAAATCAACGGGAACATAATTGTCATTGACAATGATAAGAACATCGTCGATCTTCCCCAAAGGTTTCTTTACGGAAGAATCAACCAGACGAACACCAAAAGAACAAGGATCAAAAGGTTTCAATTTAAGCATATCATACATTCTTTTGGGCATAACGGAGGTACTAGCTCCAACATCACATAAAGCATAGCAAGAGAAGTTATTCAACTTAATTTTAATCATAGGATCCCAACCATCTTCTAGCTTTCTAGGTATGGAGGCTTCCACCCTAAGCTTCTCCTCCCTAGCTTTGATGAGAGCATTAGTGATATGCTCTGTGAAGGCAAGATTAAGTGTGCTAGTGTGGGGATCTCTAGACATCTTGTGAAGAAAACTAATAACTTCAGAAAGGGTGCAATTATCAAAATCAAGGTCACTACTATCAAGTAAAGTGGTAGTGGTGTCCTTTAGGCTCACTTGTTTGGTAGCTTCTATGGTCATAGGAGTTTCTACGGTTGAGGTCATAGCATCACCATTAATAGGTCCAATGGGACTAGGAGTGCATTGGGTGCTAAGAGTTTGGATATCCTCAACAACTTGGATAGTAGCAACAGTGTGGTGAGTAGGAAGGCTCTTAATTCTATCTTCTTCCTCCTTTTCTCTAGCCCATCTCTCTTTAAGTTTAGCCATCATCCTAATGTTTTCATTAATTTGCACTTGAATAGCATTCATAGGAGTGGTCTTCCTCTCCTCAAGAGGAGAAGTTCTAATTTTAAGCAACTCTACCTCATGGGCTAAATTGTCTACCTTCGAAGAGACATTATCTAGTTTGGCTAGTTTTTCTTCTACACTCTTATTGAAGGCTTTTTGGGTAGTGATAAAGTTTTTAAGCATAATCTCTAGTTCAGAAGTGGAGTTCTTGGTGTTAGGATATGCATTGTTGTTCCCATAGGAATTAGAGGGGAACGGTCTAGGGTTGCTACCAAAATTACTCCTATAAGCATTGCTATTGAAATTGTTTCTAGAGATAAAGTTCACATCTACTTGATCTTGAGCAATCAAAGAATTTAAAGGAACATCACGAGGATCAATAGAAGATTGCTTGGAAAGTAGAGACATGATCAAGTCAACTTTTTCATTTAGGGAGGAAATCTCCTCGACAGAGTTTACCTTCCTACCTGTTGGAGCGCGTTCGGTGTGCCATAGGGAAGAGTTGGTCATCATCTCACCGAGAAGCCTCGTGGCAGTACCAAGTGTAGTTGACATAAAGGTTCCTCCCGCGGCCGAATCCAACAAGTTCTGCGAGGTAAAGTTCAAGCCTGCATAAAAAATTTGGATAACCATCCAAGTAGTCAAACCATGAGTAAGGCAGTTCTTGACAAGAGATTTCATGCGTTCCCAAGCTTGGGCAACGTGTTCATTATCCAATTGTTTAAAATTCATTATGTTACTCCTTAGTTGGATAATTTTAGCAGGGGGATAGTACTTCCCAATAAAGGCATCCTTGCACTTGTCCCAAGAATCTATGCTATTCCTAGGCAAGGATTGAAACCAGATTTTAGCTCCTCCTCTCAAGGAGAAAGGAAAAAGCGTAAGCTTAACAATATCACCATCTATTTCTGTGTACTTTTGCATATCACAGAGCTCAACAAAATTATTTAAATGCAAAGCAGCATCATCTCCAGCACCGGAGAATTGATCTTTCATAACTAGGTTCAGTAAAGCAGGTTTAATCTCATAAGAAGGTGCTGAAGTGGCAGGTGTAGTAATAGGCGTGCAGATAAAGTCATCGTTGTTATGACTAGTGAAGTCACACAACTTGGTGTTCTCGGTGGAACCCATAGCAGCAGCAAGCAAGATAACTATTTTTGTGATTTTTGGTAAAGGAAACTAAAGCAAAAACGGAAAGGTAAACTAACAAGACTAAAAAGCAAAGATAAAAGATAGCGTGCAACTCCCCTATCTTAAAGAGTGGAGTCCCCGGCGACGGCGCCAGAAACTTTGCTTGATGGCTTCTCGCCCCTCGTTGGTTACCCCAAGTGGAAGGTTTGAGATGTAGCGTAACGGCAAGTTTCCCTTGGCAAGATACCAAGGATCGAATCCCGTGAGACTCCGAGGGCCAACAAGTAGGTGTCAACGCTAACGGCGCCAACTTAGCGGTTGACAGGACCTGCACACAGATACAAATAACTTTGCTCCCAACGAGTACAGAGAGGTTGTCAATCCCTCCGGCCTTGTCGTTTACAAAGGATCTAACGCAAGAGGTAATAGTGATAGGTATGACTACAACTAGGAAATAAGAACAGGAAGTAAATAGCGGGTGTGATCAGTGATGGTAATATGGACCGGGGTCCCATGATGTTCACTAGTGATGTCTCTCTCCCAAAAGACGATAAAACAGCTAAGCGAGGTAAACAAATTACAGCTGGGCAATTGACAGGATTATGTGCGCAAACCAATGCTAACTATGCTGTAAAGAAAGGTAGAGGCTCAAAAGCATGGGCGGTACGCCAAGGCAAGTAGACCAAAATCCATCTGCATCTACTACTAATCATCCACCTTGAGATATCTATCCAGAACATCTCGCTGGTATTAAGTTGCGAGTCCCACCCAAAGTGTAAACTCAAAGCAACAGACAACTGCATTAAAAGAACTTTGCATAAAGTAAACAATCCTTGCACCCGCAAGTACAAGCACCGTTGTTTTCCCCCTTGTGGCAACAGCACATCCCCTAGACTCATGTTTCTGTCACTCAAACTAGTCATCGAGGGGCATGAACCCACAATCAAGCATAACGTTCCCTCTTGGAGTTACTACCTACTACTCGGCCAAAGCAATAAATAGCAACGGAGAACATGCAAGAATTACTCAAGAACATAAATATAAAAGAGGTGAATCAAATATATTACTGACACACAATCTGAACATAATCTCATAATCCATCGGACCCCAGCAAACTCAGTAGAGCAACAACATAAAGATTACATATGTGCCTCGATCATGTAGGGCAGCTCACGAGGTCTAATCCATGAAGAACAAAGAGGGGAGGAGAACATCACATAGCTACTGGTCATGGACCCATGGTCCAAGAGGGACTACTCACAACTCATCCGGGAAGCGTCCATGGTGGTGGAGAAGCTCCCGGTGGTGGTTCTCCCCTCCGGCAAGGTGCCGGGAAGAGTTCTCCTGGTGCTCCCGATCTTGGAAGCGCGGCGGCGGCGGAACAAAGATGAGATCGCGAAAAAGGGTTCCGTCCTCGAGGGTTTCGGGACGCGAGCAATATATATGCAAAAGGGGGTCACCAAAGGCGGAGGTGGGGCCCCAGGCGCCCCCCTGGCGCGGCCAGGGGTGGGGCCGCGCCGGGTGGCCGCCTGGGCCACCCCAGGCTCCCCTCTGGCCCTGCTTTTGTTTTTCTGGAAGCTCCTGATACGCTGATTTTTCCTGTATTTTTCCCGGAATTTTTAGGGCACTTTTAATATGGGGGAAACCTGAAATAGAAAAACAGCAGAAAACAGGAACTGACACTGTGGTGCACTGAGTTAATAGGTTAGTCCAAAAGTGTATGGAAGTGCATAAATATCATAGCAATATCACACAAAAGAGGCATGGAGCAAGCAGAAATTATAGATACGTTTTGGACGTATCATCTACTCCGGCATCTTCATCTAGATCATGATCATGCCCTTCGTGTTGATCCTCCTCATCATCATGTCCGGCATCTTCTACATGATGACTGTGTACAGCATCACCGCCGTGATCATGTCCTGGAGATTCTTCGTCTTCTCGCCCGCCCTCGCCGCGATGGTTGTCTTGCTGCCCTTCCTCATTTCTTGTCCGGCCATGGACGACTTCATAGTCATCTTCATCACCTTGCCACCGATACCCATCCATGAAACCATGCAAGAGCAGGTGGTCCCGCACCTGCCCGGAATCCGGGTCCGCAATAAGGCTCTTCAGCTTGCATCTTCGACACGGACATCTTATCTCCGTCTCGTTCTTTTGAAGCATCTCGGCCTTCGCGGAGCTCAAAACCCTATTCACGATGCCTACGGTCATCGTGCGGACCATGGTCGCCCGCGGGGTAGAGCAAAACGATATTTTAGAACCAAGAAAAAATTTGGCATGACTTTCCCGAAAAATAGGACCAATAAGAATGCATAGTGCCAAAATTCTCGCCGAAACGGAAATGAATCAACATTTCGGCAAAATATTGGCAACTATCGCATTTCAAATACCGGTACCTGCAAACACAAACATATATGCAACACCACAAACATATGCAACACCACAAACATACATAGATCTAGCTAGGCCATAAAAAGTGCATGTGCACGGTTGTTGGAGCTCGAGGGAGAAAAAATGATCTACAACATAAAGATAGCTTCCCCCCCTTACTTACCTATCAAAAAAAGGTAATTTAACCACTTAATTTTTATGAATCTATGGTGCAAATGAGGTGAGGAGGAGGAGGCAGCCGACACAAGCTTGGAGGAGGAGGTGGAGAGAATGAAGTGGGGAAAGTGAGTGTGTAGGTGTGGTTGTCCAAAATATCTAGCTGGTCTCACTTTACTAATGGCGCACCAGTCATAAATGCGCCATTAGTACCCAGTGTTACTAATGGCGCATTGATGGCTGGTGCGCCATTAGTTATTTTGCAAAAAAAAAAGTACTGGCGCACTGAGTTGGAGGTGCGCCATTACTAGTTAAACTAGTAATGGCGCACTGTGCCACCGTGCGCCATTAGTATGTCTGTACAAATAAAAAAAAGTTGTTACTAATGGCGCACATGGTGCGCCATTATTATATAGTAATGGCGCATCACATGTTTGGTGCGCCATTAGTAGCCATCCCATCTATAGCCCTTTTCCTAGTAGTAAGTGCACATGACAAAGTGCGGATGACAAGACAGAAGGAGGCGGAGTGCTATAGCTGTGGGACATGCCAAAGACTATCCGGGACAAGGGTGAGACAGCTGTGAATTTGATTCAGGGTGACACAGGGTGACGGTGAAATTCCTTCAAGTTTTAGTCAAGTAGTCAAGAAAGAGCGGTGATGTTGAGTTCAGGTAAATCTTATATGTGGTGTCCAATATGTGAGTTGTTCATTTCACGCAGGTCAATGATCGGTGTGTGAAGGCGTTGAGCAGATACTCCGGAAGTTGGGAGCACAATGTAGAGTAATGAGGAACTTAATTTTGCTCGAGTGCTAACTGTGAAGAAGACGAGAAGGGGGCTACAGTTGCAGGTGGAGTCTCGTGGAATCTGGGAGTAGCAGCGGTGCTCATGGTGTATCTCAAGTCCAATGTACATGGAGGTTCGACGCGCGGATGAATCCAAGGTGGTGAAGAATATTCGCCAAGGTGGAGTTTGTTAGAGTTGTGTCGAATATTAGTGTACAAGTTAGGTTACAGTTGGACTCTGAGTCGTATGATGTGTAGACAGGATATGGAGTCGTGTCCAAGTAGGACACTTGTATCCTAGGCCTCTCTTATATAACGAGGGTAGACACACGATATACATATGCCAACATAATAGCACAGGTATGCGAGGGAGCCGGCGGCGTATGCCGACGCCCAGGCGGCCGGGGTGCGGTATTGTGATGGTGTCACGGGGAGGAGCGTCCGTAGTCAGGCCCCGGAAATGTAGCCATGGTGATGAACCTCGTTAACAAATCTCGGTGTCGTGCTTGTGTGATTGCTTGGTCCTCGGTAGATCGACGATGAACCTCAGATTTATTCTAAAAAGGCTAGTGTGAAATCAAACCAAATCACAAAGAGTCTTTTGGCTATGGCCTTCCAAACGAATAGACCGTTTCAAAGCAAACAACGCCACTTTCTTCCGGGAAATACGAGGATGCTGCTGGGTCCTGGATTATGTGTTTCCTTTCCTGCAAAGCCTTCAATAAGAGACGGATATATCTAGGTACAACTAATTGTATTAGAGCTTCTTAACAATAGAGGTGGCATCAATTTTATCGTTCCCCTCACCAGCTAACAGATCAGTCTGATGAATAATCCAAGACTCAACACATCGTTTAATTTGTGAACAGATAGCCTGCATGTGTATGGATCCGTTGATCACTATGTGTGAGTTATAGTATGATCGCGTACAAGTTGCTTGTAATTTCACTTTAGCTTATATATATACATATAGTGCCCCATCCTTATTAGGCCGTTCACCACTATTAGTTTGTACTACGAGTTGCTCCAGAAGACCTAGAGCAGGACCCAACATCCATCCATCCTGAAGGTAATTTTGTACCCCTATGTACGTTTAGGGCCTTTTTGATTCGTAGGATTTTGAAAATGTAGGAATATGAAAAGTATAGAATTGGAGTGGCATACTCACTTGAATCATATAGGATTAGCAATGAGTGTTTGATGCCACAGGAAAAACAAAGGAATTGTAAAAAGACCTTGGAGTGGATGTTAGATTTCCTATGAAATGTAGTACAAAAAATTCCATAGGAAAAATTCCAATGAGATCAAATCCTATGAATCAAATGACCAACATAGAAAAAATTCCTAAGGATTTCAACCCTCTAGAAATCCTATAAAATTCCTTTATTAGTTGGCTTTGCTTGCCTCTGTTGATCTTGGTAGCTTTCCCATGCTCGTAAATTATGACTTGTTCCTCATGTACAAATGTTATCATTCTAGTGCTGCCTTTTTCAATAGTTTTGTCTGGCAATCTTCAGCTCCAATGGCTGGCGGGGATGATTATGATATGTGGTTAAAATTTGTTACAGAAAAAACGTAGCAAACATAACGATGGTCCTGGATGCCTTTGCGTCCTACGTGCTACGCATGCTGACGGAGATGGCGAGCGAGGAGGTGCACATGCTGCTTGGCTTCAGACCTGAGATCGACAAGATGGACATTAAGCTTAGGGACCTCAAGAACTTCCTCGCCGACGCTGACAGGAGAAACATCACCGACAAGAGGGTGCAAGAGTGGGTGGCCCAGCTCAAGCGTGCCATGTACGAAGCTGCCGACATCCTTGACCTCTGCCAGCTCAAGGCCATGGAGCGCGGTATGTCCTCTGCAGATGTGGGGTGCTTCAACCCCTTGCTCTTCTGCATGCGGAATCCCACCTATGCCCACAACATCGGCACCCGCATCAAGGCGCTCAACAAGAGGCTCAACATCATCCAGGAGCGAAGCGCTGCTTTCAACTTCATCCCTCTTGGTTCCTATGAGGATCACAGCAGCAAGGTCCATGGCTCTCATTTGGGCAATAAGAGACGTGAGACATCAGGGGAGTTTGATCGGCCCGGTGTAGTCGGAGAAAAGATCGAACAAGACACAAGAAAGCTGGTTGAGATCATGTTGAGTGAAAAGGAGGGCAACACCAACATCATGGTAGTCGCCATTGTTGGGGTTGGTGGAATCGGCAAGACCACTCTTGCCCAGAAGGTCTTCAACGATGAAGCCATGAATGCCGAGTTCGAGAAGCCGATATGGTTGAGCATCAACAAGGACTTCGACAAGGCTGAATTGCTCAGGACAATCATCACGGAAGCCGGGGGAGACCATGGTGGTGAAAAAGCATTGGCTGTGCTTCAGCCAATCCTTGCCACTACCTTGAAAGGGAAGAAGCTATTCCTCGTGCTAGATGATGTTTGGGACCATGGACCATGGGATGATGTGCTTAAAAAACCCTTGGCTAATGCTGTGGCTCAAGGTAGCCGAGTCCTTGTCACTACTAGAGATGAAAGAGTAGCTCGACGGATGAAAGTTGTGCTTCCCTACCACCATGTGGATAAATTAGAGGAGGAGGATGCTTGGTCATTGCTCAAGAAACAGGTGCGTAAGTAAACTCCATGCTTAATTTGGGGTACATATATGACAGTTGGGCGTAATCTTTTATGTATTATTGTTTGAGATTTAACATAGACTCGTACAATACGGACACTACACATACTTATGCCACAACACATGCACCCCTTGCATGTGTACTGTATGTACAGAAGGCACAATAGTTCGATTTAGTTATGTAATTTAGGTTGATGAAAGTTTGACAACCATGCTCCCACAACAACACTAGACCTCGTGTATCGTTTTCCAAATATAGTTCTACATGGGTGTAATTAGTAAATAAAATTTTGTTATGTCCTCTAAAAAATCCCCTTTTTTGGCACTATTTTCCCCTTTTAACGAAAATGGGTTTCCCCCACTTTGTATACAAAGCAACCAACCGAGCCATATAAGGATAGGTGCTGGGGCAGAAATCGCACAATCACGCCCAAAAGAAACGACAGAGAAAGAGCAAAAGAAACAAATGCCGACAACGGCGGATCAACAAAAACGAAGAAGCCTCGCGATCGCTGCGCCCACCGGGATCTTCCACTAGGCTCCAAGACTCCGAAGCGCCGGCACCTATCAACACCTTCAAGAAGGATCACGACGATGACGATGCTGCTGCGAAGGGTTTCCCGCGGTACACGATGAGGCGAGAGGAAGGGTAGCCCCCGACGCCCTCCCGGAAGGTCAGGTGGCACCCACAGGCGCCACCGCCCCGGTGTCGGCCAAGCCGACAGGGGTTTCCCTCGATCCCAACCCGCACCTCGGGCGCTCCGGAGCCAGCCACCACACCAACCACCACCCAGCGCCAACACGGTCAAGAGGCTCCCACGCCGTCTCACCACGGCACCGCGGAGTGGGGACAACACGGCGAAGAATCAGAGCCGGGACTAGGGCATCAGCAGCGTTGGCACGCGGGAGGGCTCCACCTCCATCGTCAGCGACGGTAGCCATCCGGACGCAATAGCAGGAGCACACCAGGCCCGTGGGCCCACAGGCCCGGCCGAGCCCTCGTGGGCTCGTAAAGCTCCCGCCTTCGCGCTGCTGCCGGCACGCCGTCGGCGCCGCCGCCCCATATCCGAGCCGCTCCTCCTCCTCACCGCGCCGCAGACAACGAGGCCACGCCGGGGGCCGGCCCGCTAGGACCCAGATGGGGCCTGCTAGGCCCAGATCTGGGCCAAGGGCGCGACGATGGCCACCCAACACCACCACGCCGCCCCGCCGCCAAGGGGCGGCGTGACACCACGCCTGTCGCCGGCCGCCACCGCAGGGCTGCCGGACCGCAGCCAGGCCGAGCAGCACCGCCGCCGCTTCCCTGCCCCGGGAAGGGAGCTCCGCCCCGGCCACCTCCCGGGAAGGCGGCGCGAGGCGGACTGGACGGGGGAAGGGGGGCGGAAGGGGACGGAGGGGGCGCGAGGCCGACGGTCGGCGGCGGCGGGAGGGGGCAGGGGGGAACCCTAGCCACGGGTTTTCTTTAACACACCACGTTCATGTGTCTATTTTCCCCTTTTAGATAGCTAAAATTTTGAAATATACCACCTAAAATGCAAGTCCAATCAAAATTGATAACTAGGATTGTATAAGTGTACTTTGATTTATAAAATGTGAAAACAGGTGGTATTATTCTTCCATTTCCATCATGTTCACAAATAAATCCACATCAAGTGGTACAGTACTATACAAAAGTATGAAAAGGTTGTAATCGGTACAATGATAAAAAAAATTGCATGGTAATAAGTGTCTCATTCAGATCATAACGAACAAAGTACAAATCACGTAAAGACCGACATGACAAAACTGAAAAGATAGCAGAACATCTCTAAGCTTGACACCAACGCTCGTCAACTGCCTCCGGCACCACCTTGAAGCTCGCCCACGTCGGTAGGTGTAGCTATCCCGTCCCACGATAGACCAACATGAATACAAATAAAAGCTGGTACTTATAATGGTTCTACTTATTTGGATGTCCAGATTATAAAATTGCATATGTAGAATTGTAGATAATTTAAACATGTAAGTAGCCTCCTCCCTTGTGTAGTTGTACTTGTATGGATACTTATGTGTGTAATTTGTTTAGCTTCTGAGATGATATGTTAAACTATGCATCCTATCGTAGAGTAAGAAACTTAACATCTTGTGTGGGTGAGCATGTTATTACTATAGTCACTCACATGCTAGCCATCCAAATTTACATAAACATCCCAGCTTCCCATTTCGCTCATTTCATAGTTCAATTTAGGTCTGAATTTTCGTCGGGCTCTATTCTCCACTAGCCTATTATTGAGTAATATTGAGTTAACATCGTTTCAACTGCTTGTAGATAATCTCAAGTGAGACAGATGAACGTGAAATTGATATGCTCAAGGATATTGGAATGCAGATTGTAGCAAAATGTGATGGTTTGCCTCTTGCTATCAAAGTAATGGGAGGGCTCTTGTGCCAGAAGGACAAAAAACACCGCGAGTGGGAGATGGTTCTGGACGATTCTATATGGTCGATATCTGGATTGCCCGAAGAGTTAAACCATGCAATATATTTAAGCTATGAAGATTTATCATCTTGTGCCAAACAATGCTTTCTACATTACTCGCTTCTCCCTAAAACTGCAGTGTTTTTTAGTGAAGCAATAGTTGCCATGTGGGTTAGTGAAGGATTTATTCATGGGACCTCGGACGACTTGGAAGAACTAGGAAGCAAGTACTATAAGGAGCTGATACTGAGGAATCTTATAGTGCCAAATACAAAGTATGTTGATCAATCTGTGTGTGACATGCATGATGTTGTACGCTCATTTGCTCAGTTTGTTGCTAGAGATGAGACACTAACAGACAGTGGGGAAACTAATATTGTTAGTAAACTTAGTGAGCATGAGTTTCTTCGGTTATCTCTAGAAAGCAAAGCATCGGAATCAGATGGGTTACACTGGAGTTCTTTGCAAGCACAAAAGACACTAAGGGCACTAATATCAGTTGGCTATATAAATATCAAGCCTGGTGATTCTTTGGTTCATTTTCCATGCCTACGAACTTTACATATAGATTCTGCACATGTTGCAGCATTGCTTAAATCTTTGCATGAACTCAAGCACCTGAGGTACTTGTCCTTAAAGAACACGGACATGTCTCGTCTGCCTGATAGCATTGGAAAGATGAAGTTCTTGCAGTACATTAACCTTCGTGGATGCCAGCGACTTGTGAAACTTCCAGACAACATTGTAAAATTAGGGCAGCTAAGGTATCTGAACTTCAGTAGAACAAATGTAAATGGCACACCTAGGGGTTTCTGTGTTCTAACAAATTTGAGAATACTATATGGGTTCCCAGCCCAGCAAGATGGTGATTGGTGTAGTTTGGAAGAGTTGGGTCCTCTTTCTCAGCTCAAGCATCTTGAATTGAACGGATTGGAGAATATAACTGCTTCCTCATCTGCAGCAAAGGCAAAACTTGCCGACAAGATGCATCTTACTATTCTATTATTAAATTGTGGTAGTATATTGGGAAATGATGGGCTGATTAAAGAGGAAGGTTGCGTCTCTGAAGAAGCGCAACAACAAATCGAGAAGCTGTTTGATGAGCTCTGCCCTCCGTCCAGGTTAGAAACTCTTGACATCAGAGGATATTTTGGCCAACGGCTCCCAAGGTGGATGATTTCGTCACAAGATGTGCCCCTAAAGAACTTAAGGATTTTGTTCATTGCCGACCTAGCGTACTGCACACAGCTTCCTATTGGTTTGTGTCAGCTCCCTTATTTGGAGCTCATTCAGATCGATCGTGCTCCAGCCATCAAGCTTGTTGGACCTGATTTCCTGCAGTCCTACCATCACCACAGTCCTCGTCCTTCCCAGATGGTGGCTGCATTTCCAAGATTGCATGAGATGAATTTAATAGGAATGGTGGAATGGGAGGAGTGGGAGTGGGAGGAGCAAGTGCAAGCCTTTCCTGTCTTGCAGCAACTTATGCTAGCGCGGTGCAAATTGAAATGTCTTCCTCCTGGCCTTGCCTCCCAGGCAAGGGCTTTGAATAAATTAATCATATACTATGTCCAGGGTCTCATCTATGTAGAGAACTTTCCATCTTTGGTCGAGCTGAAACTGGCTATGAACCTTGACCTCGAGAGGATCACTAATCTTCCGAGACTGCAAAAGCTTACCATCCAAGACTGCCCAAAGCTGAAGGCACTAGAAGATGTTCCTGCACTCCAGAGGCTCATACTCACAAATAAAGATATGGAGACACTCCCAGAATACATGGGAAGTATAAACCCAAGTCATTTGGAGGTATACTGCAGCCTAGCACTCCTCGCTTCCATAACCACAGGACAATCTGGCCCTGAGTGGGACAAGTTCAGGCATGTCGAGCATGTCAAGGCATATGCATGTGAAGGAGATAATTCAAGGAAATGGTATGTCTTGTACACAGCTAATCCCTACAGCTTGGAGACAAATGTCAACCTCTCTGCTTTCATGTCTAGAGGTAATTAAATTTGCATTGGTCATTCATCTTAATTTGTCTATCTATTCTGGTTATTTGAACTGTTCTATTTGTTTTCTACGTTCCGTCAGTATGTTGGAGTTTGAATATATTCCCAACTATTCCTGTTGAATACAACCTTATAAAGTAGGACAGCAACAATATGGTAGTGATGTCAACAAAGATGTGTTACTAGTTTTTTCTCAAAAGAAAATAGATGACCGGCTTTTTTATCATTTTGTAATGGCTATTTTTTTCCAATGCTACTTTCTGATTTGGCTGGAGTCCCTCATTTCATAAGTTTTTGTGTTCTCACAGATTCCCTACTTTCCCTGCTCATATATGTATGTTATTTTTGGATCTCACTATTTTAATTCTGTCATAGTTGAGCTCCTGCTTTGCAAGCTATGGATTGTGTAACCACTTTTATCTTTTCTTCACTTGCAGGAACCTTAACTTCTTTTGAGGACACACAAAGATTTGAGTCTATCTTTAAAATGACAAGAAAAACATTTAGCTACATCTGCAGCTTGGTTTATGTGCCGTCATTGGAAGATATGAACAGCTACACCTTTGACAATGGGAGGGTGTTGTGCTTAGAAGATCGAGTAGCCATTGCTCTGAAAAGGTTATACTCTAGTGAACCACCGGAGACCATAGGATCCTCTGTTAGTGTGAGTGAGTCAACTATTTTGTTGGTAAGCGAGAGGTTCGTTGATGTTGTGTACAAGCGAGCAAAGAACCATGGGCGCTGGCCAGACTCCAGTAAAATGGACAACATCAAATCCATGTTTGACAAGATCCACAATATGCATAACTGTTGTGGTGTTATATGTACAACTCACATCCCATTTGGACCAAACTGGGACTGTGAGAAGAATGACATCATTCTAGTTCAGCTCGTCATCGATCCAGAAATGAGGTTCAGGAACATTTGGTGGGGACCGATAAGCAGCATGAACCAGTCAAGCATTTTGCATGAATCTAATTTGTTCAATGAGTGCGAGGAGGGCAGTTGCCTGAATGGCAGCAAGCTGAAGGTGGCATTAGATGGATCAGAAGTCGGGGAATACATAATTGGTGATGCAGGATTCCCTCTTCTCCCGTGGCTACTCACACCTTACCAGGAAGAAGACCTCTCAGACTCCAAGGCGGAGTTCAATAGGAGACACAACGCAGCCACAACCTGCGCTCAGAAGGCGCTGGCAAGGTTCAAAGACACGTGGAAGTACCTGCAGGGAGAGACGTCATTCCCCGTCAATCCGGACACACTAGTTGAAACAATCTATGCTTGCTGCTACTTGCATAACATAGTCATAGATATGGAGGGTGATGGGGCCATGCCGAGCCCCAAGCGGAGGAATTGCTCCAAGGAAGTGCGCCAGTTAGCAAACGAGGATGCTGTCAGGGCGAGGGATATGTTGTCACAATACTTCTTGACGAGCATGTCATCCGAATCTGGAGGTGAATTAACAGTAACACACCTGCTCCTCCTCTTAATTTGTTAATTTGATTTCTCTGTCCACTAATTATAATAATTATTTGCTACTGTTGTTTTCACCCTTCATCTGTTTAGTTGGCATGGCGGACCTTGAAGTCGCTGCCATTTGAAGACAAAAGCATCCAATGAAGAGAGACGTGATGGTGACCATGATATCATTACTTAAGAAATACAGTATTTCTTTCTGCCACATCTTGATTCTAGGTACTACGGCTAGCACTCTCTGCTTCGAGTTTTTTTTTTAATGAAGCAATATCACAGTTCTCTCCTTGGTTTGTTCTTTCGATACAAGTCCTAGCAATGTGCTAAGCAAAACATCAGTAGCATTTAACTGATACTCATGTAGCGCCCTCATCCAAAGGAGGGCCGCGGGATGGAGCGGGACGGAGGAAGGAGGGCGTCCATCGCGCAGTCCGGCGAACAGTACTGGGGTAGCGCCGGCATGGCCATCTTCTCCGTCGTCGATCGGCGCTGCCCCAGTCAGTGCATGTCCTGGACAGGCGCCACGAGTAAATTGCCAAAAATCACCACAATTTGCGTTTGTCGGTGCTAAAAACCATCGTTTTCATAAAAGTTTGCGAAAACACTGAATTTGTGTAACTCTTTGCTGAAAGCACTAAATGCTCGATCGAGGGCCGTTTGATGCGAAATATGACAGGCTGGGCTCACTGTCAGGGCTGAGGTGGCACCAAAATATAACGCCGTCTGCTGGAACTCGTTAAGTTAACACACAGAGCCCACCCATCAATAGACTACAGTACGCTTCACTCTCTTGTTCATTTCATCGAGCATGTTGTGTGCAGCACGTCCAACGCCGCCCACGGTCGCTCACGGCGCACTCGACCGCCGGAGCTGCTCCCACCGGTGAGCTCGCCACTGGAGCGCCGCCCCACCGCTGACCCTTTCTCCCCTACTTGCTCGCCTCGCCCGAGCCCTTCACTACTTGATCCGGTCGCCGGCCCGATCGACGACGGCCATGGCGCCGCCGCTGCAGCTCTTACCGTGCTCGTTCTCATGGGCCCTAGCGCGTTCGCGCCCTGGAGCGCTCCGGCAAGGCCAAGCACCAGAGCGTCCGCGCCCTGGAGCGCTCCGGCAAGGCCAAGCACCAGCGCGCCCTCGCCCCAGCCCGCTCCGGCGAGCCCCACTATCGCAGGAGGTGATGCTCATGCCATGGCCGCGAGCTTCCGGTCATGCTCCAGGCTGCTCGCGACGTGCTCCTCTGTCCTGCCAACGACCACTTCGGTACAGCGCGCCCCATCGAGGACGCCAGCACACGACGAGTAGACTCGCCGGTAGGTGCGCGCACGCCTCCAACTGCTGGAGCTCGTTGCCAGCCTCGTGGACGCGGGCGCCATGAGCCCCTGCTGCAACCCCGTCCACTCCACAGCCCGCTCCGGCAGGCCCCTCCATTGACGCGTGCTGCCACGCCATGGACGGCGGTGCGCAATGGCGGCTAGGCACTGGGGGAAGAGGATTGGAGGAGAAGGAAGGAGGCACGGGGAAGCAGCTCATCCAGCGGCGGCTCTTGTCGGCCATCCCGTGCGCGGCGGGGATCCAGGCGCTGCTAGCCTCCCGGTCGGTTCTCTTTTTTTTATACGGATGTGAGATTGGCTGTTGACTCGTGGGTGAGATAAAAGAAATTTTTTTATTCATGTTTTCTCTCTCTCTATTACAGATGGACCCCATATGTCAGCAACAATTGTAGCCTCCCCTACCCTTATCCCATGCCACGTGGCCCTGATGGTTGGGCCCCGCTGTCAGTTTTTGTGTTAAAACGTGGTCAAGCGTCGTTTTTAGTGCTTTCGGCAAACAATTACCCAAAATCGGTGTTTTCAGCAAAATTTTATGAAAACGATGGTTTTTGGCACCGACATACGCAATTGTGGTGGCTTTTGGCAATTTACTCCCGGCGCCACAGACACCGCTTCGACGGATCCGCATTGGGGAGCAACGCCGCTGCCATCTGCACCGTCAGCCACCGTCGTCTGTCGATCTGCGCCGCCGGGTAACACCGCATCCGGACTCAGGCTCCATTCACCATTTGATCCGCATCGCTGAAAGCATTCGTCTAGTTCTGTTGGTTTTACAATTTATTTACACTTCTGTTTTTGCCTCTTTGGGACTGCCTGAGTTTGTGTTTACATACCTGATTCCAGGGAGATAATAATGCATTTATAAGTAACCAAATTCACTGTTGGTATAATGCAACATTGACAACTTTGAATTACTTGAACAACAGCAAACATTAAAGTCCACTTCTGCCAGCACTACTATTTTAAAGTAACTATAGCAACGATATAGTCAAGCAAAAAATATTTGATTCCCAATGATGACAGTGCCTGATGAGGATCTCACAGATATCGACTCAGGGATCTAAGTCTTGAATTTCTACAGCCCTGATATAGTGCCTCATCTACTAGTACATGCCACATCAGTTGCCAGTCGGACATTGCAGAAAGCAGGGCACTTTGAAGTTCGAATGGCCGGGAGTGCCTCTGCTTTCTTTGCTTCTTCTGTGCTCGTGGTACTGCCTTCTATGAGCAAAGCAATATGGATGCCCACCAGAAAGGCCTTTACTGTAGTATAAGGTGTTGTGCAGCAAATTAGGCTAATGTGAAACCATCAAACCGAATCACAAAGTCTTTTTGGTTATAGCTAGCTTCTGAACAAACAGACAAGTTCAGAGTAAACCAGACCACTTGCTCTGTGCATTATTTGGTGTATGATTAAATTAGGTGTGATTTGCTATTGCTAAAAGTCATCAGTTTCTATATTTGAACAAGTTGATCAGATTCGTATTTTTAGAAAGAAAACAAAGGAAGGTACAACACCTATGAGGCTAGGAGTAGAATAGCATATCTACATACACGAGGAATATATAGATATATAGTATATCTCATAAAGTAGTTAATTAATGGATGCATTTTGAATGGGTGTGTATATAATAATATACTCCTTCGTCCCATAATATAAGAGCGTTTAGACTAGCATAGTGTCAAAAACACTCTTATATTATGGGACTGTGGGAGTAGTAAATATCATAGTGCCTCCCTGTATGTATTTCAACAAATTCTGTACCAGTCCACAACTCCCATATTGTTAGAAATTCACCCTCAGGATCGATCACATAAAATAGCACGAACACACGCGCACACAAAACTGATAGCCAAGGGCCCTTGTCGTGCCCTTATTTTCTCTCTCTTTATTGCTTTTCGTTTTTCTCTTGATTACAAAACTTGCAGCGTGCTGTGTATATATATACACACAACCAGCCGATCACAACTTCCTAGATGTACACCAAATCCGCCTCTAAACCTAGCCGCGTAGACTCCTATTCCTAATACGACCAGACTTTCCTATACGACTAGAACATGGACTCTCACGTACGGAGTACTACTAAACTAATCAACCGGCAAGCTTCATCACCCTAGTACTAATCCTAACCGAACAGAACTAGCACACCTACACTTGCCTAAACTAACTCACGTCTTGTTTGGATTACCCAACACATATTTCAAGAGCAAAAAGAAGAACTTTCAAGACTTTAAACGATGAACCTTTCGGCTGCAGATGGGGCAGCTGGTTCATACAGAAAAGAAAAAGGCCATACTGGTCTAAACTTGACTTGGGTAAGTATCTAGGCACAGTTTTCCTTTATTACCAATCGGCTGCTGATGACTGCTCGCTTCTTAATAAGACATAAGGCATCAACATCAATTGTATTTTACTGTTTACTAGCCCGCTAGCTGCAAGGGAAGCTAGCAGATCAATTTCATGAATAATCCATGCCTGGAGGCTCTGATTATTAATCTATACCTGATCAAACCTACTCCCTCCGTTCACTTTTATAAGACCATTTAGACATTTAAGACAACATCTAATATAGTTCAATTTCAACCGTCTTAAAGGACTTACAAAAGAGGAGTAGTGTGGCTTATTTTCCCTTGCCGTGGCGCTGATTAATATATAGGTACAGATTGTTTTACCAACTGGCTGCTGGTGTCCACTTGCTTCTCAATATATACTATAGGCAGCATCAATTGTATGTATTATACCGTTCACCAGCTAGCTAGCTGCCAGCTAACATATCAATCCGAGGAATAATCCAAGACTCAACATGTCATTTAGTATGTGGAACAATAGTGTGCATGTGGATGGATCCAACGACCCGTTGATCACAATGGGCACATTAATATAGTTGTAGAGACCAAGACAGGCTACCCAACATATGATCTCATCCAAGTTGCGTGTAATCTAGTAACATGATAAGGTTAGAGAACCGGACCATTCTCATTGCGTTTGTTCCATTCACCCTTTGATTATTAATTTTGCTAATTCAGAACCTGTGCATTTTGTTGGTACATCCATGCTTGCTGTGGTCGACTGGAAGTGTCACTCTAATTCAGTTCGTCTGTGGTTCTGCGTTTTTCTTTCCCCTTTCTTCCTCCTCTTTCGTTCCAGCATCATAATAATCATAATAATGTATTCATAAATACCCGAATTCACTGTTAGTAGTAGAATGCACACTGATATCTCTGAATATACTAAGCAACAGAATCATTTGGTCCAGTTCCCCTTTCTCTGAAGATCCCTGCAGAAATTGGCTCAGGGATCTTCAGTTTCTGTGAGCTACAGTCAGGCCTTGGCTACAGTTCAGCGTCTCATTTCTCTCTAGCATCCTTTCTAGTTCTCACTTGTGTCCAGTATTCTCACAGCTTAATCTCTGAAAAGAAATAATCTTTGTTTGCGATCGGTGGACTACCTTCTATTCCTCCAATTGGGAGGCGGGTGCAGGTAAAATATGGTGACAATTAGTGCTGATTAACCAAGCCTGATATCAACGTATCCATGGCTATATTAGACTAGCATCTCAAAACCATGTGGGTTGTCTAGGTTCCGGGAGTGCCTTTGTATTCTTAACTTTTGCCCTGGGTACTGCCTTTTACGAGCAAGCAATGGGTGCCCACTAAACAGATCTCTAATTACTTGTTATCGCGAGTGAAACGCAGCGTACATACAACAGCTTGTTTTGCATGCTCACCTTAGTCCACGGACTCACAAATCATAAATTAGTACACATCTCATTCAACTTGCTCAGTTTAGTCCAAATCTCATCCGGACGAGGCCAGGTCCGATAATTTTGCACGCATGGCATGCTGAGTCAGCTTGGAATGGTGAAGACTTCAACAAGGCGCCAAACCGCCCGTATGGAGCACAACAACTAGAACTGTTATGCACAATGGTCATGTTTTTCGTAAAAATATGTCCGGGCGCACAACACGATGAAATTCTATATTCACGCTTTGTTTGTTGCCTTCACCTTTTGACCCTTGCTTTTGCTAAATCGTTTGTCTGTGTCTAATCATGACTGAAAGCATCCATCTAATTCAGTTGGTTTACCGGGCTACCAGCTATTAAACATATTTTATTTATGCAGCAGCAACCATTAAGGTCCAGTTCTGCCATCAGTATACTATTTAAAAGTAAGTACAGCAACCATATAGTCAAGCAAAACTGATTTGATATACAATGATGACAGTGCCTGCTGATCCTACAGAAATTGACTCAGTGATCTTCAATCTTGAGTTTTTCAGCCCTGAATGATAATAGTGCCTCATCTACTGCAGGTCACATCGTTTGCCAGTCATACATCGCAGAAAGCAGGGCACTTTGAAGCTTGAACCTAGGTTATGTGGATGGTGAAACAGTTTCAAGCACTGTCAAAGAATTTCAGGAGCGTCGGGATTACCTTTTAACAAGTCCCAGGAATTGCCATCAATCAAAATATCAGAACCTTAGGCAAGTTCACTGTACTCAATGAGAGACTGACGTATATATAGCAGGAATTTACCTGAGGTTCCCAGTTTACAGTGTGCCTTTTGTTTCATACCTGCCAATTTATTTCTCTCTTATTACCAAGGCATTAATGGCACAAATAGCATGATCATTTCCCTCTAGGCTCTAGATATTATTTTCTCTGTTTCAGTGGTCATTTCTCCCATTTCTTGCTCTCTAGTTCTAATTTGTATCTAGTATTCTCACGGCTTAATCTCTCTGGACAGAAATATTTTTTCTCTTTGCAACCTATCCACTATACCTTCTACTCTAGTTCTAAGTTGCCAAGCGAGCTTTTGCCTATCTACGCGTGTGTTGCTGTGGCCAATAGCACTGGCCAGAACCTTGCCAGAAAGTACTTCAACGGGTAGCATCGGCGTACAGGGACCTTAGCCAACAGGTGGTATTGATTGTATTATACCGTTCACCAAGCTAGCTGGCTGACAGCTAACAGATCTATCTGATGAATAATATTCCATGCCTGCAGGCCCTGATTATTAATTTATGCTTGATCAAAGTTGGTGTGGTTCATCTTCCCTGCCATGGCGCTGTCAATCACAACGGAACAACACTCACACGTCATTTTATTTGTGGAAATTAGTATAACATGTACGTCGATAGATTGGTTGGTCGCAACTCACAATTCGTGAGTTAGATAATTATAGAGACTAAGACATATTAACCAACATAATAATCACATACAAGTTGCTTATAATCTAGTAATATGATGGAGTTAGAGAACTAATTAATTTTCATTTGGCTTATATATACAAGGTCCTGCCCTTGCTAGCCCTTTCCCACTACTCCGAGTTCCTCAAGAGGAGCTAGAGCAGGACCCAACATCAATCCATCTAGAAGGTAATTTTGGATCACTCCATGTTTAGGTGGTTTTGCGTGCATCTGTTGATCTAGGTAGTTTGCCTATACTTATAAATTAAAACTTGTCCCCATGTACACGCGTTAGCATTCTAGTGCTGCCTTTTTCAATATTTGTTTTTGGTAATCTTTAGCTGCAACGAATGGCGGGGATGATTAGGATATATGGTTAACTCTTCTTTCAGTTAAACACAGCAAAAATGGCGATGGTCCTCGATGCCTTTGCATCCTATGTGCAAGACATGCTGACCGAGATGGCAAAAGAAGAGGTGCACATGCTCCTTGGAGTAGGAGATGAGATTGACAAGATGGATGTCAAGCTTGGGGAACTCAAGAACTTCCTCGCTGACGCTGATAGGAAAAACATCACCGAAGTGAGTGTGCAAGAGTGGGTGGCGCAGCTCAAGCGCATCATGTACGAAGCTGCCGACATCCTCGACCTCTGCCAACTCAAGGCCATGGAGCGTGGTCCATCCACTATAGATGTTGGGTGTTTCAACCCCTTGCTCTTTTGCCTGCGGAATCCCCATCATGCACATGTAATTGGTAGCCGCATCAAGGTGCTCAACAAGAAACTCGATAGCATCTACGAGCGCATCGCTCCTTTAAAGCTTATTAATCTCAGTTCATTTGAAGACCGCCGCAACAAGGCGCAAGCTTCTCATTCTGGTAATCCCAGACGTGAGACAGGTGGGGAGTTTAACCGGTCCGGTTTAGTTGGGGAGAAGATCGAAGAAGACACAAGAAAGCTGGTTGAGATCATGCTGACAGAAAAAGAGAGTAACAACAACATCATGGTGGTTGCGATCGTTGGCGTCGGCGGGATCGGTAAGACTACTCTTGCTCAGAAGATCTTTAATGATGAAAATATAAACTCCAACTTCGACAAGACAATATGGTTAAGCATCAACCAGGACTTTGACAAGGTCGAGCTCCTCAAGACAATCATCACCCTCTCTGGGGGAGTACATGGTGGTGAAACGGCGTTGGCTGTGCTTCAGCCAATCCTTACCGCTACCTTGAAAGGGAAGAAGCTATTGTTGGTTCTTGATGATGTGTGGAGCCACAGAGCATGGGGCGATGTGCTTGAAACACTTGTATCTAATGTTGTCGCTCGAGGTAGCCGAGTCCTCGTCACTACTAGAGATGAAAGAGTAGCTCGAGGGATGAAAGCTGAGCTTCCCTACCACCATGTCGACAAATTAGAGGAGGAGGATGCCTGGTCATTGCTAAAGAAACAGGTACATACTCAGACTCCATGATCATCAATAATTCTGCTTATTTTCGCAAGTCCAGATTATAACAAGGCAAATAAGTATGTTTCTAAGAAAAACCATGTACTGTTTATAGCATATGCACGCACTCACACAACACCATATTAAAACTGGAGTAGCGGATCTTCAAGATTTACGAAGTCTATCCTGCTATTCCTCAAAAGACAAAAACAAAAACCCCACATGTGTCTCTCTATTGACAGGAACTTTACCTTGGACTGAATAATCCTCCTAGACCAGACAGACATGTGCGTTGTCAACTCTCGGGTTTGATCCCGCTTGGGGTACAACCACATCCGCTAGCTTCCAAACCTATGGTTTGTTCTCGCAGTTGTATGACAGATATTACTCTGTTTTCTAAGTATGGATGTACTCCCTCCGTTTCTTTTTACTTCGCATATAAGATTTGTCTTAAGTCAAATCTCATACTGTTTGACCAAATTTATATACAAAATTATCAACATCTACAATACTCGAGATATACAATATGAAAGTTGATTCTGTGATGCATCTAATGATATCGATTTTATATTATGAATGTTGATGCTTCTTCCTATAATCTTAGTCAAACTTTACTATGTTTGACTTAAGACATATATTATATGCAGACTAAAAAGAAACAATGGAGTATATATTGTAATGTTCACTCACATAATTAACCATGAAGTTTGATTATACTCCCTCCGTCCGGAAATACTTGTCATCAAAATAAATAAAAGGGGATGTATCTAGATGTATTTTAGTTCTAGATACAATCCTTTTTGTCCATTTTGATGACAAGTATTTCTGGACGGAGGGAGTATTAACTAAAACTGAGTTGGTACTGGCTGCTAATCAGATCACTATTTTCTTTTAAGACAAACTGCTGCTTACTAATTCAATGGGTTTAAACTTCTTACAGATAGTCTCAAGTGAGACAGATGTATCTGAGATTGATATGCTCAAGGATATTGGCTTGCAAATTGTAGCAAAATGTGATGGATTGCCTCTTGCTCTCAAAGTAATGGGAGGACTCTTGTGTCAAAAGGATAATCAGCACCATGACTGGAAGATGGTTCTGGATGATTCTATATGGTCAGTATCGGGAATGCCTGAAGAGCTAAACCATGCAGTATATTTAAGCTATGAAGATTTATCTTCTTGCATCAAACAATGCTTTCTATGGTACTCCCTTCTCCCTAAATCTGGAACATTTCTAAGAGACGACATAATTGGCATGTGGATTAGTGAAGGATTCCTTCATGGACCCTCAGACAACTTAGAAGAATTAGGAATAAAATATTATAAGGAGCTAATACAAAGGAACCTTATAGAGCCAGATTCAAAGTACATCGATCAATTATTTTGCAACATGCATGATGTCGTTCGGTCATTTGCTCAATTTGTTGCCAGAGATGAGGCACTAGCAGCTCACAGTGAAACTAATATTGTTAGTAAACTTAGTGCACAAAAGTTTCTCCGGCTGTCACTAGAAAACAAAGCATTAGAATCAAAGGGGTTGGGTTGGAGTTCTTTACAAGCACAGAACACATTGAGAACACTAATATCAGTTGGCTATACAATGAGGAAGCCGGGTGCTTCATTGGTTAATTATTTTCCATGTCTACGGACTCTACATGTAGAGTCTGCACATGTTATGTTGGTTGAGTCTTTGCATAAATTCAAGCACCTGAGGTACCTGTCCTTAGACCAATCTGATATATGTAGACTGCCAGAAAGCATTGGAAAAATGAAATTCTTGCAGCACATTAGCCTTAGAGGATGCCAACAATTTGTGGAACTTCCACATAGCATTGTAAAGTTAGGGCAGCTACGGTACCTTAACCTACAGGAAACAAGTATAAGTGCCATACCTAGGGGGTTCTGTGTTCTGACAAATCTGAGGAAAGTAAATGGGTTTCCGGCTTGGGTGGATGATGACTGGTGCAGCTTAGAAGAGTTGGGTTCTCTTTCTCGGCTTAGGTATCTCGAAATACAGGGGTTGGAGAATGTAACTGCTTCCTCGCTCGCAGCAAAGGCGAAGCTTGTTGAGAAGGCACATCTTACCAACCTATGCTTAACCTGCGGTAGTAAATTCGGGGACATCTTCCCCGAGGAAGAGAGCCAACGAATCAAGAATGTGTTTGATGAGCTATGCCCTCCACCAAACTTGAGTTTTCTTGCCATCGAAGGCTATTTTGGCCGATGGCACCCAAGGTGGATGATGTCATCATCAGATGTACCCCTCAAGAGCTTGAGGATTCTGATGGTTGAAGATCTGGCTTGGTGCACAGAACTTCCTGATGGCTTGTGTCAGCTCCCATGTTTAGAGTTCCTTCAGATTTACCATGCCCCAGCCATCAAGCGTGTTGGACATGAGTTCCTACTGTCCTACCATGGCCAGAATCCTCATCCTTCTCAGGCGGTGGTTTCATTTCTGAGATTACACACAATGAAGTTAATGCGAATGGTGGAATGGGAGGAGTGGAAGTGGGAGGACCAAATGCAAGCCTTTCCTTCCTTGAAGGAGCTTATTCTGTTTGAATGCAAATTGAGTTGTCTTCCTCCTGGCCTTGCCTCCCATGCAAGGGCTTTGAATGTACTATCCTTACAACAGGTCGAGGGTCTCATCTCTGTAGAGAACATTACTTCCCTTATTGAGCTGCAAGTGATTGAGAATTTTGACTTGGAGAGGATCACTAATCTCCCCAGGCTGCAGAAGCTTACCGTCACCCATTGCCCAAAGTTGAAGGTGCTGGAGGGTGTTCCTGCATTACAGAGGCTGATGCTCGAAGATGACGACATGGAAACACTCCCAGAATACATGGGAAGTATAAACCCAAGGCATTTGGAGCTCTACTGCATCCTGTCACTGCTTGCTTCCATGGTCGTGGCACAATCTGGCCCTGAGTGGAAGAGCTATTTTACGGTACCCTGGTACTCCCAAACGACACCCAGGAGTACCATGCAGATCTGTCCGTCCGCACGGAGGGGTAAGGAAGTCATTTCCCAAACTGCACGGATGGGCAACGAAGTCAACTCTGCCTGTGCAGTCCAAAGCTAGCACGCTGGAGGGATATGTGAAGAAAAAAAAAACAGAACACTCGATCTAAATCCCATTTCATTTCTGTGGTGGCGGCGTGACCCTCGCGATAAGGCCGCGCGGCGCCGACGTGCCGCCGTCGGACACCCCCGCTCGGGGCCGACGTGCGCCGTTCCACACCCCCGTCCGGCCCGGACATTGTGGCCGTCCGACATCCCCAAGCGCCGCCGTCCGACACCACCACGCGGCACCGCCGTTCGCCGTCCAGGTCGACGTTCTTCGACCCCGCCACCCGAGTCCTGCCGTCGCTATCCTTCCAGCGGTTCCTGGCGCCGCCACCTGCCGACTCGCCCGCACCCCGCATATTTTTAGGCTGCCCCGCCACCTGCCGAGACAATCGCCCGCCGGACAATTAGAGAACAGGTTCGTCGCCCATTTTTCTCCAGCCATATCTTACAATCTGTATGGATACATGACCAATAAATTGATCTTTATCAGAGTATAGAGTTATACAGTGTCACTCGTACTAGTTGAAATCATGGATCACCTTCAATTTGCGTCAGATGAAGTAGAAATCATGGATCACTCGTATATAGAAGACAGGTTATAATTAGTTTTCTGTTTAAAATTTATGTTTATCTGAAAAATCAACCAAATTCGGACAGTTTATATGATATTGATAGAATAAATGCGCTAAGTATGATGCTTTAATAATGGCAGGTTTGGAGGATGGATGGTCATAGTGCTAGCTTGGAGGAGATAGAAGAATATCACATGATGGTTAGTCAGATGTTTGCAAGCGAGAAGCAAGGTTACGAGCACTACAACAGATATGCAAGAGCAAAAGGTTTTAGTGTCAGATTGGATGACAAGGAGTACGTGAAGGGCACCAGAGAGGTGAAAGCAAGACGTTTCTGCTGCTCTAAAGAAGGGCACCGATTGGAGAAGTACTTTCAAGCGACTGACCAAAAAAGGGAGCCATGGGCGCTGACCCGCTGTGGTTGCAAAGCTATGCTTGAGATCCAACATGATGCAGGCAGGGGTCAGTGGTTTGTTAAGAAGTTTGTTGATGTCCATAACCACCCACTAGCGGACCCAGACCAATCTGCATTTCTACGGTCTCACCGTCGGATGAACGATGCTCACAAGGCTGATGCAGTGGAATACGGACTTGGTGGTCTCCGTACGTTCCAAATCATGAATGTGGCAGAGAAACAGCATGGTGGCTATCCTCATGTTGGGTATATTTCCCGAGACCTGTACAATTTCTTCGCCAGGTACAAGAAAAAAAGAATCTTAGGCAGGGATGCTGACTTTGTGCTGAACCATATGAGAGTACAGGAAGAACGAGATGCTGAGTTTTTCTTCAAATACACCACGGATGATGAAGGACATCTTCGAAATTTATTCTGGGCAGATTCACAGTCTCAGATTGATTATGAAGCATTCGGCGATGTAGTTGTATTTGACAGCACTTATCGGGTCAACCGCTACAATCAGTGGCGTAGCCAGGATTTCAAACCAGGGTGGTCCAATTGACACAATTATTTGGGGAAAATACAACATGCTATCTTTCTAATGTACAATTTATCAAAAGCACAAATCAATAAAAGGACGCAACGTCTCCAGCCCTCTTCGCTTTGCAACATCTCTATAATATCTTTTAATCCGTGAAACTGTCAATTTGAGTGAATATTATAATCATTTTCCAATACAAGCATTGTAATATAAACATGCATGTGTTGACTTCGGTCGGTCGGTGCTCCTGCTCAGTGGCTCAACCTGCCTTCGTCTGCTGGCCGCCTGCGTTGCCCCGTGCCGTGTTTTCTATGCTAGCTAGCTCTAGCCGTTCAGGGGGAATCAAGAGCGCCAGAGCTCAGTATAAGTTGCATCTCTGTACGTTCAATCGGGATCGGAAGTAGAGAATGGTCAGTAGGCTGATTAGCCTTGTGCGGGTACATGGAAATGGTCATATGTGGGCTGCCGTAGCTGGCCTATGATTTTTTTTTCTCTCTGAACTTTAAAAAATATTCCTATATGTGCTGATGGTGGGCCAAATCCCAGGGTGGTCCATGGACCACCCTGGCCACCCTGTGGCTACGCCACTGGCTACAATCTCCCTTTTGTTGCATTTGTTGGACTGAACCATCATCGTAGTACTGTGGTTTTCGGGATTGGTGTTGTTTCAGATGAGACCCACAAGTCATACGAGTGGCTACTTCAGACCTTTGTAGAGGCGATGGGTCATAGGGAGCCCATATCTGTTATCACAGATGGGGACTCGGCAATGAGAAAAGCAATTAGGAAGATTTTGCCAAGGACGGACCATCGGCTATGCAGTTGGCACATTGAGCAGAACATGATACGCCACCTGCGTAATCCAATGCTAGATGACTTCAGAAAACTCATATATTGTCGAATGGGAGTTTACCAGTTTGAGAAATCATGGGCGGAGTTCAAGGCGAACTATGAGATCGAAGAGGAGAACGAATGGATGTCCAGAATGTACAAACTTAGGAAAAAGTGGGTCGCAGCTTATACCAAGGGAAGATATTTCTTGGGTATGCAGAGCAACCAACGTAGTGAGAGTCTAAACTCTAGGCTCCACAATCATCTGGACCGAAAAATGTCGTTGGTTGATGTGGTGGAGCACACTGAGCACTGCATATCACGTATGCGGAGGAACGAGGCCGAGTTGGATGCAATATGTTCGCAGTCAGTTCCTTTCACTCGAATAGATGCTTGCCTGTTGGAGATAAATGCTGCTCGTACTTATACACCAAAAATTTTCAAGATGGTAAGAGATTGTATCCGGAGATCATGTGCATGGGTGATTCAAGATCAAACAACAGTAAATGACTTGGTCAGGTATGAAGTTGTGTTAAAAGATGGAGCGGAAGGAGGGAGCAGACGTGTGTTCTTTGTAGAGTGTTCATTTGATGGCTCGTTGGTGAATGGTGCCTTATGTCCTTGCCGTAAGATGGAGTGCGAAGCCATCCCTTGCGCACACATTTTTGCTGTTCTGGGTTTCTTACGGGCAGCGACCATTCCTCCATGTTGTGTTAGCAAAAGGTGGACAATGGAAGCCAAGGCTGCATTCGTGTCTGTGAGAAATGCAAATACACATGTGTGGTCAGAAGAGATGAGTCGTTACCGTGAACTGAGAAACATAGCTAGTATTGCTCTATTCAAAGTATCAAAAAGCGGGGTGCGCTCGCAGGAAGTGAAAGATTATCTCCAAAGTATCATCGATGGGCCCATCGAGAATGATGATAACAGCGAGGAGACAACATTTGGTCCTATACCCTCTCACTACTCTGCCGCAAGCCAGAATTCAGCGGAGAGAGTCCTTGATCCAAAAATAGTCGACACAAAAGGTGCTCCGTGCAAGAAGAGAATGAAGCCATTTCACGAGACGTTGAGGGAAACGAACGGGCGCAAGAAGAGAACTAGAAGCTGCGGCCAATGTAAAAGTTCCGAACATGACAGGCGCAGATGTCCAGATTTAGGGAAATAAAATTGATAGAAGCACAGTACCAAATGTAAGTTGATTTCAGCTAGCACAAGTGTGGTCACAGCAACCAACTGAGCCCCAAAAAGATCGAGAACTAGGTTTCCAGTAGAAATTTTTATGGACCTGTTAAATCTGTTGGCGTGACAGAGTTTATGTTTTGCTATGGTCCATGGTTATCGTTGAACCTTGTTTAGTTTGCTTGCAGCCTCTTATCACTTTGGTCGTGATACTTGACGACTATTGATTTTTTATCATATCTGCTCGGTTTGTTTTGCTATGTAGGCTCCAGCTGTTATAATGAATTGTAAGCACAAATTTGTGTTCGGTCTAAATGTCAGCTTCATGTGTTTGGTGTTATGCGTGGTTAGAGTTTGTCTGTGCTGCTATGTATGAGCGGGCCAGTCAGGATGACTGGTCGAGATGGAAGACGATTTATGTCATGGAGAAAAATATTGGTAGTAATCATGCCCGATTGTGAATATTTAACATACCAGTATCTTAGTCATATCAGTAAGTTTGTGAATATTTCTTAGTCTGTGTACAATACCGCCGCCTGATGAGCGTACACCAGCAAATGAGTAGTAGATTGGTTCGTGCCTGGCGTCGTCGAGAGTTGGACGATGGACGAAAAATGCAAATTAGGAGATATCCGATGATCTGTTTCGTAGATCCGACTTTTATGCGGCTGACGGCCATGTTGGTGGGCCTCGTCCGTTTATACCCGAGATTTATTCGGGAGAGAAGATAAAACAAATTGTGCATGAGACCCGTTATTTTAGCGAAAAATGGTGCATGAGTCTAGCGTGCAACCTAGACCTATCAAATAAGTCTATTTTTATCCCTAAAAAATATTCTTTTTTCTTCTGAAAATCGCAGGGGACGCACATTTGAGAAAGTAAAGGCCTCTGGCATGACTTGGCATGCATGGTTGCCAATGTGATGCCTGTGTATGGAAAAAAATTGGGTCAGATCGATGGATGTGGGAAAAAGTGTTTCCAGGCTTCTGTACCCGCCTACATGAACGGTCCCGGCTGAACATGGTCTTTTTGTTGGGATGCACGAAACGAAACGAAATTTTGGCGGCGGGTGGGCATGCCCGTCGTAGGCCCCGATGCAAAATTTGAACGAATTCGGACACCAAACGCACGTTGCGTCACGACCGGCCAGTATTTTAGGGGTTTTTCACCGGAAAAATCATAGAAAATGCATAGAATGTCAGATATCACCGAAACTTGGCATGCGTGCTTGCCATGATGACTCCGTTGTCTGGAAAAAATTTGGCTCAGATTGATGGATGTGGGAAAAGATGCCTCGAAACTGGCCATACCCGCCTACCTGAACGGTCCCG
>LR738712.1:852973763-853000761 GCA_902687465.1 Secale cereale
CCCCGATGCAAAATTTGAACGAATTCGGACACCAAACGCACGTTGCGTCACGACCGGCCAGTATTTTAGGGGTTTTTCACCGGGAAAATCATAGAAAATGCATAGAATGTCAGATATCACCGAAACTTGGCATGCGTGCTTGCCATGATGACTCCGTTGTCTGGAAAAAATTTGGCTCAGATTGATGGATGTGGGAAAAGATGCTTCGAAACTTGCCGTACCCGCCTACCTGAACGGTCCCGGTTGAACTTGGTCTATTTGTTGGCATGCATGAAACGAAACGAAATTTTGGCAGCGGGTGGGCATGCTCGTCGTAGGCCCCGATGCAAAATTTAAACGAATTCGGACACCAAACGCCTTTATAACATAGATAAATCCACCTACTAATTGCAGGTCTGAAAGAAACACTACAATGGGTAAACAAACAAGATGATAAAACGCCTTTGGTCCAAATTGGTGATATAACACTAAACAAATCTTCCCTGCATTCCCTAACAGCCAGTAAGTTGCCGGACAACAATACCAGATATGTGGATTGCTTGGTAAGTATTTCATGCTTCCCTTATTACATCTGCACTGGAATATCCACTAATCAGTACTCCCTTGCAATACTAGGCCATTGATGCTGGCATATATATCAACCGCCCCCTAGAGGGAGAGTTTGACATAAGAGATGGCAAAAAAATCTATGTAGAGAGCACAATTAATGTGCAAAAGCTCGTTGCAGATATAGAAAATCACCGTATACCGAGGAGTTCAAATATTGACAAGGCTCGTTCGATCGAAAGGATCATTGCGTATCTTGATTATGACATGGTACAACACAATAACTACCCGCTGAATTTTATTTTTGAATTATTTGGTCCTTGCTCTAATATATATGTTCATGCAGATTTTTTTACCCTTAAACTCTGGACTACACTGGTACCTCGCAGCCCTAGATGCGCCAAAAAGAGAAGTCCAGATTCTCAATTCAGCCCCCGGTGTTGGTCCAACAGATGAACTGGATTATGCGGTGAGAATATCCTTTTGTGCTCTTAGTACTACTGCAACTTGTAGGTTATATGCATTACTGACTACCAACAAACACTCTTCAGTTGGAAGCAATATCGACATGGTTCCAGCAGGCTGAAGAAATAATTAAACAACTTCCAAACCCAACAGACTGGCCAGACTTCAACGTGGCCTCGTGGAACAAGAAGACAATCAAAGGGCTGCCAACCCAGAAAGACGGGTACAGACGTTCATCAATATGTTCTTAATTTGTAAACTCGACCAAGGCAATTCAATCCTAATTCATATTTGCAGGAGCTCTTGTGGACTCTACCTTCTTAAGTACATAATGCTTTGGACGGGATCCAAACTATCCAAAACATTTTCAAAGGTGCGCATATTTACACTATTTCATTGGTGCACTGTAAATTACTTCCTTGGAAGTAATTTAGATACAGATGGCGTACATCCCAGGATTATGTTTAACTATTCACCATTTGTATGCAGAAAGATATAGATATGTACAGGAGACAGCTTGCACATGACATACTCAACAGTGACAGAAATTCACTCCGCAAAAACAAGAAGCCAGACCAGACAAACGCAATTCCGGATAATGGAGTTTTAATCAAAAATAGAAAGAGGTCCAGGACGAGCACCAAGAATAAAGCTACACAGTAGATATGCCTTTCGCATAGACAGTCATCTTATATCAAACGTTTTCCCATTTGGTCAATAATTCAGTTTGTAAGCAACATTTTAATGTTATTTATCCAGTACTTGGTGTGCGACTTGATTATTTGTATTCATGGGTCTCTTTATGTTTACACAGTATCTTGTATTAGTACTCATCTTTGGTCACTGACCAAATATGCTACCCACATATCCAATACGTCAAGAAATGAAGGATTGTTTTCCGGTGACAGTGAGCTACAAAAAAATCGAGAAAACATGGTGTCTATCATGTACTCAACATCATAATCTATTATCTGATTTCATCAATAACCAATACAGAGAAAATCTAAAGCAATTAGCAAAGATAATGAGAAGGGGTGGGTGATCTTACGAAAAAGCCATCATCTTGACAGAAAAATCCCCTTTCTACACGCTCGGGCGCCCCTGCGATGGAGCAGCTGCTCCACGAGCGGAGGTGGATGGGTGGAGCCAACTCCGGCGCACGGCAGCCGGTCGGCGCAGCCACGTGGTTGAGGGAGAGGACAGCGCCTGTGGTGGAGAAGGAGGAGAAGTGCGCCTCGCCAAATACGGCCGCCATGGCTGCCGCATCCGCCGCCGGAGATGCTCTCGCCGGAGTTGGATAAGGCGGAGGCGTCCGCCGACCTCCGCCGGAGATGTGCCTCGCCAAAAACATCCGCCGTGGCTCTTGCCGGAGTTGGAGAAGGTGGAGGCGTCCGCCGCCCTTCGCCGGAGTTGGAGAAGACGGAGGCGTCCGCCGCCCTCCGCCGGTGATGGAGAAGGCTACGCGCCGCCGGAGGTGGAGACGAGGGGGCGAGCGGGCAGGCTACGAATGGATTAGGGCAAAATACGTTTTTTCTTTTCACGGGATGGGCAAAACGTTTAGGTTCGGTCCTACTGAAATGCGAAAATTATAACAGATGGTGATTACCCTTTTACCCCTGTCACGGAGGTACTCCACCTGTTTCCTGGTTAGTACTCCGTGGGACTGTTGCTGGAGTACCAGATCGCACACATCGTTGGATTAAGAGAAATGAACGGTGCCTAATCATTTCGGGGTACAGTAAAGGAGCTCGAGTGGAACAAGTTCAGCCATATTGAGCATGTCAAGGCATATGCACACGAAGGAGATAATCCAAGGAAATGGTATGTCTTGTACACAGCTAAACCATACAACTTGGAGACGAATATCAACAACCACTCTTTCATGTCCAGAGGTATAGCATTGCTCGTTCATTTTAGTTTTTCTATTTATATTCTGGTTATTTAAACTATTCCTTTTCTTTTCTACCTTTGATCAGTATGTTGTGAGTTTGAATATATTCCTTCATTCCTTTTGATACATCCTCCTTCTAGATGTATGACAAGCTTTTTCTCTAAGAGAAAATAGATGATTGGATTTTTATCGTTTTGTTTTGGCTATTTGTGGACCAATGCTACTTTCTGATTTGGCTGGAGTCCTTCATTTGCTAAGTTTCAATCGTTCTCACAAGTTCCCCACTTCCCCTGCTCATATGTTTTTTTCTGGAACTATGTCAGATTTGAGCTCTTGCCTTGCAGGATATGGATTGTGTAACCACTTTTACTATTTCTTCCTATGCAGGAACCTTGACTTCTTTTGAGGACGCGCAAAGATTTGAGTCTCTCTTCAAAATGACGAGGAAAACCTTTAGCTACATCTGCAGCTTGGTAATGGGGCCATCAGTGGAAGATATGAACAGCTACACCTTTGTTGATGGAAGGGTGCTGTCTTTAGAAGATCGAGTAGTCGTTGCTCTGAGAAGGTTGCAGTCTAGTGAGCCAACAGAGACCATAGGATCCTCTGTTGGTATGAACGAGTCAACTCTCTTGTTGGTAACTGAGAGTTTCGTTTTTGCTGTGTGCGAGCGAGCAAAGCAGCATCTGTATTGGCCAGACTCTAGTGGAATGGATAAGATCAAATCCATTTTTGACAAGACCCACAATATGTATAATTGTTGTGGTGTTATATGTACAACTCACATCCCATTTGGAGCAAACTGGGACCGTGAGAAGAATGGTAGCACACTGATGCAAGTTGTCGTTGATCCAGAGATGAGGTTTAGAAACATTTGGCTCGAATCAGCAGGTACGAACCAGTCGAGCCTTTTGCACGAATCTAACCTCTTCAAAAAGTGCGAGATGGGTGCTTGGCTGAATGGAAGCAAGATGAAGGTGGGATTAGATGGATCAGAAGTCGGGGAATACATAATTGGTGATGCAGGATATGCTCTTCTTCCCTGGCTACTCACACCTTATCGGGAAGAAGACCTCTCAGATCCCAAGGCAGAGTTCAATAGGAGACACTCTGCAGCCACAATCTGTGCTCTGAAGTCACTGGCAAGGCTCAGAGACACATGGAAGTGCCTGCAGGGAGGGACGTGGTGGCCTGCCAATCTGGAAACGAGTGACATAATAATATATGCTTGCTGCATGTTGCATAACATAGTCATAGAAATGGAGGATGATGCAACCATGGTGAGCTCCAAGTGGGGGAATTATTGTAAGGAAGTCCGCCAGTTAGCAAACGAGGACGCTGTCAGGGTGAGGGATATGCTATCGCAATACTTCTTGGCCAGCAGGTCATCTAAATCGGGAGGTGAATTACCATAACTTCTCCCACATCTTAATTTGATCGTTTGGTTGCTCTGTTCACTAATTTTTCATATTTATTTCCTCCTGTTGGATGCAGAGGAGGGTGATGAAGCAGCTTCATCAGGCTCAGGAGGTGAAAGCAAGAAACAAGAAACGCAGACAAGAACAACAGATGAAGAGATCGTTAACTAGGTACTACTACTAGCACGCTGTGCTTCAAGTCTTGTTATTCCCTCCACCCAGAAAAAACAGAGCTCTCTTTTCTTGGTTTGTTCTTTTGATATGGCAGTAATGCTAATGATAATCTTGAACTGATTAACTCCCCTGGTTACTACAGTATATGTTAATTACAGAACTCCGAAAGAATGGCACTTGGTACAAACTATCAGCAGTGCGTTGACTGATAAAAGAGGATATTCGGCGAATATGGTTTTTTACGGGTCGGCTATGCGTGGTCTGCTCAGGCACCGCCTCGTCGCCCCGCAAACCGTAAAAGAGGATATTCGGCGAATATGCTTTTTTACTGGTCGGCTACGCGGGGTCTGCTCGGGCACCGTCACGTCGACCCGCAAATCGAATACACCAAATTCTCGAATTTGACATCGGTTTTGATAAATAAGTTCAAATTCAAACAACATAACACAGTTTACGCGCAAATAAAAGCTTCAGTTTAGTAGGACAAACGCAAAAGAAGGTATTGCAGAAGTGACGGCCACGCCCGGCATCATCTTGGTCGATCTTCACTCCGCGCCATCGAGTCCATGAAGTTCATGGTACCACCGAATCCATCTCCGGCCCTTGTTCCAACTCCCGCACTTGTAACGCCCCGGACACACCCGCCGGGGGTCATTACTCTTGGCGGGATCTAGACTGTCCCCACAGATCAATACTAGTCTTTTCTGCGCACTTTGTCCTCACTTGTGCACACCCGGGACCAACTTCCCGGTCGGTCGCCCATTCTGAAACTACTCCAAGCCAAGCACGCTTAACTTTGGAGTTTTATGCGAATGGGCTCTCGGAAAAGAAGAAATTCCTTATTGATATGAGTAGTCTATCATCCCTAATATGCCAGGCTATCACACGCACCAAAATCATCGACATTGGTTCCAAAACCCGCTGAGAAAACATCTCAGGCACTGTGACACGCCCTGGCCGACGCAACCATTCTCCTCTTCAAGATTTCTCTTCTTGCCATATCATGCCATTCTTTCGTGAGGTCGTCCATGTCATTGCGGTTCATTGTCAAGACTCTTATTTTGAGGATGCACAAAGATTTGAGTCTGTATTCAGAATGACAAGAAAAACGTTTAGCTACATCTGCAGCTTGGTGATGGGGCCGTCAATGGAAGATATGAAGAGCTACACCTTTGTTGACGGAAGGGTGATGTCTTTAGAAGATCGTGTAGTCGTTGCTCTGAGAAGGTTGCACTCTAGTGAGCCAACAGAGACCATAGGGTCCTCTGTTGGTGTGGACGAGTCAAGAGTCTTGTTGGTAACTGAGAGATTCGTTGATGCTATGTGGGGGTGGTGGCATCACCACTCGAGCTGGCCAGACTCCAGCGAAAAGGATCAAACCAAATCCATGTTTGACAAGATCCACGGTATGCATAACTGTTGCGGTGTTATATGTACAACTCACATCCCATTTGGACCAAACTGGGACCATGAGAAGAATGGCAGCAAACTGATGCAAGTTGTCGTTGATCCAGAGATGAGGTTTAGAAACATTTGGTTGGGAGGACTGACGGATAGCATGAACCAGTCGAGCCTTTTGCAGGACTCTGCACTCTTCAAGGAGTGTGAGAAGGGTGGTTTGCTGAATGGCAGCAAGCTGAAGGTGGGATTAGATGGATGAGAAGTCGGGGAGTACATAATTGGTGATGCAGGATATCCTCTTCTCCCCTGGCTACTCACACCATACAAGGAAGAAGATCTCTCAGATTTCAAGGCAGAGTTCAACAGGAGACACTCTGCGGCCACAACTCGTGCTCTGAAGGCGCTAACAAGGCTCAAAGATACATGGAGGTGCCTGCAGGGAGAGGCGTGGTGGCCTGCTGATCTGAAAACTCTAAGCAGAATGATATATGCCTGCTGCACGCTGCAGAACATAGTCATAGAAATGGAGGGTGATGCAGCCATGCCGAGTGCCAAGCGGAGGAATTACTCCAAGGAAGTGCGCCAGATAGCAAAGGAGGACGCTGTCACGGCGAGGAATATGCTGTCACAATATTTCTTGGCTAGCAGGTCATCTCAATCTGGAGGTGAATTACCATAACTTCTCCTACATCTTAATTTGATCTTTTGGTTGCTCTCTTCACTAATTTTTCATATTTATTTCCTCCCGGTGGATGCAGAGGAGGGTGATGAAGCAGCTTCATCAGGCTCAGGAGGTGAAAGCAAGAAACAAGAAACGCAGACAAGCACAACAGATGAAGAGATCATTTACTAGGTACTACTGCTATCCCACTGTGCTACGAGTCCTGTTTTTGAAACTGCTAGTGAGAATCCTAGTCCTGTTCCCACAAGTTAGGAAATACCAGAGTTCTCTTCTTGGTTTGTATTCTTGATATGGCACTGATGCTAGTGAGAATCTTTAACTGATTAACTCCCTTGGTTGCTAGTATATAGTAATGACATACTCCCTCCGTCCGGAAATACTTGTCATCAAAATGAATAGAAGTGGATGTGTATAGATGTATTTTAGTTCTACATACATCCCTTTTTGTCCATTTTGATGACAAGTATTTTCGGACGGAGGGAGTAACTCAGAAAGAATGGTAATTGATACACCTATTAACAATGTGTTAGCTGAGACTCCGTATTGGCAATTTGTTTAACTGATGGTTCATATAATAGCATGTGCGATCTTGTTAATAAAGTTAGCATCCTGCTATGCATGGAAATGAATATTCTTGATATGGTAAACCCTGGTGTGCAGTCGTATATATCTGATATAATCAAAATCTTGGTTTGATCAGGTGAAAGTGGAGGTACATCCTGCTCGATGTGACTGGAGCTTTTGAATGCATGAATGCAGAGCAGGCGTGGTGAAAGGGAAAGCCTAGTTTCACGCTGCAGCATGAAGTGAAGTTCAACATTCTTTTTAAATTTTGGTCATCTTTCAATTTGGCAAAGACAAGTGTTGCAATGTAGTCTGTACTTCGTGGATTGGCAGTAAGCTTTTATATGTTGAGAAAACGACGATGTAGTCTAGCTGCTTTTATGTGTTAAGACCGCTTCTTTTATTTCCATGGTATGAATGTAGTATCCTCTTGACACACGACATCAGAACACTGATGTGCAGAACAGAAAGAGTGTGTCTGTTTCACTCTTCCTCAACCCTGGAACGCGCAACATTTCGTTATCGACCCTGTGTAACATATAGCAAGGGTGATTGATGTTCATGCTACAAAGTATGGCAAGTCTTGTTATTCCCTTCATTTCAGCAAACTGAAACCATTCGCTTCTTCTCAGCTCAATGTATCAAGCAACCTTTAACTGGTTTAATTCGGAAAGACAGATAACTGATACAACTGCTAGCAGTGTGCCAAGCAAAACATTCTTGTGTCTTTCCCTCTGTATTGCATATGCATGCATCAAGTAGTTGCAGGCTTGCAGCTACGCAATAGCAGCAGCCACCTTTTCCAGACGTAACGAGGGACATTCAACAGTTTTACGACAGAATCAATTTGATACGAAAAGTGGTAAAGAAATTTCCATGACCTTAACAGCACTAAGACTGGCATCTTAAGCCAATCTTCCTATGATCAACCATGAAACTCCAGTAGCAGTAACACAGAGTCGTCTATCTTTGTTTCTTCAGTAGCCATGAAACTAAGGCTGGCTTGTTGGTTTGTTCTGACTTGAGAAACCAAATTCTAGGAGGAAATCGAGATTTTTAAGACTTTTGTTTTGCTGAGTTTACATCCAAGCACGTTTCTGAATTCTGATGCAAACCTGTTTCCCTTTGGGGATATGACTGTCAATATTCTGACTCTTTAGTAGGGTGATTTTACCAAATGTTGAAAATCGACCTGTTCGTGACCAGTGCCACTGGAAACGACAATAGAACGATCAGAGACTGTAAACTCTCCACCATCCATGCGCGAGTACAATTACCCCACTAGCTTCTTCAGCTATCTGTTGAAAAATAATACCAAATTCATCAAGTAGTTATGCTAACAAACTCCACACATACCTAGAGCAGGAGAAAAGAAATTCATCAAGTAGTTATCCTCAGGATCAATGAGCAGAAATTTATCAAATTGAAATTAAGATTATGCAAGGTCTACATTCGTGATACAGCCTCGCCAGCTTCTTCAGCCATCTGTTGAAAAAATAACCAAATTCATCAAGTAGTTACACTAATAAACTCCATACAGTAAACAAGGTTGAGTAGTTGAACTGGCTTGCCGGATTAACTCACGCAGTATGTGTGTAGTTCGAATCCCAGCTCGCGCAATGCAAAAAAAAAAACTCCATACAGTAAGCTTACAGCAGGATAAAAGAACCATCCTACTCCAGGATTAATGAGCAGAAATTTATCAAACTCAAACTAAGACTATGCTACATAAATACATTTCAGTTTGCCTAAAAAAACATAAACACATTTCAGAATATATTAATATGCAAATTCTACATTTGACTGTAGAAAATTAAATCGATTTCTTTCAGAAATTAGTTCGCAACAGCTCAATGATACCTTTACCTCTATAAAAAAATTAACCCAAGTTTGAGAACCAGAAATATAAGAACAGTCAGACTAAAAATACAACAAGGTTTGGAAATATGCAAGTAAGCCAGTCCCACTTTCTACCAAACCGACAATTATTTAAATAAATAAAAATCTAATTTCGTGAGGTAAAAACGATTACCAGAACGCCAGCAGCCATGTCTCATGGCTTAAGACAATATTCCCGACAGGCTATTTTTTATTTTCTTGGATAGTTTTTCAGTTTCTGTACATAGTTTCTGCAAATATTAATTCTGGTCAGAATACGCAGCATTCCTTTTCGTAAATACCGATCACCCAAGCGCTATATATGTTCAGGGAAATATGGTCAGATCACAATTTTTTCAGAAATGTGCAACTCGAGTTTCCTTTTTTTAAATAGTGCAACCAACGGAAAATCGTATTTCTCACCTGTTTTCTGTACAAAACGCGCACCCCTGACGCTGACGGTAATAGGCTGACGTATGTATGGGATAGGTTTTTCCGGCTTCAGGAAGGTTCTGCCCGATTTTTCTTCTATCTTTTTTTCTGAGTTTTCTTTGTTGGTTTTAATAACTTCCTACTACTATTTTTTTTTTCCAGTTGTTTTAGTTTTCGTTTTTGTTCTTATTTTTTATTTTTAGATTATCCCCTTTTAATTGTCGAACAATACTATAAATCAGGAAATTTTAAAATTCCAGAACATTTTCTCTTTTTTTGTGCAAAACTCAACAAATTCGTGAGCATTTTTTTATTCATGAACACTTTTTAAATTTAAAAACAATTCACTTTTTCCACATTGATGATTATTTTAAAAAATATTCTTAAAATCATTAAATCTTTTTACATATTGGAGAACATTTAAAAAATCTGGAATCATTTATAAAATTTGTGGAATTTTTATTTTACAAGCATTTTTTTTAGAATCTATCAAAAAACGGAGTTTAGCCTAAGCGAGGAGCTACCATTAGTTGACGGTTTCATGGAGCGAAGAACTGCACCGTTTTATTGTGTATACAGTTTTTGCTTTTTCTCTTTTGTTTTTTTGTGGTAACGATTTTTCTTTGAATTTTCATTTTCGTTTGTTCTTTTCCTGTTGTTTTTTTCCTTTCTATTTTTTTACCTTTTCCATTTCAATTGGCGAATATTTTTGAAAAGTCATGAATACTTTTTAAAAAATTGTGAATTTTTAAAATCAAAGAAAATATTCTTGGTTGTGAAAATTTGTGAACTTGTAAAATCAATGAACTTTTAGAGTTAGTAGAAAGTTGAATCACTTATTTTGAGACGGAGGGAGTAATCATTAAAAATCTTCAAACATTCTCATGTTTAGAAACAACTCTTTTTTTGCTGAAGCTAAAAGCAATGAGAAATCATGTTTTAATCATTTTGAGTGAACATCAGTGAAGTCTTCCTAGAGTGATGGGCTGCGCCGAAGTTTTGTGACCCATATATGATGACGCTTCATATGTCTTTTGATGCTATTCTACAATGCTGGTTCTTTCCTGGACAGGGCAACCCAGGCGACCACCCCAGGACATCAAAACCATGCAAGGTAAAAACACACAAGATTACACATTCAAAAAGTTTCTTTTTGAGGTTACACATTCAGAAAGTGAAAATACAAAAGAGGAACACATCATTCATGTGATTTAAAGTCAATGACTACACAGCATGTGAGGCACTAGATTTTTTTTTTTTTTGAGAAAAATGTGAGCCAGTAGAAGATCAATGCATTTGCTAAGGGCGCTGCTATGCGTCCACCGACCGAACCGCGCAATACATCCGCCACCTTGATGGCCGTTCGATCTATGCGCGAGTAGTTGTCCGATCGATCTTCTGGCACGCGGCTCGGTCGTCTACCACCACTTATTAATTCCTGAAACAACGGTGGAGTTGCAGAAACAAGCGCTTTGTCTCGGCCCGGATAAACCTGCACCAGCACGGCTCGATTGCCTCGCCCCACTCATTACTTCACGTGGGTGTTGAGGCGACATGAGCAGGGCACCATTTTCACGTATCACGTGGGTACAGTGGGCCACAGTACTGGTTTAAACTATGTTACGTGCAGACACTCCATGAAATCAAGCTTGCTACTTTTACACTGATGCACGGCTGATTTTGAAACAAGCCAAGGGGCCATGCTGTCACGGTATAGAAGCACATGCATCAATTTTTTTCCTCTAATTACATTTGCAACTAATGCTTAGGAAATGGTCGTAACACACACAATTTTAAAATCATTGGATTAACCCATTAATCTTGCATTGCTATCAAACTAGGGCCATGCTACGGGTCAGGCGTTAAAATATCCGCCGCCTTGCAAGCCGTCTGATTCAGTGATGTGAGTAGTCTGTAACGTTTCTTCCTTTTCTATTTTCCTGCAGGAAGACCCTCGTTGCAAAATCTCTTCTTCTCTAATTTTCTGCAACAAGACTCTTTTTGCAAAAAATTACTCTCTCTAATTTCCTGCAACAAAACCCATGTGGCAAACATTTTCTCTATTTTTCTGCAAGAAGACATTTGTTGCAAAAATTGTGACAACATCTCCCGCCGCGACGTCTAATTTTCTGCAACAAGACCCTTGTTGCGGAAATTGCAACAATATCTCCCGCTACGTCGCACACTTCCTTAGTCGTCGTCGTTCGCTGCCACCGTTCTGCAACAATGACGTTGTTGCAGAAAACATGCCGTGGAGGTGTTGTTGCAAATAGTGACGTAGGACCAAGCGCATAGTGGACTTGGACCTATGTGCGCGGTGATGTGGTTGCTATCAACGAGAGCGACGAAGTTCATAGTGCTCCACGACGGACATGGCGGATCTTGCCAGTGTGGCGGGTCTCGCCAGATCCATTGATCCGGTCGGCGGGGAGTTGTTTGGCGGTGGAGATCCGACATGGATGTGCTAAGCGACAACGACGTACAAGCGACATCGCTTGGCTTGGCTGCCGTCGTCCTCCCTAGTCCGTGTGCTGCGAGATCTAGCCCTGTTTGGTTTGTAACAAAAGGCTAGTTGCAAAACATTGCAACATGAATCATGTTGTGGCCGCCCATTGCAATATGGATCATGTCATGGACAACTCTAGAGCTTGCATGGTGTGGATCCGCGTTCACCAATTGCAACCTGGACCACGTTGCGGTCACCCATTGCAACATGGACCCTATTGCACCTTTGCAACATTGGTGGTCTGACTTGCCGTGCTACATGGTGGTGAGCTCGTCGTCCATGTTGCAACCGGACTCGCCACGATTTCTATAACATCGATGATATTGCGTCAACGATCGCAATGGTCGCATTGCTAGCGGGCTCATCGTGATGTCTGCCACATTGGCGATGTTGTAGCGATGACTGCAACAACGACCATGTTGCGCTCGATGGTGGCAAAATCGCCCGTTTGGACCATGGCTCATGTTGCCCTTGTTGATATGTGACCCATCAGAAGTTTGAAACATGGCACATGTTGCCATTGCAACAAATCCCAAGTTTTGTCGGCCTTATCCCCAAAAAAGTTGCGCCGAGCACTGTGTCGTCGACCGCCGCAACAACAGCTACCGTCCGCCAGCGGGAACGCCTCCTCCCTCTAATATGGCCCTTTGCAACATGGGGCGTGCTACACGTCCATCGGCTGATCTTTTTAAAAGATCAGCCGGGCCGCGAGCCGTCATATTTACCGAATCACACAGCTAAACGTGCCTCCATTCTGCAACACAGGTCTTGTTGCAGAATAATTTCGGCCACACGGGTCTTGTTGCGGAATTATTTATGCAATGCAGGTATTGTTGCAGAATTATTTCCGCAACACAATCCTTGTTATGGGTTTTTTTGCAACAACAATTTTTTGTATTTTTTTGCAACTGAGGTTTTTTTGTATTTTTTTTTGCAACTGAGGTCTTGTTGCAGGAAAAAATTCGCAAGAGAAGTTTTGTTGTAATATGTAGACCCGTCATAGAGTATTGCAACACCGTGTATGTTTCGGAAGCATACCTCCTGTTGCAGAAGCGAGTTTATTGAAAGATGAAATGCGGGACGCGTGTCACGCAAGGAATGTGACGGACGCGGCCCTGTTATCCGCCGGTTGATGTAGTTACAATGTCAACGATGTTGCGATTGCAACGTTTGTCTTTTTTTGGACGAGTGCAATATTTGTCCTTATCAACAACACTGTCGCTTTCATTGCAGCACCATCAATATCGCCTCACCGTTGTCGCATCATCACAGGCCAGCTCGCCCCAACAACCACCCGCGTGCTCATAGCATGAGTGACTCATGCCGGCCATGGCAACAGCAACAGGAGGTCAGCCATGGGGAAGCTACTTCTCTCCCCAAGTTGTCTTGGTTTTCTACTAGATTACTAGTATTAGCTGGCTAGCTAGTATCGTGAAGTGCTGAAATTCAAGACACGGTGGTGTGAACACTGCGTACAGGGCCATACAAGTGAAAAGGTAGCATGCCCGTGTGAGCGGTGCGCAACGCACGCTCGTAAAAATCGTGATCACGCGCCATCCGACGGTGCAGCACGTGGCGGACGCACGCGTAAAATCAGCCGGCTGTTCAGAAGCTTTTTCCATTTGCTAAGTTTGCACCACCCTCCTTGGAATGGTCTTAACTGAATATTTAGACAAAAGAAAGAAGGAAAAGATTCTATTGAGACAGTTATGAATTTGATTGAGTTCCCTTACTTGACCAAACATGTTCCAATTCTGTCCACCCTAACACAGTCTAGCGGGCTGTCGGGCTGGAGCAGGGCTGCTGCCTCTTTCTTAGAGCACCCGCCGTGGGCCTGGATCGGGTTACTACTGTGGCTGGAATTTGTCCTTTGCTGGCCCGACGATGGCGGAAGTCGCTGGCAGCGGTGGCGGAGCGACTCTGCTCGGGTCGGATGAATGCTTGTGCACGACGCCGCCATGCCGCAACCAAAGGAGCGCCGCGCGGTGCAGCCGGACGGGGGGCCGGAGGGCATCGGCCATGTAGAGGCCGCCGGCAACATTGGGGAGCAATACCGGAGGCTGCCGAGGCGGCCGGGGAAGGCCTTGCAACGCCGCGGCCGCCACATGCCACCGTTGTCTACCCAACTCCATGGCACCACATTCGTACCCAGGCTCCACTCTCCCTTCGCTCCTTAGCATTCTATTCGTCCTATTCAGTTGTGCTCCATAGCACCAACCGCTCGAAATGAGTTGTGCATGCATGATTATGGTTAAGCACTTGTTATGAAGAAAGTAAGGGTTAAAGTTGTGCACTCCAACCGACAGGTGCGATCTGCGGCCGTCAATGCTATTGTGCACTACGGCGAGTGCGGCAGTGCTGGGAACGTAGCAGAATTCAAAAAAATTCTACGCTTCACCAAGATCAATCTAAGGAATCATCTAGCAACGAGGGATAAAGGAGTGCATCTATATACCCTTGTAGATCGCGAGCGGAAGCGTTCAAGAGAACGTGGATGATGGAGTTGTACTCGTCGTGATCCAAATCACCGATGATCCCAGCGCCGAACAGACGTCACCTCCGCGTTCAACACATGTACGGTGCAGCGACGTCTCCTCCTTCTTGATCCAGCAAGGGGGGAGAAGAGGTTGATGGAGATTCAGCAGCACGACGGCGTGGTGGTGGATGCAACGGAATTTCTGCAGGGCTTCGCCAAGCACCGCGGGAGGAGGGAGAGGTGTAACAGAAGGGAGAGGGAGGCGCCAGGGGCAAGGGTGCGGTGATACGTCTCAAACGTATCTACTTTTCCAAACACTTTTGATATTGTTTTGACCTCATTCTTGCATAATTTGGACTAAACTAACCCGGACTGACGTTGTTTTCAGCAGAGCTGCCTGTATGGTTTATTTGTGTGCAGGAAAACGGATTTTTAAGCATCTCAGAAAAATCCACGAAAAATCACGAAAAATCCACGCACCCGAAGAAACCAAATGCCAGAAGTGGGGCCAGAGGGGGGCCAGGGGTGCCCAGGCGCCCTGTGGGCGCCCCCCCTGGGCCGCGCCGGGGGCGCGCCTGGGTGGGGCCCACACCCCCTGGTGCCCTACTTTAGCCCGTATTTTTCCTCCCGACGCAAAAAACCCCAGATCAGAAGTTATTTCGCTGTTTTTCGTCGCGGAGCCACCGCCACCCTCTGTTCTTCTTCGGGAGGGCTAATCTGGAGGCTGATTTGGCCTCCGGAGAGGGGAGATCGTCGCCATCGTCATCATCATCACCACTCCATCATCCCTCCATGACTTCCCCCTTCATGTGTGAGTAATTCCCCTGCTGTAGGCGAAGGGGGTGGTAGAGATTGGATGAGTTAGATCATGTAATAGTTCGTCAGAGTGTTGGGGGCATGTTGCCTATCATCTAGTATGGTGTTTATCATCTTTGCTACAACTTGTTATTCTTAATGCTTGACACTAGGGCCCGAGTGCCATGATTTCAGATCTGAACCATATGTGTTTGCATGAATATATTTGTGTTCTTGATCCTATCTATGAGTTGTATGCACCTGTTACGGTTCGGAACCGGCGATCCCAAAAGTGATAGCTTGGGACACCAAAGGGGATGGTCCGTAGTTTGAGGATTACATGTATCCATTGAGTTCATTGCTTTGTTCCGGTGCTCTTTGACAGGAGCACCTTAATATCCATTAGTTCCTTTTGGCCCCGTTCGTAGCGGGATGGTAGGACAAAAGATGTTGTGCAAGTTCTTATTGCAAGCACGTACAACTACCTACGGGATACATGCCTAATGTTTGATATTTGCCTAGATGATCATTACTTTTCCGTGTGCCGTGCCCCAAGTTAGAATCTATCTCATCCATGCAACGCCCAACCATCCATCTCCCTAGCCTACAGTATTTTAAACCTTGCTTGTCACTAGTTGCTACTTCTGTAATTTACTACTGCTATTTACTTTTACTGTTTACTTTTTACTATTACTATCATCACTATCATATCACTGTTACCACTCATCTTTCGTTGCAAGTTAGTATATTTCAGGTGCGGTTGAATTGACAACTCAACTGTTAAAGCTTATAAATACTCTTTGGCTCCCCGTGTGTCGAATCAATAAATTGGGTTATTCTTACCCGCGAAGACTATCTCGATCCCTTACGGTTGAGGGTTATCAAGTACCGTTTTCTGGCGCCGTTGCCGGGGAGCATAGGAATATTTACAAGTCTACTTGAGGTATTCTACCTGCTGCACTTTATTCACTATGGGTAAGAAAGGAGACCCCAAGGTTCCGATCTTACTATCTACTACAAGAAGAGGTACTGCTCTGAGCACTAGTGCTACGCTTGATTCACCTTCTGTTATGAGTAAGTTTGCCTCACCACCACCACATGATGCTCCTACTGAATCTGTTATTATGTCTGATACTCTTGATGATGCTTCTACTACTTTTGATGATGATATTAGTTCGCTTGGTTATGCTCTTGAGAAACAAATTACTGCTGCTGCTGAAAAATATGGAATTGAACTTCCTGTTACTCGCTACCCTATTGGTGAAACTTATGATTATCCTGATTTGAGTAAACTCCAAGAGAGGCTCCTTTATGATGATTACTATATGCTTGATGAAGATCTATGCAGGGAACTGACAGAGTTTGCTGGCTCTGACCCTGAAGTTATTAAGAAAATATTTGAAAAACACTCTTTGAAAAACAAAACCGTTCCTAATCCTGAGTTTGCTACATCTCCTATATGCATTGATGATCCTGATTTTGATTTCTCTGTTGATCTTTCACTTATACCTATGGTTGAAGCTGACCCCTTTTATGGCAGAGAAAATGATGATGCTATTGCACACCTGACTAAACTCGGTGAGTTAGGTAGCCTGTTTACCACAGATGAAAAGATACGCTACTTTTATGTGACCAAGCTTCTTCCTTTCTCCTTGAAGGAAGGTGCTAAAGCATGGTATGATTCACTCCCATGCGGTTCTATTAAGAGTCCTCAGGACTTAGCTCACTCTTTTGTTGATAAGTACTTTCCTGCTCACATGCAACATGCTGCTTTACAAAGAATTTATAACTTTAAACAGTTGCAGGATGAGTACCTCCCTAAAGTTTGGGGGAGGTACTGCGGTTTGATTCGGGCTAGACCAGGACATGAAATTCCTAAGAATGAATTAATTGATATATTCTATGCTGGTCTAACTGATGAATCCAGGTCCTATTTGGACAGTTGTGCTGGTTGTGTTTTCAGGAAAAGAACACCGGACGATGCGGAAGATTTGATGGGCAGGATTGCCAAAAACAATGAAGATTGGTCCGTTCCTGAACCACCTCCACCAACAAAGAAGAGGGGCATGTTTGTTCTGAGCCCCGAGGATATGCGAGAAGCAAAGAAGTCTATTAAAGAGAAATGTATTAAAGCTGAAGACGTGAAAAATCTACCCCCTATTGAGAAGCTGTGTGAGCCTACTACTCACCCTCCTATGGTAGAGGTACACTCTCTTTTAGATTTCAACGCAAGTGACATCTCTCATGGTAAGCCTCCTGATCAATGTTTAGATGAGTTTGATAATTTTATTATGAAACAGAATCATTTTAATGAGAGGATAGAAAGTCAGTTGCATGATAATTCCCTTGCTATCAAAAAGTTGCTTGGTGTTTTAGATAGAACAGTTAATGATGTTCAATGTCTTGTGAAGCATTTTCATATGGTTCAAACTCAGCTTGATCAAATTTCTAATGTGCAAAGAGATTTGCTTGCTAACAATGCCAAACAAGATAAATTGCAGGCTTTTGGGATTAAGACCCGAGGAGGAACTAGTACTCAAGATCCTCTTTATCCAGAGGGACATCCGAAGAGAATCGAGCAAGATTCTCAAATGCAGGAAGAAGAAATTGTTGTCTCTCCAAATAGGAAGAAGAAACATAAAGAGACTGACAATTCTAATGATCCTATTGCAGATGAAGAGCCAGCTATTGATCCCAACAGTGTATCTATTTCCGATGCTGAGACTGAAGACGGTGCTGAACCTGAAGGTAATAATAATGAGAAGAATGATCCGCCTGAAGTTCGAGAAGAAGAAGCACCTGACAAACGTAAGAGGTACACTAAAGAAGACTTCATCGCAAGAAAACATGGGAAGGAGAAAGAACCATGGGTACAGAAACCCATGCCCTTTCCAGGTAAGTCCATCAAATCTAAAGAAGAAGAGCATTACAATAAGTTCTGTGAATGGATTAAACCTCTTTTTCTTCAAATTCCTTTGACTGATGCTATTAAGTTACTCCCTTATTCAAAATATATGAAAGATATTGTCACTAACAAAAGAAAAGTTCCTAATGATGCAATATCTACTATGCTTGCTAACTATTCTTTCAGCGGAAAGATTCCTGAGAAGCTCGGTGATCCAGGTATACCCACCATTTCTTGCTCCATAAAGAATAATTATGTCAAAACTGCTTTATGTGATCTTGGAGCGGGAGTGAGTGTTATGCCTCTCTCTTTACGAGAGGCTTTGTTTAGAGAAACTAATTCCTACAGATATCTCCCTTCAGATGGCTGACAAGTCAACCGCTGTTCCGATAGGTATTTGTGAGGATGTTCCAGTTGAAGTTGCTAATTGTTTAATCCTTACTGATTTTGTTGTGCTCGACATGCCCGAGGATGGGAGCATGTCCATTATTCTTGGTAGACCTTTCCTTAACACTGCAGGTGCTATTATTGATTGCAACAAAGGAAAGGTTACCTTCCACGTGAATGATAAAGAACACACGGTATATTTTCCAAAGAAGACCGACAGGAGGCATGCCCTCAACTCTATAGAGAATATCGAGACCGTGAAAATTGGAGAATGGGACTGTCCACTACATGTGCCTCACAAATACAAAACTATCATGGTAGGGACAATGTCCATCAAGGTAAAAGTTCAGTGATTACTTTGTAGGAGGTGAGACTTTTTGCTCTATATATCGCTTGTTTGTTGGTAAGACTTGATCAACCTTACTAGTAAACGTGTTTTATATGGATAAAAAGTTGAGCTTGCTATGTTTTCATTTTGTTTTTGGAGTTGTCCTACTTGCTGTACCAAGTATATATGTTTTTGAAGCTTCACAATACTACTAACTGCTTCAAGTTTTCAGAGAGTTCCGCAGCTTTTTGAACTTCGAAAAAATTTCATTAGTGAAGTTTTCAGAAAAATTCCAGAAAAATTATATTAAAAATTTCCACAACGGGAGAGACCCGGAAAGTCCTGGGGCCAGCCAGGGGGGGCCACCAGTGGCCCAGGCGGCCAGCTGGCGCGGCCCAGCCCCTGGCCGCGCCCACAGGGCGCCTGGGGCCCACGGGACCCCCCTCCAGGTACTTCTTCTTCCCCTCTCTCTCTCTTTTTCCAGAAACCCGAGTTCTGGTCTTGTTCTTGCTGTTCTTGCTGTTCTTGGAGGCGATTCTTCGATCTCTCTCTACAGCCCATCTTTTGAGCTGAAATTTTGAGCAAATACTCCCTAGTATGTGACTCCTCCACCCCTCCAATTAGATTTTTGATTGGTGGCCTCATTTGTGAGTATTTAGTAGTTCTTGGTGCTGTAGAGATGAGCTTGCATGCATGTGTAGAAGGTTATTTTCCAAGTTTTGATGCAAGTTTATGCCTTGGGCAAGTGAGTTGAGTAGTTTGCCTTAGCTCACTTTGTTTTAATCCTCGTTTTTGTAAATTGTAAAAAAAATTCAGAAAGGAGTTTGTTAGGAAGGGCAAAAGGATGGCTTGAGAAGAGGAGGCCCGCACACTCCGATCGAGTCACTAGAGCCGCAGCTTCACCATCGACTGCTAGGGTGAGCTATAATGAGGATCATGTGCCCCTGGAGTTGTTGGAAGACACAAGTCCAGCACGTGCAATGACATATCCATGTGATGAATTCATGGAAGCTGCGGGAATCAAGGATGAGTTTTATAATCTTTGTGCTAATGCAGGTTTGACACGACTCGTTACCAGCCGTGTTACTCAGTATCAGAAACTTACCTCCGGTTTCATTAACAGTTTTAGATATAATCCTGATTCAGGTGCTATTGAGTTTAAAATTTATAATGATCTTATCACCATGACTCTGGAAAATTTTTGTGAAGTAATAGGTGTGCCAAACGCTGGGAGGACGGTAAGGATGGCCACTCAGCCCTCCGAGCTGAAAACCGTCATCAACTCTCTCTGCAGCATGGGTACGAGGGATATTCATCGGTCGAAGATCTCCAGTATCTTGTTTCCTCACCTCAGGTATTTTGCATATTATATTGCTAGAGGGGTGTTAGCTCGTGACAACACGAGCAACATTTCTGCTCCGGATATGGCTATCCTAGCAGCAACCCTCTCAGGGAGGTCTGATTATAATCTGGGTACCTTAATTGCTCGACGCCTTGCTATGAACGGTAACAAGGGGGACTTATATGGTGGCATTTATGCCACACTTATTTTAGAGCATCTTGGAGGCACCCCACACCCTGATGATACTCCTTTTACTTATTTAAGCTTTGATCTTGCTGCTATGAAAAGGCATAAGTTTGTTACCATAGGTTCTGAGCTTGATAACCTCGTTTATATCTTGCGTTTCGGAACTACCGCGGAACGCGAGATCCGTCTACCTGCACCTCTTTTGTTTGATTTTTCTCGCAGGAACGGATGGTCCTTTGATGTTGTCCAGTTCGATGAGTTCATGGTCCGGCATCAGTTCCATAACCCCATGGAGGGGGTTGTGCCCGACGAGGAGAGGCACGGTGAGATACCACATTTTCAGGAAGAGACCGCCACCGAGTTTGGTGAAGGGTCTTCCTCTGTTTGGCGTTCGGAACCTTCCTCGTGGGAGACTCCGAGGAGTTCGGTGTACGCGCCAGCATCCTTCTACGACCCTTGGTCTCACCACCATACCTCTGGAGCAGGAGGCTCCTGGGGGCAGTAGCTGCTACCAACTTAGGCCAAAAGCCTAAGCTTGGGGGAGTACGTGCCCTTCTCACTTTTTCATTGTATTATCCGTTTGATTCGCTTTGATCTTTTCGAAGTTTTTGCCCGTTCTTTTTTGTTTCTCTCTTTGCAAAAACAACAAAAATATTTTCTCTTTCTTTTGCTTTTATTCAACCTTTGAAAAACCCAAAAAGATTTCCTTTCTCTCTTTAGTTTGCTTTGTTTTCAGAGATCAGCTCGAGTCCGTGATGGCATTTGATTATATTTCCTACGTTCGATCATGCGAGTGACAAGCAGTAATGACGAAGATCGACTGAAAGGAAGCAACAAGGAAGACCGGTATGAACTCTTATTGTTTCTACTTTTGTACATATGCCTGTTCTTATGATCTAGAGACCAGCTTGTAGCGACATAGTGCTATGTTTACAATGCTCTTCCAGTGGTTCATGCTTTCCTTGTGGCTAGTCTCGAATAACTAGAGTATATAATGTGTTATTGAAATGATCTACATGCATCGCACTGTTCATAGTCTGGTATACTAAGGTGGTATTTCCCTTTAGAGAATTTTTGATTGACTTGGCACATGCTTACACATGTTTAAAACTAAAAAGTCTACTTTGCCTTGATGATCTTTGAGTTTTAGAATAGTTATATCACTTTCATGCCCGATTCAATGTTGCTTTGTCGCTCTGCATGATTATGACCGTTATTGCTCTCTAGTTGGTCGCTTCCCAGTCTTTTGCTAAACCTCCACCCATACTAAGCGGACTGACTGTTTGTGTATCCAAAACCTTTAAACCTGTTATGCCATATGAGTCCACTATACCTTCCTATACATGGTATTTACCTGCCATTCCTAACGAAGACTTTCATGTACCATCTCGAAATTAATCAAAAGCATTTCTCTTTTTGTGCCTATGTTTTAGCTCATGAGGAAGTAGTAGTTAATTCATAATCTTTTTAAGTCGGACAAGTTTCACCCCTGGATTGCATGCATAATGTGCAAACCCCTAATATGAAAAGGAACTGGCATTGAGTGCGCCCGGCTCGAAAAGATAATATAACAAACAAACCCTCCTTCACGCTTTGTTCATGAGAAATCAGAAAACTTTGTCAGTGATAAAGAAAGGAGATTAAGAGGATGTGATCGTCCTCATGCGGGAGCCGTTCCTCGAGACTTGTCTAGCTTAAAAAGTGATTGAGTTATCTGCTAGCATTCGTTGACGAAATATGCACCTCTCAAAACATATTTACTTCTGTTTTTAAAAACCAAGAGCTCTGGTACATGTTTAGTTTTTGTTTCCGATCACGGGTTTTCAACTTTGCCAATAAAAGCCACGGTTCGAGAGTCTCATCTTCTTTCTTCAAAGCACTGACTAGGAGAGCATAATTGTCATTCTGAGTGTAATGTGCATTGTCCCAAAGTATTACATTGTCTTCTGCATACTTGAGATATGATTTATTCTGAAATTCTTAGCTCTAGTCTCCTTTAAAACTCTGGAGGAGTCTCTGCATTTATGTTTTGCTTCACTCATGGAGACTAGCGAGATACCGCCCTAATATGCTCAAGCTATGTGCAATATGATCTTGTCTTGACTTTCAGTAATATATTATTTACTTTTAAGTATTTGTGACTGGTCACTTGAAAGAAGGATTGCTCCTTGCATTGTCCTCATAAGTACTGTTTCAATACTTGCTAAACTCTTTTCGTAGTACATGCTTATATACATCTAATGAAGCAAAAGAGTTTGTCAAAGTTTTCTTTGTCGCTTTCAGTTCGTTAAACTGAATTGCTTGAGGACAAGCAATATGCTAAGCTTGGGGGAGTTGATACGTCTCAAACGTATCTACTTTTCCAAACACTTTTAATATTGTTTTGACCTCATTCTTGCATGATTTGGACTAAACTAACCCGGACTGACGCTGTTTTCAGCAGAGCTGCCTGTATGGTTTATTTGTGTGCAGGAAAACGGATTTTTAAGCATCTCAGAAAAATCCATGAAAAATCACGAAAAATCCACGCACCCGAAGAAACCAAATGCCAGAAGTGGGGCCAGAGGGGGGCCAGGGGGTGCCCAGGCGCCCTGTGGACGCGCCCCCCCCCCCTGGGCCGCGCCGGGGGGGGGGCGCCTGGGTGGGGCCCACACCCCCTGGTGCCCTACTTTAGCCCGTATTTTTCCTCCCGACGCAAAAAACCCCAGATCAGAAGTTCTTTCGCTGTTTTTCGTCGCGGAGCCGCCGACACCCTCTGTTCTTCTTCGGGAGGGCTAATCTGGAGGCTGATTTGGCCTTCGGAGAGGGGAGATCGTCGCCATCGTCATCATCATCACCACTCCATCATCCCTCCATGACTTCCCCCTTCATGTGTGAGTAATTCCCCTGCTGTAGGCGAAGGGGATGGTAGGGATTGGATGAGTTAGATCATGTAATAGTTCGTCAGATTGTTGGGGGCATGTTGCCTATCATCTAGTATGGTGTTTATCATCTTTGCTACAACTTGTTATTCTTAATGCTTGACACTAGGGCCCGAGTGCCATGATTTCAGATCTGAACCATATGTGTTTGCATGAATATATTTGTGTTCTTGATCCTATCTATGAGTTGTATGCACCTGTTACGGTTCGGAACCGGCGATCCCAAAAGTGATAGCTTGGGACACCAAAGGGGATGGTCCGTAGTTTGAGGATTACATGTATCCATTGAGTTCATTGCTTTGTTCCGGTGCTCTTTGACAGGAGCACCTTAATATCCATTAGTTCCTTTTGGCCCCGTTCGTAGCGGGATGGTAGGACAAAAGATGTTGTGCAAGTTCTTATTGCAAGCACGTACAACTACCTACGGGATACATGCCTAATGTTTGATATTTGCCTAGATGATCATTACTTTTCCGTGTGCCGTGCCCCAAGTTAGAATCTATCTCATCCATGCAACGCCCAACCATCCATCTCCCTAGCCTACAGTATTTTAAACCTTGCTTGTCACTAGTTGCTACTTCTGTCATTTACTACTGCTATTTACTTTTACTGTTTAATTTTTACTATTACTATCATCACTATCATATCACTGTTACCACTCATCTTTCGTTGCAAGTTAGTATATTTCAGGTGCGGTTGAATTGACAACTCAACTGTTAAAGCTTATAAATACTCTTTGGCTCCCCGTGTGTCGAATCAATAAATTGGGTTATTCTTACCCGCGAAGACTATCTCGATCCCTTACGGTTGAGGGTTATCATGCGGCTGCCCTCCCCCCCCCCCCCACTATATATAGGGGCCCGGGGGGGCGCCGGCCTTAGGAGATCCAATCTCCTAGGGGGGCGGCGGCCAGGGGGGAAACTTACCCCCCAAGGCATGTGGGACGCCCCCACCCCTAGGGTTCCCAACCTTAGGCACAGGGGGAAGCCCAAGGGGGGCGCACCAGCCCACTATGGGCTGGTTCCCCTCCCCCTTCGGCCCATGGGGCCCTCCGGGATAGGTGGCCCCATCCGGTGGTCCCGGTACACTACCGGTGACCCCCGAAATTCTCCCGATGGCCGAAACTGGACTTCCTATATATAATTCTTTACCTCCGGACCATTCCGGAACTCCTCGTGACGTTCGGGATCTTATCCGGCACTCGGAACAACATTCGGGTTACCGTGTGCATATATCTCTACAACCCTAGCGTCACCGAACCTTAAGTGTGTAGACCCTATGCGTTCGGGAGACACGTAGACATGACCGAGACGACTCTCCGGTCAATAACCAACAGCGGGACCTGGATACCCATGTTGGTTCCTACATGTTCCTCGATAGTCTCATCGGATGAACCATGATGTCAAAGATTCACTCAATCTCGTATGCAATTCCCTTTGTCTATTGGTATAGTACTTGCCCGAGATTCGATCGTCGGTATACCGATACCTTGTTCAATTTCGTCATGGCAAGTCTCTTTACTTGTTTCGTAATACATCATCCCGTGACCAACTCCTTAGTCACATTGAGCTCATTATGATGATGTCTTACCGAGTGGGCCCAGAGATACCTCTCCGTCATACGAAGTGACAAATCCCATTCTCGGTTCGTGCCAACACAACAGATACTTTCGGAGATACCCGTTGCGTACCTTTATAGCCATCCAATTACGTTGTGACGTTTGGCACACACAAAGTATTCCTACGGTATCCGGGAGTTACACAACCTCATGGTCTAAGGAAAAGATATTTTGACATTGGAAAAGCTTTAGCATTACGAACTACACGATCTTGTGCTAGGCTTAGGATTGCGTCTTGTCCATCACATCATTCTCCTAATGATGTGATCCCGTTATCAATGACATCCAATGTCCATGGTCAGGAAACCATAATCATCTGTTGATCAACGAGCTAGTAACTAGAGGTTTACCAGGGACACGTTGTGGTCTATGTATTCACACATGTATCATTGTTTCTGGATAATACAATTCAAGCATGAATAACAGACAATTATCATGAATAAGGAAATATAATAATAACCATTTTATTATTGCCTCTAGGGCATATTTCCAACAGGCAGCGCCCCAGCATCGACCCTCCTCGCAACATCCCGCGCTCATTGAAAAGCTCGTTAGCACCCTCGATGGTCGCCGTCCGCACCGCTTAGTAACCCCCAATCCTCCAACTCTTATTCCCATGGGCATGAAACAGCAGAAATCATAATGAAAATAGGAATGTAGCAAATCTACAAACCGATAGTAGCAAAAATTCCAAACGGTAGTAACAAAATGGTGCACTGGTTCCGGCAAAAACAAAAACATGGTAGCAAATTTTGGGCTGGTTTTCAGCAAAATACGACAATGATGGTAGCAAAGTGGTACATAGGTTCCAGCAAAAAAAAATAAAAACCATGGTAGCAAAGTGATACATAGGTTCCAGCAAAAAAAATGGCAGCAAAAAAATGAGCTAGTTCCAGCAAAACTTGAAGACGGTGGTAGCAGAAATTGGAGCTGGTTCCACCAAAATGAAGAACTGTTTCCAGCAAAACTTAAAGACCGTGATAGCAAAAATTGGGGTTGGTTCCAGCAAGAAAAATGGTAGCAAAAAAACGAGCTAGTTCCAGCAAAACTTGAAGACGGTGGTAGCAGAAATTGGAGTTGGTTCCACCAAAATGAAGAACTGTTTCCAGCAAAACTTGAAGACCGTGGTAGCAAAAATTGGGGTTGGTTCAAGCAAAAAGAAGAATTGGTTCCAGCAAAAAATACCACCGTCTCTGCTTGCCGGTTCCAGCACTGCTTGTGCTGATTGCAGCACGGCCACGCGTCGGTTGTAGCACCTGGCCGCGCTGGTACCAGCACCACGAGGACGTAGTAGCAGCAGCGAGGAGCGTCAGCTAGCAACGGCCACTGCGCGCAGGCAATCTTCGTGGGCTACTGCTTGTGCAGCACCGGCCAATACCACGCTGACTCCTCGCCCATGCAGCAAAGAAAGCAATGGAGAAGGTCGCAACGGAGTAGAGGTTGGATCGCGTGGGGAGCTCATCGGAGGAGTAGCAGACGGGATCTGTAGGAGAGGATGGGATCTGCAGCTTGGGAGATGGGGGCGATGGACATGGCTATTTTTGTTTCGTACCGGATCTGAGGGGAGCGGTGTGGAGAAAGAAGAGAAAGAAAAGAAATGGGCTAGGAGCTGTGTGTGGAGGAGAATGAGCGGTGTTGTGGATAAGGCAGGGAGGATTCTCGAAGCACACTTGGGCATACCAGGTATGCTCGATCCCCCTGGATCGGACGGGTCGCGGGCGACCGGCGTGAGTTTGCGCCGGCAGTCCAGAGGGAAACGTTTCCCCAAATTTATTGCACAAGGGAAACGTTTCGAACCGGTGCGCCGGCCGAACTATGTGCCATGCGGTCACAGGGGTCTGCACGCTCCCGTTCCAAGCCACTTCCTTCTTATCCTTTCACACCCTGCCCGCCTCTCTCCATTCTCTCACGCATATCCATCCCCCGCTCGCCTCTCTCCATGTGCGTGGCTCCGGCCAATGCCACGGTGTTCTCCGACGAGCCACCACCCGCGAGGCATCCTGCTCCTCTTTTCACCTCTATCCGACAAGATTTTTCTCCCTTTGTCTTTAGAGCTCGTCGGGCCTCCCATTTCATGCTACCC
>LR738712.1:853030026-853042580 GCA_902687465.1 Secale cereale
GGAGGGAGCAGGTGGAGGAGATGGGTTGGGCCGGTTCGGCCCAGAAGGGGAGCGCCAGATAAGATCTTCTCTTCCTTTTTCTTTTAATTCAACAGCAGAGAGAAAATGAAAAGGTAGGGCCATCAAACCTCTTTTGTAAAATGTGGTACTTAGTCCAAGAATGTCTTTGCAATATTCCCTAACACCAAAAATTGGTTTGGGCTTATTTGGAACACTTTTGAAATTTGCAAAAATGAAGAGGCATTTAATGTGCTGTTTTAACACTGTTTTAAATGCTCTAGCCCATTTTGGAGTTGATGATGATGTTGTTTTCAACAACATCATTAGTTATGGAATATTTGCTAATTAATGAACATTTTTCCACAATTTTTGGAGCAACTTCATTTTGCAAATGAATTTGAATTTGAATTTCAGAGGGAGTTTGGAAATGCTTGTTTTAACCACTGTGATTATGCATTGTTAATGATGATGACATGGCATATTTAGCAGAGTGTCACAGTGCTTAATACAAAGGGGTGTTACAAATTCTCCTCCTCTAAAAGAAATTCTCGTCCCGAGAATTTAGGAGGTAGAAGTAAAGAGGTCGGGTTATTCCGCCCGAAGATTTTCCTCGCGTTCCCAGGTGGCTTCATCTTCAGTATGATTTGACCACTGCACTTTCAGGAACTTGGTTGTCTTCTGACGGGTCCGACGTTCAGTTTGATCGAGGATACGGATCGAATGCTTCTTATAAGACAGATCATCTTGAAGTTCGAGCATCTCGTGATCCACAGCACGATGCGGGGATTCCTTGAAGGATCGTCGAAGTTGCGACACATGGAACACATCGTGGATATGCGAGAATTGCGGAGGCAATTGCAATTTGTAAGCCACGAATCCACGTCTAGCAACCACGGGGAAGGGACCAATGTAGCGTGGAGCTAACTTGCCCTTGATGCCGAAACGGTGTGTGCCCTTCATAGGGGTGACACGAAGATAAACTTGATCACCGGATTGATAAGTCAGACCCCATCGCTTGCGATCATAATTACTCTTCTGGCGGTCCTGAGCCGCCTTGAGATTTTCACGCACGATACGGACTTGCTCTTCGGCGTGTTGAATAATGTCCGGACCAATAACTTGTCGTTCCCCAGTTTCTGACCAGTTCAGAGGGGTTCGACACTTACGTCCGTACAGAACTTCAAAGGGAGCCATCTTCAAGCTTGCTTGATAGCTGTTGTTATACGAGAACTCGGCATATGGAAGGGATTCTTCCCATTTCTTACCGAATGATATAACACAAGCTCGCAGCATATCTTCAAGCACTTGATTGACTCGTTCAACTTGACCTTGGGACTGGGGTGATAAGCTGAACCCCAGTGGATATGAGTTCCCAAAGCTTCCTGAAAACTTTCCCAGAACTTGGAAGTGAACAGGGAGCCACGGTCCGAACTGATCTCCTTCGGAATTCCGTGGAGGGATACAATTCGGGAGATATAAAGTTCTGCTAACTGGCTAGCAGTGATAGTCTCCTTGACTGGCAAGAAGTGTGCAACCTTTGAGAGTTGGTCGATGACGACAAGAATGGCATCGTTACCCTTCTGGGACTTAGGAAATCCAGTAATGAAATCCATCTGCACCTTATCCCATTTCCACAGCGGAATAGGAAGAGGTTGCAGAAGTCCAGCAGGCTTCTGATGTTCTGCCTTCACGCGACGACAGACATCGCATTCAGCAACATGACGAGCAATATCTCGCTTCATATTAGGCCACCAGTACCTTTAACGGAGATCACGATACATCTTGGTACTACCAGGATGAATAGACAGCGGTGTATCATGTGCCTCCTTCATGACCTTGTCAGTCATTAGGTCGAAACGAGTTACCACAATGCGGCCTCAGAAATACAAGGTTCCATCTTCGGATACCGAGAAATCCCTGTATTTCGGAAGATGCAGTTCCTGTTTTATAACATCAACGAAAGCATCTTTGGTTTGCGCCACCTTGACAGCCTTCTCAAGATCCGGCTGTATCACAAGGTCATTAAGCGAACCATGTGGAACGATATGCAGATTCAGCTTGCGTAACTCCTCATAAAGACGAGGCTGAGCTCGCTTAACCTTGAGGTTGGTGCTGTATGACTTGCGACTCAAGGCATCGGCCATCACATTAGCCTTGCCAGGGGTATAAGAAATACCACAGTCATATTCAGAAATAGTTTCCAACCATCGCTGTTGGCGGAGATTAAGATCCGGCTGAGTGAATAAATACTTCAAACTTTGGTGATCAGTATAAATCTCACACCGGTTACCGAGAAGGTAATGTCGCCAAAGTTTTAATGCAAAGATCACTGCAGCAAGTTCAAGATCATGCACTGGATAATTCTCTTCATGCGGACGCAATTGACGTGATGCATAAGCGACTACTCTTCGTCCTTGCATTAGGACACAGCCTAAGCCTTGACGAGAGGCGTCACAATATATCACGAAGTCCTTGCGGGAATCTGGAGGAGCAAGCACTGGAGCAGAAGCGAGCTTGTCCTTAAGAGCTTGAAAGCTTTCCTGGCATTTATCTGTCCACTCAAACTTAACGCCTTTGTGAAGCAGATTAGTCAGGGGCTTGGCAGAAATATCTCTTGAGTTATAACTTAGGAAAACAATGAGAGCAAGGTGTGACAGTTTCAGGAGAAAGCTTCAAGCGGACGGACATCCGATCGACGACTGAACAGAGTGTGAAAGGAGTTCAGAGCATCGAGAATAGATTAACTCTTGAAGGGTGAATCGTGACAACATTCAGGCCAAGGGCAAAGGATTCTACGAGATCAAGAATGTTCAAGAGAGTCAGGTTACGATTCTGTGGAACTGCGATCAGTGTCAATCGAGAGTAGGGGGAACGGTGACATCTTACCGGTCACGACAACAAGGTATGTCAGGGGGCAGTCTGTCAGTTATGTCGGTAACATCGTCGGTACCAAGGGCGAGGGACGAAGAGAACCATTTTCCTGCTCGTTAAACGAGGCGGACCAATAGGCAAAGTTCTCGTCCATCGGTGGTTACCGGAATGTCATCAACAAAAGTAACAGGGTCTCGCTGACAGAGTTGTAGACCGAGATGTTTTCATAAGCAGGGAATTATTCCTGCTCATGTCTTAATGATCTCAAGAAAAGGTTAAACAAACAAATGGAAAGGAAAATGTGATTAATTGATTAATCACGCCAATGGAAAGAAATATGTGTTTACACACAAGTTTTAGGGGTATATCATTTCGCAATAAAGAGCGGAGCATGATATACATGATAGGGCAGCAAGTTCAAAAACATTTGGATAAAGGGACGGGAGGAGAGTCTTGATATCACCCATACGATGTTGTGTGGATAATGGATCAAGAAACATTTTGTCGAGAGATTTCACGAGGATGCCATCGAACAGCGACGGCATCGATAAAAGGAATGATGAAGCGAGAGGGTTAATGGAGCCACGGATACGGCACAAGCTCGAAATCAAGCTTGTTGTTCAAGGTGAAATGATAAAATGAAGAAGATCGAAGTGAGCTTCGCTCTTCGTCGGAAGTTGTGCTCTGGGCATAAAGACCAGGTAACACGGTTAAAATTTAGCATGATAATGATATAGCCGATCATGCTAGGAATGAGGTGATGGAGGGATAACTTCCCAGTAACAGGTACTAGGGGTAATACCCGGAGGTCAATCAGAGTCGAGGTTGGATGGGTGAAATGATCTGCAGAGGACAAGTATTTTAACTTATCTGGTAAATGGATTTAAGGGGAGAATATGGTCGGAACCATGATTGCAAAGGATCAATTCAGAGATACAAGATGAACTTGTACCGAGGAAGTAATTATTTTACGAGCAGCTTCCATGAAAAGTTCTACATCGGATCCATGGGCATGAACACATAGGTTCAAGGTCGACTCCCACTTCTTCAATGCATTACCTTTCATTCACTTCTCGTCTTTGAAGAAATTGTAGAGTCGAAAAATTTATTCGACGGAACGCGAGTAGATATAACCCGCATAGCTTTTGATTCGCACAGACTAGAGAAGGCATATGTCCAACCCATCGAGGCAATTTTTGAAACATATACCACATACTTTAGGAGTGATGAACTCAAGCTCGGAAGCAGAGCATGATTGACAAGGGCAAGGAATACAATTTGCCAGAGGCATTATGTATCAGGGGAAGAGCTTACAAGAATTGTGGAAGGACAAGGACATTGTCGGATAATTAATCCAACAAAAATCAGGTGGTCGACAAAGAATCTGACGTGAGTATCGGAACTCAACCAGAAAAGAAGGAATGCAAAGTCATCGAATTATAGAAACATCGGAATAATTCGACGTTTGGGTACAGGGGAATTATAATTCGAAGGACCAGAAGCAAAGGCTCTGATCAAAAGAAGGATAGGTTGAATAGAATTTGATGACCAATCAATCATGGATTGATTTACCGAGAACCAGCTCATATCATCCTGAAGGACGTCTGAGCCGGAAGGATGGATTAATAGGAATCAACTGATGATTACGAATATTCACAATATATGTTGAATCAACAGGATCAGAATGATAGGGACAAGGGATATCAACGATGATTACTTGACATATGGAACTAACCATAATGCAAGCAGGTAAAAAGAATCTCAAAAGCTGTAGGCTGCAGAGGATTCTCGAAAGATCAGATAGCAATACGAAGTATTTCGTGGAGCTCAAGAACAACTGGGGATGAATGGATCCACAGTGTTGTGAGGATCTATTCGCAGTGCGAAAGAAGCTGCACGACAGTAGGCTCCAAAGATTTCCGGATTAACGAGGAGTATTTCGGGTATCTCGTGCACGAAGGAGTAACTGAGAATGAAGAAACAAACGGCAAAGATGTGTAGCTATTCCGGTGATTACCGGTAGCAGGGAAATTGTAAGAGCAGTGGACATAGGGTCTTGGAAAACTTCAGGAAGTATCTTCGGAGTCTTCTGATGATGACACACCATCTTCTGGAATAAGGAGGCTCTCCGGGGGAAACGGTTACGAGAACCTAATGTCGGAGTTAGTAAAACTTAACCCGAATAGACGAGAGATAAGAGTCCCAGAGTATAGACGAGGAATAAAAGAAGCTACACCACCCAAGTGGCGACGTGGGGCCATAAGCCACACAGCCAAGTTAGTAAAACATTTTTGGACCTCTAGACTCGACTTCGGCCAAGGAGTTGGAAAGGGGGTTCCTACAGGCAGTCGGCTCTGATACCAACCTGTGACGACCCCGGCCCGACCGTGCACTAATCATACACGCAAATGCACACGATCAAGCCTAAGGACTCACGTGAAGGAAATCACAGCACAACTCTAAAACATAAATAAATACATACAAGTCATATATTACAAGCCAGGGGCCTCGAGGGCTCGAATACATAACATGATGTCTCACACATAGTCAGCGGAAGCGTTAGGTATCTGGGTACAGATACAACATAGCAGAAGATAGGCCTTTTACAAAGGCGGGGCAAAATAAAAGCTACGATCGAAAAGGCGCAGGCCTCCTGCCTGGGACCTCCGATCCTACTCCTGGTCGTCGTCCGCCGGCTCCTCGTAGAAGTACTCGCCGGCCGGGTAGTAGTAGTAGCCAGCCTCGGGCTGGTAGTAGTAGTCGTCAGCGGGGGCTGCAGGCACCATGGCTCCGTCGTCTGGTTTATCATGCGGGTAGGACAAAAGAGGAAGCAAAGCAACCGTGAGTACTCATCCAAAGTACTCAGCAAGACTTACATCAGATCTATACTAGCAATGCATTATTTTCAAAGGGGGCTTTATGTGGGTGGACTAGACTGCAGAAAGCCAGAGTAGAGGGGGGAAAAGCCTAGTCCTAACGAAGACTAGCATCTTCAGAGTCTTGCAGCAATGAGAAGGGAAACAGAATAGTTTCATCATAATAATGTATAGTGTTTGTAGCAACATCATCTTCATATCACATATCTCAAGTCACCAGTTCTAGTTGTACCGAAGTGGATACAACTCCGAGTGTCCGTTACCGTAGGACAGGCTATCGATAGATTGTTTCTTCCCTGCAGGGGTGCACCAAGTTACCCACCACGCTCGCTTAACTCCGGCCGGACACACCATCAGGTCGTGCCCGCCCTCGGCTAAACAATACGACGCAACCCGACCGGATACCGCCAGAGAGGATCGAGCACGCCGGACTAAACCTATGCCCCCGGGGGTCTTGGCCATCGCCCCGGACACTCCGCACGTTGCGAGTTCGTTCGGTAGCAGACCTAGCAACCCCTTATACAAGCGCAGTTGCATCCTAAGTCCAATCCGAACGGTCCGCTCAATCGCTGACGTCGTGACGACTCCGGCTGATGTATACGACGCAGAGCACCCACTCACACCCACGTGGTGGTTAGTGCTATCGGCCCGGAGGCCTCTCGGATCAAATATCCAAATCGCTTAGTGTATTGGGAGCGCGCGGTAACGAGCAGAGCCTACGATACTGTTGGCCCCGTCGTCCCGTCTCGAGGACTTGTGACAAGGACTGGAAAAGACCGGCCACGCCTCGTAGTTATCTCGCGGGTACCCTCACTGGTCACCCGACTCCACAGCTCACGCCTCAAAGGCACTCGCGGGTACCCCTCTGGGTCAACCCGCCTCCATCCAACATGTGTAGTAGTAACTTCAAAGTGTCTTCAGACGCACGATACCTCTGGCCGCACGCCTTTGTTCCTGGCGACGTCCGGCCTCGGGGATCGATACGTCTTTAAACACGGTATGGTGAGTAAAGCGTCTTCAGACGCACGATACCTCTGGCCGCACGCCTTTGTTCCTGGCGACGTCCGGCCTCGGGGATCGATACGTCTTTAAACACTGTGTGGTGAAACAGGGCATCCGTGTGGTTTCAATGCCGATGAGGAATCCGAGGAATCACCCTCGTTGGATTCCTAAACGACAAGTCCCGTTAAGGTGGTACCGGAGGAATCACCCTCGACGGTGTTCACCATAGCGGATGCACGACAAAGGCTAAGTCGGAAGTGGGAAGAGGAATCACCCTCGGTAACCCACAACGAGCTAGCTATACAACAGGGGCAACATCAGAAGTGAGTTCGGAGGTATCACCCTCGTCACCCGATGTTAACTCTGCGGAGTCGAGCATATTAGGGGGGGTTGTGCGGTGATGTGAAGAAGGTCAAGGGAAGGGGCTCGATCGGTTGATCGAGGCAAGGGTACTATGCGAGGCAACTACGAGAGTGTGGGACCATAGCAGTGCTACCCAACCTATACTAAGCAGTTTATGAATAAAGGCAGGTATCAACAATTTAGCAAAAACAGGCTATGCAACAGTAATAGGAGCAGTAGCAGTGGCAGCAATTCTAATGCAAGAATAAGAGAGAATAGACATAGGCGATATCGGAAATGCTCAAGGGGGGTTGCTTGCTTGGTTGCTTGGCAAATGAAAAGGAACAACGGCGGTGAAGTAGTCGATCACCAGGGCATCGTCAGCGGTCTCGGGGTCTACCGGGAAGAAAGGGGGAGAGGAAACAATATAAATACACAGCAACGGAAGTAAACACAAGGCTTGACGTTCTAACGCAGTGCTACCGTTAACGGAGAAGGGGAACCCATCCGGGGAAAGTATTCCCGGTTCCGGACGTCTGTCAGACAGATGAACCGGAGGGGGACGGTTGCAGGTTTACGGTGTCAGAGTCAAGTGGCAACTGGGGTGCAGTGCAGGGTTGCTTAAAAAACATGTCTAGGTCATGTTAGCTATTTTTAAGAATTTGTTTGAATTTATTTTATTAAAGTTGAACACTATTCATTTATCGAAAACAGGTCAAAAGTTCCATGTTCATCTAGCTAGGGGCATCTGATGAGAATACGGAGGGCGTATCTAGATTCGTATCGAAATTCTGAGCAATTTTCATATATAAATTATTTTCATCGGAGTTACGGATTAAAAGATATGATTTTTCAAAGTTTAATTGAATTTCTGGAATTTATTTTAAAAGCAGAAAAGGATTTATGATGTCAGCATGATGTCATGCTGACATCAGCAGGTCAAACAGCGGCTGGCTAGGTCAAATATGACATGTGGGTCCAGTGGGACCCACATGTCAGCCTCTGTGGATTAAACAGAGTTAAATTAAATTAACAGTGCTGATTACAGGGGTGGGCCCCTCATGTCAGTGAGAGCATTAGTTAGACTAATTAATTATTTTATTTAACTAAGTAATTAGCAGATTAAGTTTTATTTTAAAACGTTTTAAACGCGCGGGGCCCACACGTCATAGGCACAGAGTGCCCAGTCAGCAGAGTTGACTGGGTCAACTCGGTCAAGGTGGGGCCCTAGGGCCCACTGGCAGTGACCCAAGGGTGTCCCCACCTGAGCCACGTCGGCCGGCCACCGGAGAAAGCTCCGGCGAGCACGCGCGCGGTGGTCGAACGCCGGCGGGCGTCGGCTTTCGTCTACGGTGGGCCAAAACGGGCGCGGCCAGGTGCGTTAGAACGCGGAGACGATGCCGCGTCGAACTAGAGGCGTTGCTCGGCCGGGGAGGCACCGTAGCGTCGACGGCGAGCGACGGGGCGGTCGCCGGAGTTCGGGACCGAACGGGGTTGACGCAACGGTGCATGGCAACGCGAGCTAGAGGGTTCGTCGGGCGCCTACGAGCGTGCTGAGCACGACGCTGTGCTCGGCTGAGCTTAGTGGCGCGTGTGGCTACGGTGACGAGCTCGTCGGCGGAGACGCGTGCGGGCGCTAGCGGGGTGGCAGCTACGGGCGGTGAAAGGCGTCGCAGAGAGGGGGAAGGAAGCGGATGCTCACCGAGAGGGCACACGTGGGCCCGTCGGAGGCTTAGGAGCAGCAGACCGGCGTCAATCGCCGGAGAAGCGTCGGCGGCCGCAGGTAGGGGACGAGCTCGCGTGGGCGCAGCTGCGTCTCCGAGCTCCAACCGCAGGCTCCGGACGGCGCAGTCGAGCACGGCGGAGCCCCTCGGCACGGTGGCGGGTCGAGGCAGTGTCGGTGGCCGCGGTGTGCGCGACGAACGGCGGCGGGAGCGCTCGGCTCCGCCGGATCTGAGAGGGGAGAGGGGAGGAGAGCGAGCCAGGCAAGGGGGGGAATGGCAGGGGAGCTCAGGGGGAGAGGGGCAGAGGTGCCCTTATCCTCTCCCACCTGCTCCGTCGCGGCGTGGCGAGCTGCGGCGGCTCGGGCGCGCGCCAGCCATGGCGGGGACGACACGAGGAGGGAGCAGGTGGAGGAGATGGGTTGGGCCGGTTCGGCCCAGAAGGGGAGCGCCAGATAAGATCTTCTCTTCCTTTTTCTTTTAATTCAACAGCAGAGAGAAAATGAAAAGGTAGGGCCATCAAACCTCTTTTGTAAAATGTGGTACTTAGTCCAAGAATGTCTTTGCAATATTCCCTAACACCAAAAATTGGTTTGGGCTTATTTGGAACACTTTTGAAATTTGCAAAAATGAAGAGGCATTTAATGTGCTGTTTTAACACTGTTTTAAATGCTCTAGCCCATTTTGGAGTTGATGATGATGTTGTTTTCAACAACATCATTAGTTATGGAATATTTGCTAATTAATGAACATTTTTCCACAATTTTTGGAGCAACTTCATTTTGCAAATGAATTTGAATTTGAATTTCAGAGGGAGTTTGGAAATGCTTGTTTTAACCACTGTGATTATGCATTGTTAATGATGATGACATGGCATATTTAGCAGAGTGTCACAGTGCTTAATACAAAGGGGTGTTACAGCCATCCTCTCCATGTCTGAAGGTACAGAACACCAAGAGCCATCCGTCTTCCTCAAACGTTGGATATGATTCCTCCTTGCCCGCCAGGTTGCTCTACGGTGCATGTATGATGTATTACGTTCACCTTCCTTTAACCACGTGATCCTCGACCTTTGTAGCCACATCATTTCCTCCCTATATAGGAGTTCGTCCAGTTGATTCATTTTCTCCCTGATATGGGAGCGGTCTGCACCTGCTAGCTGTAGGGCAGCTAGTTGGCTCCTCAATTCTTCAATTTCTTTCAACACGTTACCAAAATTGTTCCTGCTCCATTCTTTCAGCTCCTTCATCACCTCTTTTAGAGACGCCGCCACTGAACCAAGTCCTCCACTTGGCTTGTGTTTCACCCATGAGTTTGCAACTACATCGTTTAGTCCTTGATGGCGTTCCCACATAATTTCATACCGAGGTGCATTACCTTTCTTACACACGCCTGGACCCTCCCCTACTTGGATAAGTAGTGGGCAGTGATCCGAACAGGGCGAAGCAAGGTGGAGTACCTTTGTCGCTGGGAACAGGTCGTTCCATTGTTCATCCGCGCAGGCACGATCGAGCCTGACTTGTACGTTTCGATCCCCGTCTTGCCCGTTATTGTATGTGTAGGGGATTCCTGAAAAGCCCAAATCCATGAGCTCACAAAGTAGCAGGCAGTCCCTGAATGCTGACATCTGTGATTCAGACCGCATAGAACGCGAGAGATGCTCATGTTGCCACAAAGCTTCATTAAAATCCCCACAAACAAGCCACGGCTCCTGCGAGGTTGCTCGGAGGCGAGCTAGATGATCCCACATGCCTTGTCTGTTCTCAACCCTTGGCTCACCGTAAACAAAGGTCCCTCTCCATGAGTCTCCCCCTCCTACATCCTCAATACGAGCATCAATATACCGCTCGCATGCATCCAGCACTGTCACAGTCAATGATTCGTCCCAGAAAAGAGCCAAGCCTCCACTCTTCCCATTACTACTAACACCATGAAAACCTTTCAAACCTAACCTCCATTTGAGCTTTTCCACCTTACGTAACTCTTGTCTAGTCTCACATAAGAAGACTAGCTTGGGGTCGTTGGCTTTGACGAGGGCCAACACCTCCCGAACTGTCCGGCGGTTCCCCACCCCCCGGCAGTTCCAAACGAGGGCATTCATTGCATCCGGCGGTCCTCCTCGAAGGAGGCCGCCGATATCTCATTGTTCCCATGTTCTTTTCCGGTTTTCACCCGTTTGCTGCTAGAGCTACTCGTGGGGGATTCCCCGCTCTTCTGGTCAGCACCACTGCCATCTGTGATTGCCAACACGGTGGCATTATTATTTGGATGGCTTGAGTTTAGACCAGCATCATCCATGTTCAGTCTCTTCCTCGGAACCTTGTCTAACTCCATGCCCGTATATGCTGATTTCCTTGGACTAGATGCAGTATCTGCCAGTGCAGGGTCCAGATCCTCTTGCCACGCAATGTTCTTCCCCTCTGGAATCTGTGGTTCCTCCTTCCTCACATTAGGGCGAGCATTCCTGTTTGTCATGGGTGGCGGAATCTCCCCCTGTTCTGATTGGCCCCATCTGCATATAGCCAGTCTCCGTATTTCATCTGCTTCTCGTCATGTATACCCAGGCCACACTCCTTAAATCCATGTCCAATAAGTCCACATACCTTACAGAATCTTGCGAGCTTCTCATATCTGACCAGGTACACTTGTCGTTCCTTAGCACGTACAATACTCACAAACTTCGTCAAAGGGCATTGGATATCATGTTTCACCCGCACCCTCACGTAATCCCCACGGGTGTTCCCATTCAAACGCATGTCCAATATTTCTCCAGCATCTTTTAAGAGTTTTTCCACCACCGAACGCTTGCAGTATGCCTCAGGCAGCTTATGGATCTGGAGCCAAATCGGCATCTGAACAATCTCGATCTCATCTGTTTTACTGAAACCATCATATGGACACATCAACACAGCCATGTTGCGAAAGAGCCAGGGCCCCTGCAACATTATACGCTCCCAATCTCCCAGACACGACGCCTGGACGACGAACCGATTTGGGCCAACAGGTTTAAACCTGACACTCTGCGCAGGGTTCCAAGCCGCACGCATGTCTCTATAGAAAGCTGATTGACTGAAGGATTTTTCGGTATGGACCTTAGCTAGGGCAAGCCATCTGACACTTTCGTTGATTTCTGGGTCATCCTCATCGATCACCACATCCTCAAAGTCCTCGTCGTTGAGATCTAACTGGTTGAAGAAATCTCCCAGATCAGGGTTTCCGGTCGCCGCACCACCGCCGCTCGCGGCCGATTGAGCGTCCGAAGGAGATGCCATCCTGGAGGAGGAGAGACTCGCGTCCCGCGTCGACGCCGCGAGACCTGGCTGTCGGTGCCGTGAGAGAGGTAGGACTCCGGGGCGATCGCGATCGCCTAGGAGGAGTAAAACCCTAGCCGCGGGCGTAGGAAAAAAAACCTATTCATTTTCGATTTACCTAAGGGTGTTTTGTAAGGATTTGTGCTAGTTAAGACTCCCTCCGCCCCAAAAATAAATGTTGCTTATTTAGTGTTTTTTTTTACATCAATTTCCATTTTTTGGGGGGATCCCAAACTTTATTAAAATTGAGCAATATTCAACGGGATACACCATGAGGGGATAGAAGCCACACATGGCGACTCTGAGAAAGCGACACACCAAATTTTACAATATTACGTGCCTCGTGATTTGAAGCTCAACCTTCAAACATAAAATCACGGCTGGCAAAACATACTCTTCTCCTCTTTTTTTTTTTTTTTGAGGGAAACATA
>LR738712.1:853062883-853135973 GCA_902687465.1 Secale cereale
GGGGGGGGGGGGGGGGGGGGGGGGGGGGAACCGCCGGATAGTTCGTGAGGTTTTGGCCCTCTCTAAAGCCAATTCCCCGGGGCTTGTTTTTCTTTCAGAAACAAGACAGGCCTCTTCGAAGATGGAGAAACTCAAGTGGCGGTTGCAGATGAAGGGTTTTGCTGGCGCGTCGAGTGACGGCCTCAGTGGAGGCCTCGCACTCTTTTGGGGCGAGAAACTGCAAGTGACGGTGCTGGATTCTTGTGCACGGTACATTGACGTGCGGATTGTTGATGTGGCAAGTGATAAAAGCTGGAGAACGACGTTTGTCTATGGTGAACCTAGGGTTGAAAACCGTCATCTCATGTGGAGTTCGCTATCCCAGCTTCGTGCGGTTTCGTCGGAGCCGTGGTTAGTGTGTGGGGACTTTAATGAGGCAATGTGGCAGCATGAACACATGTCAAGAGCCCAGCGCTGGAAAATCAGATGGGGTTATTCCGGGATTGTTTGTTGGCATGTGAGCTATGGGATCTTGGTTTCTCGGGGTTTCCCTTTACATATGATAATGGGCAGATTGGCGAAAGGAATGTGCGTGTGCGCCTTGACCGAGCATGTGCGGATGAGGGGTGGAGAGAGCTCTTCCCTGCCGCGCAAGTGGATCACTTGGCATCCTCATGTTCGGATCATAGTCCGATCGTGATACGACTGGCTCTTGTGGATCCGAGGAGAACTAGAGCTTCTCCTCGGTATGAGATTATGTGGGAACGCCATCCGGCGTTGTCAGAGGTGGTGGCGAGTAGATGGCGGAGAAGCAAGCCGGCTGGTACCCTAGCGGCCGTGAGGGATGCCCTACATGAAATGATGAATGGCTTACGGGCGTGGAGTAAGGAAAACTTCGGCCATGTTGTAACTGAAATGGAGAAGCTACGGGCCGAACTGGCTGATTTATAGCTTAAAGATGCGGATCGTTCGGTAATCCGGCATAAGATGTCTCAACTTGATGAGCTGCTTTACAGAGAAGAGATGATGTGGCTACAGAGATCACGCATTACGTGGCTGAAGGAAGGCGAGCGGAACACGGCATACTTGCATAGACGAGCCGTTTGGCGGGCGAGGAGGAACTACATCCAGAGACTCCGGCGGACTGATGGTTCATGGTGCTCCTCTCCGTCGGACATGGAACTCATGGCTACTTCCTACTTCAAGGAAGTCTATACCAAGGATCCGACTCTTACTCCGGAGGTCGTTCTCGAGGCTATAGATTCTAAAGTATCTGAACAGATGAACGCCATGTTATGCGCGCCGTTTACAGAGGAGGAAGTGTCGAATGCCCTATTTCAAATAGGCCCACTTAAAGCTCCGGGCACGGATGGCTTTCCAGCAAGATTTTATCAACAGAATTGGGCAGCTCTAAAATCTGAGATCACAGCTGTTGTGCTGGAGTTCTTTGCCTCTGGCTCCATGCCAGAAGGGGTTAATGATACGGCGATCGTCCTAATTCCGAAAGTCCCTCATCCCAAGGAGCTCCAGGAGTTCAGGCCGATCAGCCTTTGCAACGTAATTTACAAGCTGGTGTCTAAGTGCTTGGTTAATCGACTCCGTCCTTGTCTATCGGAGCTGATTTCTGAGAACCAGAGTGCTTTTATCCCGGGCCGGCTCATCTCGGATAACTCTATCATTGCCTTCGAGTGCATCCATCAGTAGGGTGGCCTGTGCGTACAAACTCGATCCTTGAAGAGCAACAGTAGGGCGGCCTGTGCGTACAAACTCGATCTATCCAAGGCGTACGATCGGGTCGGCTGGGATTTTCTAGAGAAGGCGTTGAGAAGATGGGGTTTTTCGGAGCAATGGATCGCTTGGTTAATGACGTGTGTCAGATCTGTTCGGTATTCGGTTAAACTTAATGGGAAGCTGCTGGAAGCCTTTACACCATCTCGAGGCCTTCGCCAAGGTGACCCACTGTCTCCGTTTTTGTTTCTCTTTGTCGCTGATGCATTATCTGCTCTCCTATCTAAATCAGTGAACGATGGTAGCTTGAATGGGGTGAGCATTTGTCGAGGTGCACCGGAGATATCTCACCTCCTCTTTGCAGATGATACCTTACTGTTTTTTGAAGCTTCTGGCCAACAGGCGAATGTTGTTAAAGGTTTGTTGAACACCTATTCCTCGGCGACGGGTCAACTTATAAACCCCGAGAAGTGTTCCATCCTTTTTTCTGACAATTGTGGTGAGTCAGTTGCGGATGATATCAAGAATACATTGGAGGTAACACAGTAGGTGTTTGAGCCTAAATACCTTGGACTGCCGGTCCCTGACGGACGAGTTCATAAAGGGCAATTCGAGACGTTGCAAGACAGATTGAGGAAAATTCTTATTGACTGGAGTGAACAATATGTCTCGGTTGGAAATAAAGAGATTCTTATCAAGGCCGTGGCTCAGGCGATACCCACCTATGTGATGAGTGTGTTCAAACTACCGGCCTCAGTATGCGATGACCTAACCAAGATGATGAGGCAATATTGGTGGGGGGGTGGAAAACGGCAAAAGGAAGATGGCCTGGCTGAGTTGGGAGAGGATGATGCTGCCCAAAGCAATGGGGGGTATGGGATTCCGAGACATGAGGGCTTTCAATCAAGCTCTGCTGGCCAAGCAAGCCTGGCGCCTATTGGATAGCCCAGATAGCCTTTGTGCGAGATTACTAAAGGCCAAATACTATTCAAGGGGAAATTTGCTAGACACGGTATTCTCGTCTAACAGTTCGGCGGTCTGGAAGGGGATTGTTCATGGTCTTGAGCTGGTGAAAAAGGGCATTATATGGCGAGTCGGCAACGGTCTTTTGATTAAAACCTGGAGAGATGCTTGGATTCCTCGTGGCCACAATTTCAGGCCGATAACCCCTAAAGGGAACTGTCGGTACAATCGAGTGGCTGATTTTCTGAATGAGCATGGTGCATGGGATGTGGAACGGCTTAGAGAGCATTTTTGGGACATGGATGTTAGGGCGATCTTGTTGATCCGGACATCTCCAAGGAACGGGCAGGATTTCATCGCTTGGGCCCCGGAGCGGTCTGGACAGTTCTCCGTTCGTAGCGCCTATCATCTAGCCACAGAAGCTCAATACTCAATGCAGCTAAGCTCGTCAAGTAATAATGCTTCAGGTCAAAGGCCCATCTGGCAGCGAATTTGGAGCTCTCAAGTGCCTCTTAAGATGAGAATTATGGCGTGGAAGGTTGTCTCTGGGGCTCTGGCCACAAATGAGTGTAAGAAGTACAGACACATCTCGACTAGAGATAGCTGTCGGGTGTGCGGACGTGAAAAGGAGACTAGCTTTCATGCTCTAGTGTCATGTGAGCATGCGCAGAGGATTTGGAATCAGATGAGAACAGTATGGCGCCCCCTGAACCAAGAGCTTCTCCAGGATTCAGGGAAGGAGTGGCTATTAAATGTCCTGGCTAACTTCGATGATCACATGCGGGATTGCACGATCATGTTGATATGGAGGATCTGGTCGTTACGCTCGGACCTTACGCACGGAAAGGATGAGCCTCCCGTAACGGCAACGTCGGACTTCCTTCAGAGCTATATGAACTCCTTGAACCTGTGTGGTCGATTCTCTACAGATGAGATCCTCAAAGGGAAAATGCCTGTTGTTCCGGATGCAGTCGTCGAGGTTCCCGCTCCTCCAACGGGCCTGCACTGGCCATGACCGCCCTTGGGCTGGGCGGCGCTCTCGGTGGACGGGGCATTCATGCAAGAGGACGGGTCGGCGGCAGCAGGTATGATACTTCGGGATCATGAAGGAAGTGTGATCTTCGCGGCGTATAGATGCATCTTTAACTGCAACGATGCGTTGGAAGCGGAGCTACATGCGATAATGCAGGGCATGGCCTTGGCCCTGCAACACTCGTCCCTGCCAATTGTGGTGCAGTCAGACTCATCTACGGCACTAGGTGCATTGACCGGAGATAGCTTATCCAGGTCAGTTTATGGGCACTTGGTATTAGAGATCAAGCGTCATCTTCAGGATCGAGAGTTTGTTCCATCAAAACTAAAGCGTGAGCAAAATAGGGTAGCACATCGGTTGGCATTGTACAGTCGTTCGGAGTCTACTACTGCCGTATGGCTGGGGAGGAGCCCACCTTGTATTGAGGAGTTGGTGCCTCTTGATTGTAACCCTATACTTATGGAATAAAACTCTCTTTCTGTCGCAAAAAAAAAAGTACACAACTTTTTTCTTTCTTTTGAGCATCCAGTCTTTTTTCTTTTTGGAGAAATTTTGAGCATCCAGTCAGTACAAGCTATGCATCTTCACCAGTTGGTGGGCTTGCACCGCCACTGGCCCACTGCCATATATGCACCTTCAGCCGAAGCACCGAGGCCGTGCCGGTGCGCTGCCCGATAACAATAACACCACAACGGCACATCTCTCCAGAAGTTGGGCCGGCCCAGCTAGTCCCGCACCCTACCTGTCTCCCTCATCAGTCATCACCGTGAAGCCGCCGCCCCCACAGTGTTCCCTGGTCCCTGCTGCCTGCATTAGGGCATGTACAATGGTGGCATATGGATACAGATGCCTCATGACAAAAAGTAATTTGAGGCATATGTGTTGATTTTTTCTCCCCAATGCAAGCTACTGCTAGTGGGCATCATCAAAGAATAAAAAGTGACTCACACTAAACATGCATCCCTCCTAACTTTTTCAACTTTATGCATCGGACCACACTTTTTCTCTCTAAGAACCCGCCTCCTGAAGAGGATCCTGCTTCCTCATCCGAGCCTACTTTTTCTGTTATCCGATCCTACATGGCATGTGAAGCATCACCCTGGGGCTATGCATTGGCCATGCCCTTATGCGCCGCCATGGCTGGTGGCTGGTCCCTGCTGCCTCCATTATGCGCCGCCATGGCTGGTGGCTGGTCCCTGCTGCCTCCATTATGCGCCGCCATGGCTGGTGGCTGCTGCTCAGATCTCCATTACAAGCCTCGCTGGCCGCCGCTCAGATCTCCTCAAAACGCCGCGTCCTCCCTGCTCGGATCGGATCTCCTCCAAGCGCCGCCTCCCTGCTTCTCTGCCCCCTCTCTTACTGTACGGAGGCGGCAACGACCTCGGCATCTGACCAACTAGCAGGTACTCTAGATAAGATTGAGCCTGCCTATTCTTCTTGCCATTTCTCATGCTTATAAGTTAAAAACTCGTTCCTCATGTTTATCACTTGAGCATTAGTTCAAACGTGCTGCTATTTGCCCCCCTTTTTCTACTAACAATAGTAAATTATTAATTAGCTGCACCGAGTGTTGGGGAACGATGTGGTGTTGATTTATCTTTGTTGCAGCAAGCAAAACACACCGAAAATGGCCATGGTCCTGGATGCTTTCGCATCCTATGTACAGAGCATGCTGACGGAGATGGCGAGCCAAGAGGTGCACATGCTTCTTGGAGTCAGAGACGAGATCGACAACATGGACGTCAAGCTTAGGGACCTCAAGAACTTTCTTGCCGACGCTGACAGGAGAAACATCACCGACACGAGCGTGCAAGAGTGGGTAGGCCAGCTCAAGCGTGCCATGTACGAAGCCACCGACATCCTCGACCTCTGCCAGCTCAAGGCCATGGAGGAAGGCCCATACACCGTAGATGTGGGATGCTTCAACCCCTTGCTCCTTTGCTTGGATGTGGATTGCTTCAACCCGTTGCTCTTCTGCATGCGGAATCCCTCCCATGCCCACGACATCGGCACCCGCATCAAGGCGCTCAACAAGAGGCTCGACACCATCAAGGAGCGAAGCGCTACTTTCAGCTTCATCCCTCTTGCCTCCTATGAGGATCGTAGCAGCAAGGTGCACGCCTCTCATGCGGGTAATACCAGGCGTGAGACGTCAGGGGAGTTTGACCGGTCGGGTGTAGTCGGGGAGAAGATTGAGGAAGACACAAGAAAGCTGGTTGAGATCATGCTAACTGAAAAAGAGGGCAGCACCAATATCACGGTGGTCGCCATTGTTGGTGTCGGTGGGATCGGCAAGACCACTCTTGCCCAGAAGGTCTTCAATGACGAAACCATGAAGGCAGAGTTTGACAAGACAATATGGTTGAGCATCAACCAGGACTTCGACAAGGTTGAGCTGCTCAGGACAATCATTACGCTCGCGGGAGGACTACATTTAGGTGAAAAGAGGTTGGCTGTGCTTGAGCCAATCCTTTGCACTACCTTGAAAGGGAAGAAGTTATTCTTGGTGCTAGATGATGTGTGGAGCCATGGAGCATGGGGTGATGTGCTAAAAACACCCTTGTCTAATGTTCTGGCTCGAGGTAGCCGTGTCCTCGTCACTACCAGAGATGTAAGAGTAGCTCGGGGGATGAAAGCTGTGGTTCCCTACCACCATGTCGACAAATTAGGGGAGGAGGATGCCTGGTCATTGCTCAAGAAACAGGTGTGTAACTAAACTCCATGCATCGTCAGTACTCCCTCCGTTCCCAAATATAAGTCTTTCTAGAGATTCCACCAACTGACTACATACGGAGCAAAATGAGTGAATCTACACTCTAATATATGTCTACATACATCCGTATGATGTATTCCATTTGAATGTCTAAAAAGACTTATATTTAGGAACGGAGGGAGTAATTACTAGCCCCCTGCTTAATTTGGAGTAGTGATAACTAGGCCACTTGCAGTTTTTTGTCTTTTATTGCATGATGGGTGTAATGGATAGTTATATCATAGTCACTATTTAATAAGCTGTACCAATACTCTTCATTTTTATAGTGCCATCTCAGTGTTTTTTTCTAGTGCCTTGTGATAACGGGTGTTGCATTGGAGTTTTGCCTATGTGACGATGCTAAGAACCTGTCCAAACCATACCTTGGAGCACTGTGAGTGGCCTAATAATTTGGTCACCTCTATCTTCAAGGTTAAAAAATGGATCCATACAACACATGGATACTATCATTATGCACACACCACATGTGTACTATAACTAAAAAAAGCACAATACTTTAAACCTATGCGTCAAATTCAATATGGGTTGATACACAACCTCGTTACCCCAACACTCTAGACCTCATGTTCATATATTCTCACGTGCATCATATTCCGAGGTAAATTGAATATAGCTGTATGCTTTCTGTTTTGAAATATATGTCCTTTTAGAGCTCAGTAAAAGATTTAAGGGTGTGAGTAAATGCCCATACTGCCATCATATTTTTTTTCTTACTCACTAGAGCTATCAGGGGGAATAAACTATGGGAGGCGCAGGCCCAAGCAGCGATTGGGATCGGAACAGGAGATGCCCTGTTGGGTCAAGTCTGGATTCATACGAGATTGATAGGTTAGTATCATGTTAGGATCAGAGTTCTGTAGGTTTTCCTTCCTTTGCGTTGAGTAGTCTCCAATATATATGGAGCTATTACAGATTATCCTCGACCCTAAAACTCCCTCTCACCCTCTGGTCCATAAGCTCTACTAACAGCATTAAATTATCTTCTTTCCTTTCCAAATATGTGCTACTGTCTTTCTAAGGAAATATTTTTTTTTCCTTTTAGAAAGTTGATTTGAAATGTTTATATAATCATCACCTCAAATGGAAGTAGCAAGTCCGAAAAAATTTATTATTCAGGACATATGGTATTAATTAATATAATAAACTGGCAAGGTGGTGCATTGCTCTTCCATCATCACAAATTCATTCTCAATCCTTGGGCCAAAATTCAGTTGAGTTCAGCTGGAGTAGTCGATAAACACACAAATAAGTGGTATGGTATAAATATTGGACCCCATCCCTGCCGCTGGCACTCGAAGAAGTTTCCTGTGATATGTTTTTTTGTGGCATACAACATAAATTTTATTGGGCAAATAGATGGTCAAAGTTAAACCCAAATTAGAAGGTGGCCTTGTATAGATGACTGAAGGGAGTAGAAAGTTAAAATTTTGAGATATATGGTCGCCACACAAAATGCAAGTCCAAACAAAATATATAATTTGATATGGTTTGAATGTAGGAAACTACCAAGGTGGTATTGTTCTACCGTCATGCTCACAAAGAAAGTCAATCCAATTCCTTCGGCCAAAATTCAGGTGTATTCGGTTGGAGGTATCAATAACGTGATGCGGTTCAGTACTAATACAGTAATGCTGCAATATGACTGTAATTACTAATAATATGGAAGTGTGCCCAGGCCCATGAACAGATGAGGCCACCCTGCCTATGTTGCAAATGCAGGTAATTTAAAAAAAAATTGTTAATATGGTTAAAAAAACAGAGTATAACTTAACACTTGCATCCTCATTTTGTGTAACTTGGGTTAAACTCACACTACTTTTCAAACTCTTCTTTCTGACGATGAACTGAAACACAAGGCATTTGTGTTTTCTTGAAAAGGAAAAAGTGGGAGTTCCTCAAGTGTTTGTCACAAGGGGTACAAATTAAGATGCTCATGTGCCAAACTGATGACGCATGGACCCATACAACACGGACACAATATATACCATGTGACCGCACATGCACATCCGTCACATGTCTATTGTGTGTACAGGAGACACAATAGTTTGACCTAGGTATCAAATTTAGCTTGGACAGTATCGTTTTCCTAATATATATATATATATATATATATATATATATATATATATATATATATATATATATATATGTATATATATATAGTTGTACCTGGGAGTAATTAATGGTGTCCAAAAAAATGTTCCCTTCTTTTTTGGCACAATCTCTCCATTTTAGAAAGCTAACATTTTGATATATATGTACTCGTCACCGAAAATGTAAGTCCAAACAAAATCATAATTAGGATCATTTAAATGTTCTTTGATTTATAAAAGGTGAGAACAGTGGTATTGTTCTTTCATTTCCACCATGTTCACAAATACACAGTCCATCCTTTTGCTAAACTTCAGTTGTGTTTGGCTGGAGGTGTCAATAAATCCACATTAAGTTGTACGGTCTATACCACAGTATGAAAAAGTTGTAATCGGTAGACTCATACTCCCTCCGTCCGGAAATACTTGTCATCAAAATGGATAAAAGGGGATGTATCTAGATGTATTTTAGTTCTAGATACATCTCTTTTCATCTATTTTGATGACAAGTATTTTCGGACGGAGGGAGTACTAAAGTGTGCACAGCTCACCTATAGGTGTAGCCAACCAGTCCCATGATCCGGCAGCATGAATTAAAATATTAGCCGGTACTTCAAATTCTTTACTTATTTGGATGCTAGGTTATAAAATTGCATATGTAGAATTATAGATCATTTAAACATGTACAGATCCTCCTCCCTTGTGTAGTCGTAGATCAAATATGACTTTGTTTTCCGCGAAAAAAATAAAATATGACTCTGTTTTCCACAGGATGAATATATGTATCATAATATCTATCCACATAATTAAGCATGTAATTTGTCTGGTTTCTGATATTATAAATGAAACTAATTATCTTCTGCTTAAAAGAGTAAGGAACTTAACATCTTGTCCTGGTGAGCGTGTTACGATTATAGGCATCCCAGTTGACAACAACATCTGCACTTACCAGTTCATTCAGATGATAGTTTAATTTGGGTAGAATGTTAAATGATTTTTCATGAGCCCCTTTTCTCCACTAGCCTATTATTAACTACTCCCTCCGTTCCTAAATATAAGTATTTTTAGAGATTCCAATAAGGGACTACATACGGAGCAAAATGGAACGGAGGGAGTAATATTGAGTTGACACTAGCCGTTCAACTGCTTATTTACTCTACCAATTAAACTGATTGCAGATAATCTCAAGCGAGATAGATGAAGGTGAAATTGAAATGCTCAAGAATATTGGAGTGCAAATTGTAGCAAAATGTGATGGTTTACCTCTTGCTATCAAAGTAATGGGAGGGCTCTTGTGTCAGAAGGACAAAAAATACAGTGAGTGGAAGATGGTTCTGGATGATTCTATATGGTCGATATCTGGAATTCCTGAAGATCTAAACCATGCAGTATATTTAAGCTATGAAGATTTGTCTTCTTGCATGAAGCAATGCTTCCTATACTACTCACTTCTCCCTAAATCTAGATTGTTCCCTAATTATGAGATCATTGCCATGTGGATTAGTGAAGGATTCCTTCACGGGACCTCAGATGACTTGGAAGAACTGGGAAGCAAGTACTACAAGGAGCTGATACTGAGGAATCTTATAGATCCAAATACAGACTATGCTGATCAATGTGTCTGCAACATGCATGATGTTGTACGCTCATTTGCTCAGTTTGTGGCTAGAGATGAGGCACTGACAGTTCATAGTGATGGGTTAGACTGGAGTTCTTTGCAAGCACACGAGTTTCTTCGGTTATCTCTAGAAAGTAAAGCATCAGAAACAGATGGGTTAGACTGGAGTTCTTTGCAAGCACAGAAGAAATTAAGGGCACTGATCTCAGCTGGTTACATAAATATCAAGCCTGGTGATTCGTTAGTTCATTTTCCATGTCTACGAACTTTACGTGTAGATTTTGCACAAGTTGTAGCATTGCTCGACTCTTTGCATGAACTCAAGCACCTGAGGTACTTGTCCTTACAAGAAACTGATATATCTAGTCTGCCGGATAGCATTGGAAATATGAAATTCTTGCAGTACATTAGCCTTAGAGGATGCAAAAAAATTATGCAACTTCCACATAGCATTGTATATTTAAAGCAGCTAAGGTATATTGACTTAAGGGGAACAAATATAAAGGGCATACCTAAGGGGTTCCATGCTCTAACAAACTTGAGGATAGTACGTGGGTTTCTGGCCTGTGAGCATGGTGATTACTGCAGTTTGGAAGAGTTGGGACCTCTTTCTCGGCTCAAGGATCTTGGGATAGATGGATTGGAGAATGTAATAATTTCCTCGTCCGCAGCAAAGGCAAATCTTGGAGAGAAGGAGTATCTTATCAGGCTATCCTTAGCTTATGGTAGCAGACTGGGAGATGATGGGGTAGTTAAAGAGGAGATTAGTGTCTCTGAGGAAGAGCAACACCGAATCGAGAAGGTGTTTCATGAGCTCTGCCCTCCGCCCAGGTTAGAAGATCTTTCCATTGAAGGATATTTTGGCCGACAACTCCCATGGTGGATTATGTCATCGTCGATTGTGCCTATCAATAGCTTGAGGCTTTTGTTCATTCATGACCTGGCTTGCTGTAGACAGCTTCCTGATGGCTTGTGTCAGCTCCCCTGTTTGGAGCTCATTCAGATCGACCGTGCTCCAGCCATCAAGCGTGTTGGACCTGAATTCATGCAGTCCTACCATCACCAGAGTCCTTGTCCTTCTCAGATGGTGGCTGCATTTCCAAAATTGCATAAGATGAATTTATTAGGAATGGTAGAATGGGAGGAGTGGGAGTGGGAGAAGCAAGTGCAAGCCTTTCCTGTCTTGCAGGAACTTATGCTAAGGCACTGCAAATTGAGGTGTCTTCCACCTGGCCTTGCCTCCCAGGCAAGGGCTTTGAATACATTAGACATATCTTATGTCCAGGGTTTCATCTCTCTAGAGAACTTTCCATCTCTCGTCGAGCTTAATGTCTATATAAACCGTGACCTGGAGGGAATCACTAATCTCCCTAGACTACAGAAGCTTACCATCACCAACTGCCCAAAGCTGAAGGTGTTGGAGGGTGTTCCTGCACTCCAAAGGCTCATACTCACGGATAAAGAGATGGAGACGCTCCCAGAATACATGGGAGGTATAAACCCGAGGCGTTTGGAGCTATACTGTAGCCTAGCACTACTCGCTTCCATAGCCGGGGGGCAATCTGGCTCTGAGTGGGACAAGTTCAGGCATGTTGAGCATGTCAAGTCATATGCACGTGAAGGAGGTAATCTAAGGAAATGGTATGTCTTGTACACAGCTGACCCCTACAACTTGGAGACAAATGTCAACCTCTCTGCTTTCATGTCTAGAGGTAATTAAATTTGCATTGCTCATTCATCTGAATTTATCTGTTTGCTCCTTTTATTTTATTTGTTTTCTGTGTTTTCTTCCTTTCAATCATACTCCCTCCGTCCGAAAAAACTTGTCCCAAGCTTGTTCCTCAAATGGATGTATCTAGCACTAACTTGGTGCTAGATACATACATTTGAGGGACAAGTTTTTTTGGACGGAGGGAGTATGATGGAGTTTGAATATATTCTGTACGGTCGCAATACGCCCTTCCGGAGTAGGACACTAGGGCAACAAATACATGGTATTCAGGTCAACCACCGTCATGTGTTGGTTTGGCTCAACTCTCTCATGTGCTAAATGTCTTTTATACTTACCTTTTCCCCATGGCTGTGTCCAAATTTTAAATTAAAGTAGTATCTTTAAAAGTTGAACCTCATATATGATTTCTAGATCTCACTATTTTAACTCTGTCACAGTTGAGAGGTCTTGCCTTGCAAGCTATGGATCACCGTTATCTTTTCTTCTCATGTAGGAACCTTAACTTGTTTCGAGGACACACAAAGATTTGAGTCTGCCTTCAAAATGACAAGAGAAACATTTAGCTACATCTGCAGCTTGGTTTATGTTCCGTCAGTGAAAGATATGAACAGCTACACCTTTGAAGACGGGAGGGTACTGTGTTTAGAAGAGCGAGTGGCCATTGCTCTGAAAAGGTTGTACTCTAGTGAGCCACCAGAGACCATAGGATCCTCTGTCAGTGTGAGCGAGTCAACCGTTTTGTTGGTAACCGAGAGCTTTGTTGATGCTGTATGGAAGCGAGCAAGGCACCACTTGCGGTGGCCAAACTCTAGTAAATTTGACAAGATCAAATCCATGTTTGACAAGGTCTACAATATGCATAACTGCTGCGGTGTTATATGTACAACTCACATCCCATTTGGACCAAACTGGGACCATGAGAAGAATGACAGCATCCTAGTACAGCTCGTCATTGATCCAGAGATGAGGTTCAGGACCATTTGGTGGGGATGGATAAGCAGCATGAACCAGTCGAGCATTTTACATGATTCTTATTTGTTCAAGAATTGTCAGGTGGGTGCTTGGCTGAATGGCAGCAGGCTGAAGGTGGGATTAGATGGATCGGAAGTTGGGGAATATATAGTTGGTGATGCAGGATACCCTCTTCTCCCCTGGCTACTCACACCTTACCAGGAAGAAAACCTCTCAGATGCCAAGGCGGAGTTCAATAGGAGACACTCCGCAGCCACAACCTGCGGCCTGAGGGTGCTGGCAAGGTTCAAAGACACATGGAAGTACCTGCAGGGAGAGACGTCATTCCCTGTCGATTCGAAAACTATAGTTACCACAATCCATGCCTGCTGCTACTTGCATAATATAGTCATTGACATGGAAGATGATGCAGCCATGCGAGTGTTGAGAAGCCAGTTTACAGTGGGGAAGTGCGCAAGTTAGCAAATGAGGACGCTGTCAGGGCAAGGGATATGCTTTCACAGTACTTCTTGACCAGCAGGTCATCTGAATCGGGAGGTGAATTATCTCATTTGAACCTACATCTTAGTTTGCTGGTTTTGTTGCTCTGTCCACTATATTTTTTTTCATATTTATCTCCTCATGTGGATCCCTTCGTTCATCTCTATAGTCGGCACAGTGGATGCAGAGGAGGACGATGAAGAAGCTGCATCAGGCTCAGCGGATGGAGATAGGGATGAAGAAGCGCTGAGAAGAACACAAGTTGCTAGCGAGGAGATCACTATCTAAAAGAACTTCTCTCAGCTGTATTATACTCCCACCGTTCCTAAATATTTGTCTTTCTAAACATTTCAAATGGACACAACATACGGATGTATGTAGACATATTTTAGAGTGTGGATTCACTCATTTTGCTTCGTATGTAGTCACTCGTTGAAATCTCTAGAAAGACAAATATTTAGGAACGGAGGGAGTAGGTATTACTGCTAGCATGCATACTGTGATTCAAGTCCTGATACCACAACTCTCTTCTGCTTGGTCTATTCTTTAGATATGGCACTAATGTCTGTGAGAATCTTTAACTCATTAACTCCCTTGGCTGTATATTATTATTAACTACATACTCCAGAAGGGGAGTACTTGATTCCACTGTTTGCAATGTGCTATGAACTGTGACTCTGTATTGGCAATTGCTTTACTTGATGGTTCATTTAATACCATAGGAGATTTGGAAATGAAAACAGGAGGGAATCATTCATCCAGTAGCTATGAACACAACAGAGTAAATATCTGATACAACCTTGGATTTGATCAGGTGGAAGGGGAGCTTCAATTCATCCTGCAGGAAGGGAGCTTTTAAATGATATAACATGAATTCAGTTTGAACATTTTTAGATTTTGGTTGTCTACTTACTTGGCAAATACTTGAGTTATGTGGTCTGTACTTCATGTATGTACAGCAAGCTTTTGTGTGTTGAAAAGGTGACGACCGACGATGTCATGTATATTTATGACGGATGTATGTTTGTGTCAGTAATCTTATTCGACACAAACACTTTTGACGAATCTCCTAGTGCAGAAAAGAACAGAAATGTGAACCACAAGTGTTATTTTTTTCATGGAAGAGTAACAAGGATAAATCAACTTGTCTACTACGAACTTGAGCCATAACGAGGGCCATTTTACAGTGTTTACTACTACGGATTCGTAAGTGATACTAACATTAGTATAAAACTTTCTAAAATAACTGTCTAAACTTTGTACTAACATTAGTATAAAATTGTACTAAAGTTAAGACACTTATTTTGGTACGGAGAGAGTATATCCTAAGATGACTACCTTGATCTTAGCAGAAGTAAGACTGATATATCCTTCATCTTAGCAACTCCAGCAAAACAGAGTTGCTAAGATGTCAATTCTTTCATCTTAGCAACTCCTTCATCTTAGCAACTCCAGCAAAACAGAGTTGCTAAGATGTCAATTCTTTCATCTTAGCAACTCCTTCATCTTAGAAAAACAGCGTCGCAACCCTGTAAGTACCTTCATCTTAGCAAACTCCAGCAAAACAGAGTGTTGGGTTTAGCCCATTAACATCAAGCTCTAAATGGTGGGTTTCGATCGCCAGATTAGAGTCCCGTCGGTACTTGAGGTGGCCGTACTGGCGAGGATGGCGAACCAGTCCGCGCGCCCCACGGCGGACCAGTCCGCGCGCCCCACGGCGGTGCTCGACACCAGTGCGCACCGCGCCGCTTCGCCATCACCTGACGCCGGCGATGTCCGCTGGCGCGTCTCCTTCGCCGCCGACGTGTTGGCGCGCACTCTCTCGTTCAACGACGGGGTGCTGGTTCTCCGGCGAGATGCGCTTCGGCTCATCCTGCTCGATGAGCGTGGTGTCACAGTCGACGCGAGGTTCCTTCGCGAGGGGGAATTCATCGACGTTGGGGAGGTGGTCTCGCTACCATGTCACTTCGTGAAGATTCGAGATCGGTTGCCGACGGCGAGTCTGGACACGGCGAGCACTCTCTGCGAACCAGCCCATGGAGCGGTTCACGGGAGAAGTTGCGACCCGGTTCGCACCGGAACGGAGCCGAGCCCCACTCGTCAGCCGCCAATGGCGGGGCACGTGGAGATGCGGAATGGGGGGGCCGACCGACAGGAGGGCCCCGCTTGCAGTCTCAGGAGTGTGCCTACTAGTGCGCAGGAGGGGAGAGGAGTCGCACCGTCTCCCTCGCACTTATCCGCAGCGAACACTCGCGACGCTCATCTCTCTCATCTATTCCACCACTTATGGGAGAAACCTAGGGTTTGCTCTCCTACCACATCTCCGCCGGAATCCTTCGGTTGGTGGCGCGGCAAGGCCGGCGGCGACGAGCGTTCCTTCGCTCAGATAGCGGCGGAGAGGCGCGCGGGAGGCGTTCCACTTACGGAGATGGGAGATCGAGGACCAGAGAGATCCGGAGCATGGCGCGGTTCCACGGCGAGAGGGGGCTTTGGCGGAGGACGCCGGCCTCCGATGCTGAACCAGGCCCGCAACATGGTCTGGCAGCGCCCAGATCCACCACCAGCGGCGGCTGGGGGTGCGAGATCTGGAAGTGGAGATGGTGTCGACAGATGGGAGGCCGCGGCGCGTGCGATGGGTGGGGTGGCCAAGGAGTCGACGACGACCAAACCGGCACCCCTACATCCATCTACAGGGCGGGCTGCGGCAACCGACGAGATCTGCCTCAACTGCTCCCTCCCAGGTCATTTCGCTCCTCGCTGCCCTACTATTCGTTGTGAAAAGTGCAACAAATTGGGTCATATGGCTCAGTTATGCCAAACGCTGAGGCCTTGGGAACGTGTTCCTTTCATGTGTGGATTTCAATCCCCTGGGCAGGGATTTTTCTATATCCCAGATTTCTGTGCTGCTAAACAAAACAGTGAGAAAACGAATAACGTAGTGATTACTATTGTGGAGGGCTCTGCTACTGTTAAGGATATTGAACAGGAGTTTAACGCCATATTTGCTATGAAACCTGGAAAGAAAAAGTGGAGATGTACTGCTAGATCTATTAGTCCTGTGCAATTTGTCATGCGTTTCCCTAATGCCAGTGAAGTTGAGAGAGCTTGTTGCTATGGGAAACGTATGCCTTTAAAAGGAGGTGAAATTGTGGTCTGCATTACTCCTTGGACTGCTTCTATTGGGGCCAAGGGTATTATGGAAAAAGCTTGGGTTAGGATTAGAAATATCCCTATTGAAAAAAGGTGCATGGAACATGTGGCATATGCTGGTGGGCTGGTTGGAATAACTCTGGAGGTGGATGAGGCAACCTTGCATAAACCTGAATATGCCAGAATCCTTCTAGGATGCAGAGAAGTTGAGAAAATCCCTCCAACTGCTGAAGGGATGTTGGGTGAGCAATATTATGACTTCTTTTATGAAGTGGAAAAAGCTGTGAGTATTGGGGGTGAAAAAATCAATCTTCCATTGCAGTTGATAGTAGTGCATCTCCTTCTTTCCATAAGAAAGCTAGGATGGACTCATATCCAGCTTCTTCTAATGGACAAGGTGAGACCAGTGCTTCTATAGCTGGAAACTTTACTCAACATCATGAAAAAAGTGGGCAGAGACTTGCTGCTGTTGTTGAAAGTGAGGAAGAGGAGGAAAGTGAAGGGGGAAATCATACTGAATTGCTTATTGAAACAATGGCCAGAGAACATAAATCTAGCAACATATCCCATTGTGATATTCAGGCTGATGTTGTGGTGAGTGAAAAGAATCCTGAAGAGATGGAAAGAAAAGATATGAATGAAACTCCTACTTCTGAGCTAAATACACAGAAAGGTGCTTGGGGGGCTGTCACCCCTATTCCTCCCTCACCACTGTTTCTTTGCCAAGATGAAAAAACATATAGTGACATTTGTTCTCCTTTGTCAGATTATGTAGCTTGGCCCTCCCTGCCTCATATTGTGCCCCTTGATGAGGGGGCCATGGAAGGGGGGGGGGACCCACAGCACTTATACTGTTGAATCTCCCTCTGGGTCTCCTATTCATGTTGTTAGGGTTCAAGAGGAAAATGCTCCTAGGAGACAAATGCAAAAACTAGCGCGCGTGGAAGAAGTGGCTACCAACAGGATGAAGAAGCGTGATTCTGAAGGTATGAAAATGCCCAATACTAAAAATCAGTTTTCTGCTTTGTCTGATACTGCCATTGTATTACGTGCTTCGCTTATGGGAGTTAAAATTCCAGATGATAACTTTGATGCCATAGATATCCTTCGTGAATTAGAGCTATCTAGAAATCTCCTAAAGGAAAAAAATACTGCTACCCCCAGCCCTAGTATTACCATTAATGATGGGCTTGGAAATGATATTCCTCTGTATTTAGACTGGGAGGAAGATAATAAAGAAGAAGAAGAAGAACCTTTTATCCCTGTTCAGTCTAAGCGTAGGAAGAAAAAAAATAATTCTAGCAGAAGTTCAGTAACTATATCTCCTGATAAATCGTCTAGACCTATGACGAGAAGTCAAAAGAAAAATAAAGATGGTAGATCTGCCATGGATCCTGGCAGGCTCACCAGGGTGAGAGAGAAACCTATTAGATATAAATGAAAGGTATTTTTTGGAACTGTAGGGGGGCAGGTAAGAAAGGCATGGCTACCTGTTTCACAGATATGATTAATGCCAATGAAGTGGGTTTTATTGGTTTGCAAGAAACTATGAAAGAGACTTATAAGCCTTCCTTTTTTAGGAAGTTAGACCCATATAGTAAGTTTTATTGGGAGTGGACCCCATCTAGGGGTAAGTCTGGTGGTATCCTTTGTGGCCTCAGTAAGAAATTCTTTGAGATCCTGGGGGTGATCCGAGGGAAATATATTTTGCAATTAAACCTTTTAGATAAGGAAAAAAATTGCAACTGGTCCCTTATGATTGTCTATGGTGCGGCCCATGATGAACGTAAACCTGAATTCATCGCAGAATTATCCTCCTTTTGCCATAAAACCAACATGCCTTATTTAGTGGGAGGAGATTTTAATATAATTCGTCATGGGGGGGGGGGAGAAGAACAAAAAAACCTCCCTATCACATTTTTCAGATGTGTTTAATTCTGTTATTCACTTGCTTGGCCTAAGAGAGATCCATATGACAGGTGGGACTTATACCTGGTCCAATAATCAAACCATTCCCACCCTTGAGAAGTTAGATAGGGTTCTAATGTCTCCTGAGTGGGAAGACCTTTTTCCTTTGGTCAATGTTCATAAGCTGATTAAGGAGCTGTCTGATCACAATCCGTTGCTTTTGGATGGGGGTGTGGCTTCCTCCAGGAGTGGTGGTAGCAGATGTTTCAAGTTCGATAGTGCTTGGTTGAACAACTCAGAATTTCTTCCTCTAGTGGCTAGTATCTGGGAGAAACCTGTTTTTTCTAGCAAGCCCATAGATGTTATTAATATCAAGTTAAAGAGATTTAAAAAATTCTTTAAAGGATGGGGTTCCAACCTCTATGGGCATAATAAGACCAGGAAAAAACTCATCAAGCTCGAGCTTCAGGAGTTGGAAGCGCTCGAGGAGTCAGTGGGCTTATGTGGGGAAGCACATACGAGGAAGCTGGATATTCTAGTTGAACTTAATGATTTATATGTCGATGAGGAGCTTCATTGGCATCAAAGGTCTAATGAAAGATGGTTGTTGAAGGGTGATAATAATACCGATTTCTTTCATAAAATTGCGAATGGGCGTCGTAGGAAAAATCTGATGAAATCCCTGGAATACGGGTCGGTAACCATTGCTGGGACCAATAATCTATTAGCTCATGCTACCCAGTATTATAAGAATCTGTTTGGCCCCGCTCCGGGCAACCTTTGTAGCATTGATGCAAAATTATGGTCTCAAGGAGAAAACATCAACTCTTCAGATAATGAAGACTTGACTCGACCCTTTTCTCTTGATGAGATTAAAAAAGCCCTATTTGATATGAGGTCGAATCGGGCTCCTGGTCCGGATGATATACCTGCTGAATTCTATCAGCATTGCTGGGATGTGGTGGCTCAGGATCTGTTAAGCTTGTTTGATTGGTTCTATGAGGGTAAACTAGATGTTCAGCGCTTGAACTATGGGATTATAACCCTCTTACCAAAATCTACGGACGCTAGAAAAATTCAACAATATAGGCCTATATGTCTGCTCCGCTGTCCCTATAAGCTGATTACGAAGGTTTTGGATACGAGAGTTAGTAAATATGCTCATAAGCTGTTCAGTATTCAGCAGAATGCATTCATTAAAGGCAGGCAGATTGTGGATGGCATTCTATCTTTGCATGAAGTTATACATTATGCTCATGTCAAAAAACAAATTGGTGTGATCCTGAAACTTGACTTCGAGAAAGCCTATGATAAAGTCAACTGGGACTTTTTGATTGATTGTCATGAAAAACGAGGTTTTAGTCCTAAATGGTGTAGGTGGGTGAATTAAATTCTTAGGAATGGCACGGTGAGTGTTAAAATTAATGATGAAATTGGCCCATATATCCAAAGCGCAAAAGGGGTGCGTCAAGGTGATCCACACTCCCCTTTCCTCTTTAATATTGTGGCTGAATGCCTAACTAAAATGATGCTTTCAGCTCAAAAAAATGGGCTAGTAACAGGTTTGGCTGCTGATCTTATTGAGGGGGGTGTTGGTGTTCTGCAATATGCGGATGATACGGTATTATGCTTTGAGCATGATGTTGATAAAGCCGTTAACGTCAAACTGTTGCTATATCTCTTTGAAATCATGTATGGGTTAAAGATCAATTTTGATAAGAGCGAGGTTATCGTCATAGGAGGAGATAATGAGACCGATAAGACTTATGCTGACATGTTCACATGTCAGGTGGGGGCCCTTCCTATGAAGTATTTGGGAGTTCCAGTTACATATTCTAATCTTAAAAACGTGGACTTGGATTTTCTGGATGGTAAGATGGTTAAAAAATTAGATGCCAGGGCTGCTTATGCAGCATCCTCTGGGGGCAGGCTTACCCTAGTTGGTTCTAGTTTGGATGGTGTACCATCCTATCTCATGTCTATGTTCCTTTTCAATAAAACCTTCATTGAAACGATGGATAAACATCGCAGAAGATTTTTTTTGGAGAAAAAAAAACAAGAGTCATGGATACCATGTGGTGAAGTGGTCGAGAGTGTGCCGATCCAAAAAGATTGGGGGTCTCGGGATTAAAGATCTTCATAAGCAGAATATTAGTCTGCTAGTGAAATGGTGGTGGAAACTTGAAACAAGTGATGGCTTGTGGCAACGTATTGTTAAGGCCAAGTACTTTAAGAATAAAACTGTGGCTAATATACGGAGCAGATTCTCTGACTCTCCATGCTGGAAAGCTATCATGAAAGTCAAAGAAACTTATATGGCTGGGAGGAAGATCAATATCAACGGTGGTAATCTGGCTAGAGTATGGCATGACCCTTGGGTTGGCAATATGATCTTATGTGATCGGTTCCCTGGGTTATATAATATTTGCCATGACCAAGAATGTACTATTGCGTCCTGGGTCGTGAACAATTATGACTTAAGATTCAGGCGAAGATTGTTTGGTATGTTGAGCGACCAGTGGGCATGGATGATAGCTGAAGTGAAAAAATTGCATCTAAATGTTAATGCAGATGTGATTTCCTGGTCGTTAAATAGTAGGGGGAAATTTACCACTAAATCGGTATATGAGTGGCTGGAAAGAAACATGTCAGGCCCCAACTATAAATGGGTTTGGAAGGCTAATATTCCTTTGAAAATCAAATTTTTTATGTGGCAGCTGTTTCAAAATGCGATACTTACAAGGGACAACCTGCGCAAAAGAAAGTGGCTTGGCAATCCCACCTGCTCCTTTTGCCACGATATGGAAACAACAAATCACTTATTTTTCGAGTGTCCGCTTGCTCGTACAGTATGGGGAGTGTTGGGGGTGACAGTTGGGAGCTCTTGTTGCCCGCAATCTCTTTGGCAAAGTTGGGTCTGGCTTTATAAGTTCTTTTCAGGAGGGAAACAGTTTTATATGATGATTATAGCGGCTATATGTTGGGGGATTTGGAACCTCCGCAATAAAGTCACTTTTGAAAAACATGTTACTCGCACTCCTTTGGGGACGCGGAGTAACTAGTCCCGAGCACATATGCTCCCGATATCATGTGTGTTCGTTGCTGCGTGGGGATTTGGGCCAAGCCTTTATACCGACAGTTTAGAAACGCTGGCAAATGTGCACTGTTATGGAATACATATGTGTCAGGCCTTGTTTGTGGGCCAGGTTCTGGACGGCCGTCTCGCACTGATGGGCTGAGCCGTGGCCCAGGTTTGCGTCTTTCGGTCTGATCCGTGGCTCGGATAAGTCGCTTTCCGTCAGATCGAGTCAGCCTCAAATTGATGCAGGTCGAGAGTCTTCTTCCCGAATGCGATAACTCGCAAGGGAGAGGCCGAGGGAATGTGAGAACAGGCGACGAACGCGCTTATGCAGAGGTATGTCGACCGAGCAATTTGTTTTTTTTTCACCCTAGCTCGCGATTTGAAGGCTGGAGCTCAGGTGGCTGAGGTCTATTTGCTTTATCTGGCACAGATCGACTCTAATTGAAGAGCTCGGGGAGAGTCTGGTCCCAGGAGATACGCCGTTGGATGGTACCAGGCGGACGTTGGTGGAGGTGGCACCGCCGGAGGGCACGGGTGTGAGCGACGAAGGGTTGATCTGAGGCGCATCTGGACACTGGCAAGGAGCAAAGATGGTCGAATCTGCAGCGCGGCTCAAGCGGCAGCAGGTAGAAGGGACAGTTCGCCTCCGACTTCTGAGTTGTCGATGGGGAAGATGAATCCCCAGGCTCCTGCCTGGAATAAGAGGTGCGAGGAACTGAATTTAAACTGAGAGGATGTGCCATGAAGAATTTCAGTAACTTATTTTTTGGCTGTGTATAGTGATGCGATATTGATTGAAATTGTTGGTGTCTTTAATCCATGGTCTGTGAATTAGTGTTAAAGCTTGATGTTTCGAACGATTAATATAATCTAGCAGATATGTAGTTACAACATTAATTTGATGGGCAGTGAATCAAATTGGTTGACAGAAACATTTGAAATCCCTTTCAGGCTGAGAATTTGTGTTGCTGCTCCTAACAGGGCCCCTTTCCCAAAATTGTGTTAGTTCATTTGAGAAGGCAGTAAAGGTGTTCGTAGAAAACCCGACTGAAAATGTTATCTCCTGCGTTGGGTACTACTTTTGACTCACTGGGTGAAGCATATGATTTCTACAACTTGTATTCTTGGGAGAAGGGGTTTGGGATTAGGTATGGTAAAAGCCAGCTCAATGTTGAGAGGAGGAAGTGTATGCAAAAAATCGTCTGAGGATGCTCGGTAAGGAACAACATTCCGCTAGGTGATGCTAGTTTACTGGATGTTGTTTTGGAGATCAACGCAATGCATGTTCATACCTTTTAGGCATGATCAGCTTGCTCGGCAACTTGGAGCAGAGTTTGATGCGGAATGTGAGCACAGCAAAAATGTTTGATTTTAAAATATTTACTGATTACTACATGTAAAAGTAACTGATAATTGTGTGTGTATGTTGTTGCAGATGAGATGGAGAGAGCAACCCGCGCACCGACACTGAATGTGCAGACGGGTTTGTTTCAAGGGGTTATTGACATCTCCGTCAAAGAAATCAAAGATGAAGTTGATTTGGAAGAAAGCAATGATGAAGTTGATTCGGAAGAATGGTCTGATGATCCTAGGCATGGTAATCTTATTGAGACAGACTGAAGGCTGAGGGAGCAAGAGTAGAAAGATTCAAAAGTCGTGAAGCCGTATCAAGAAATGTATGATAAAAATGTTGATCTGCAAGAAGAACAATGCCGTGAGGTTGCAATGGTGTATCAAAAAATGTATGATCAAAATGGTAAATGTGGCTGGAAGGCAAATGAGGTCATGCAAGACATTCTGGTCATGTCTTGGACACAAAGCAACTAAGCCATTTATGTTTTGCTACACGTACTGAAGCTCAGATCGCCAATGCATCAGCAACATAAATCTTACTCAGGAGGTTGAGCCTGCAGGTAAAAAAACAAGCCTCATGGAGGGTGGTCGTAGAGGTATGTTAGCAAACAAGGTAGATTAGAGATTGAGTGTGTCATGCCATAGGGTTACAATTTTTTCAAGTAAACACTAGCACAAGTGTGAAATATGCTGACACTGATTTAGCTGCTCTGTCAACTGCAGTTGCAGCTGTTCCGATTAATAAAGAAGCCGATGAGAGTTGCCATCGCTGGCAGGCAAATATCGGAGTTTAGGCGCACCGAAAAATAGTTGGAACATGCAACAAAACTTTTAAAATGTGTTTTTGGATTGCAGTTTGAATATTTACTACAAAACAACTCTGCTTTGCAGGACAGGAAAGGAACATGAGTTCCATGAAGGGGCCTTGGAGACAGAAAGGGAAGAAGAAGTCGAACAGAGGATCAAATAGGAAGCAGAAGGTGCGGTTCTCCAACATTGTGGAGACCATATGCCTATCAGATTCCTCTCAGAGCGAAGACAGTTCTAGCGATGATGGAACACATCAAGCGGGCATGAAGATGAGCTCATACATCTTCCTAGTAGCAACAACAGATGGTTTTGATACATCGGTGGCAAATGACATTGTGTTGGCGAGTTCAATCAGGGTGGAAGAGCCACGGACAGCCATGTTAAGAAGTCCAACAAGCTGTGGAAATGGTACGGGCCTCCATGATGTCGGTAACGATCATATTTCTGTAAGGAATACTTTTCTATTAGATAGTACTTAATGTTTTGCAATTGTAGTTGTTGCTCCGCACAAACGTGGAAGGAAGTTCTGTGCGAGGAAGAAGCTGAGGAAGTCATGGCCGCCGATCTGGTTTCTTGCGGCGCGGTTGGAGAGGAGAAGAGCATCAAGATGCCGGCAGACGCGGGCGTCCGCAAGCCCACTTCATCCACGCTGCAAAAAACAGGTAAATAGACTCGCGGATGAGCCACAGGATTTAAGTGGGTTTGACAGACTTATCCTGCCTCGTGTGCTAGGCCTGCCTAGCCTGCGAGGAGAGAGCACAATTACGTGAATAGGTTGACGGCTGATAGGCCAGGCTGCCGCCGTTCCCCATGGCCAGGTCGGCGTCTCGCTCATCCCTGCTGGCATCACCCCTGTTTCCCGCTCGTCCCTGTGTGCACTGTCTGTCTCGCTCATCTCCATTGTGATGTGCCCAGTTCATTCAAAGTAGTGATGACTGATGATTGCCCACGTTCTGTTGGGTTAGTAGGTGGAATCAGTGAGTAATGATGGATGAACAGTGTGTATGTGCATAAATATGTGACTGAGATTGGGTTCCAACTCCCAAGTTATTATTGATAGATGAACTTGGACAGAATGGGGTGCTGTTACTACCGATGAACAATGTTGTTAGTTAATCTTTTATTATTTGCACTAGTAGGAGATAGTGTTGAACTTAAGTGGAAGATGTTCCTGTTGATGAGGGAATCTTTTCTGGTCCAAGTGTATTGCAAATACAAGAGGCATCTTAAGATTTGTTCGTGTTGTTTGCTGCCCTGATTCTTTCAAATGTGAATTATGTGTGCTTTGTTTCCTCTGTTTTCTTGATGGGGAGCATGTTCTCGAGTAGTATAATTTTTGCCCCGTGGTCTGAACAGTTCAGGGGAAGCATCTGGTCTTCCCTGGCATTAGAAGGACTAACCAACCATGTGGACACAACAAGTATGAAGTAACTGAAGAAGATAGAAGAACATTAACCAGACCTAGCCAAGATAGTGTATTAGTGTGTTTCAGTGGGTGTAAGCAGTTAACTGTTGTGGTTGATGCTCTTCTACTTTTGGGTTTGTGTGACAAACGAAATGATGTTCCTTGCTGAGAAAATTCATATCCATATCCCTTTGTCCTGAGTTTTTTGTTGATGATGCGTGCATGTTATATATGTAGCAGCAACATCAGTGTGTTAACAGTTAGCATTAGCATTGCAGGCATCGTGGACAGCTCAGTGGCGGACGAGGGCAGCCGCTAATCATGCGATTAGTGATCGTGGACTCTGGCCGACGCCCCGTAGACGGCAAAGAAGATCTGGAAGAGGATGGATGTGGACGTCTGCCGTTAGTGGGACCAGGCTTGAGCCGTGGCCCATAACTCGCACGGACGGCTGAGCCGGTTAGCCTGCGACGCGATCGTGGCATTAAATGCGGTAGATAGGTGGGACCTTACGCAGAGATAGGATGGATATACTATTCGCAATACAGAAGAGTATACATGGGTCGTTGTGAATCTTGGGGCGAACGGAGGACTGAGATATACGATGCATCTGAGCTCGAGCTCAGAATAGCACTTTCGCTCCTTTGGAGGCTATTTTCACTGCTTGTTCTTTTATGATGTATTGGGCAGGTGTGCTTAAAGAGGATGATAGGATGAAGCTTCAGGAAGGGGTGAAAAGACTCGCTCGTGCTGCGGCTATCTTGGCTGATAGACCGGTTCATCGTGGCAGGCTCCTCTCTGAGTGACATATCAAAAAAAGATGGGTCCCTTCTGTCTCTTCAGTTGGCTGAAGTCGTATACCACTGGGGTCTGATGCCCGCTGGTTTGGTTGTACGCCGTAGTTTTTGCGCGAGCGCGAAGTATGTTAGATGGGATATTATCTCATTAAACTTGTTAGGTTCTGTTTTGGGCAGTTTGATGTTGTAGTGTTATCAGGTTTTCTCCCCGTAGTTGATAATCCGTTCCAGGGTTATCATACAATGGGTTTCCTGATAATGCCTCAACTCGCTCTCCCCCTTTTCAGTCTCATTTGCTGGTCTGCTGTAGGGTCCTGGGTTGCAACAAAAAGACAGATGTATTTCCGTTGATTGAAAAATTAATGGAAAGGGGTGTGAGCCCGGTTGGAAAAAAAGCAAAACAGAGTCATCTTTCTTTGCTGGCTTGTTGGTTCAGAGTGTGATGTCAATTCTCATGTAGAAGTAATCAACTTATTCAGACGTAACGATGCCTATTTGACAGTAACTGATATGAGAAAAAGTAAAGGATCTAATATTGATATCTTTAAGACAATTCTTCCTAAGATCAGCCTTCAAACTTCAGTAGTGCTAAAACAGAGTCATCTTTTTTTTTTTGGCTTGTTGGTTGGTTTGAGACAGGAGGGGCATGGATTGGAGGCTTGTTGCTTTAGTTTGACTTTAGAAATCAAAATCTAGGGGAAAAAAGAGGTGTTGGACACTTTTGGCAGCAGATGGACACCCGTACAAGGCAGGCTTGTAACTAGTCAAGCTGTTTTCCATATAGGATGGTCAAGCTCCACAAATTTGGGATTTTTCTGAGTTAAGCCTATGAAACCCAAGTGATGCGAATTTCTTGCTGACTACGGTGATTATCAATTGCAAAACTGGAATCACAATTGAAGAGTCAGTCAGGTGTATGTACTGAAGGAGTAAGCTAGGGCAGTGTCAACCTGTACTCCCTTTGTAAACAAATATAAGAGTATTTAGAACACTATTCTAGTGATCTAAACCGCTTTTATATTTCTTTACGGAGGGAGTACTAAATTTCATTGTTTTCCATTTTCATGAGTTCACTCGCGTTAATTTCTCACGCAGCACAGTCTCAGTCAATGCTATATTTGTTCGATCCTGTGTGGAGATCCGTGCAAAAATTTCTTTTTAGCTTTTTCTTTTTTTCTTCTTATATCGTTACAGTTACTAAGCTCCTAGGAATCGAAGCCCTAGGAGAGCTCAACTGTTTTTCCCCAATGAATCACACTTGTGAGGGAAAAAATTAAAATCGCAACCGACGTAGCAATTTGCCGCTGTTTGTGTATTACCAGATGGGCCCTTGGTAAAATAGGTGGGCGTGTGTTATCCCTTCGTTTTCCTTTTCCATTTTTTTACCCTTCCCATTGACTCCACTACCGGCTCCCGTATCTAAAAGAAAAACCCTGTGCCTCTGGCCACCTTTTCCCTTTAAACATTGGCAACGCTGATCTATAGTAGAAACTGAGCTCCCATGATTTAAAGCGTTGTGAACTTGGAGAGAGGCCAGCATGCAAATTTTGTTTTCTTATTTATTTTTATTTTTTCACATTTTAATCCATGAGCGCTGATTAAAATCTGAGAACATTAAAAAGCAAATACTTTTAAATTTAATTGCCCAGATTTTATTAATATTTATTAAATCTTTCAATATTTTTAAAGTTCATGTTCAATTTTAAATTTTGTGATTTTTTAAATTTGAAAATGTATTTTATTGGCGATTTGTTTTTGAAATACATGAATATATTTACATTCATGAACGTTTTCTATAATTAATTATTTTTAAATTCATAATATTTTTTAAAAATCCTTGAACATCTTTATTTGAATGAAAAAATTTAAATAAAAAAGAGCCACTTTTTTAGAGCAAGCAGTGGGCGAGCGAAAAAAAGCTAACCAAGCGAGACGAGTAAGGAACCAAGTTGAGTGTGCGGGAGGTTCGTGGGCCAGCCCATGTGACCGTTATAGCAGCAATTCCACAGTTTCAGTATGAAATAGGAAGACGTAAAAAAGCTCAAACAAACACTATGGGCTGACACCAAGGCCGAAACGTGTGAGACATCAAAACCACGCACCAAACAACTCTACTCTTCTCTTGAAACAAAATTGTCTCCAACAATAACCCAACACAATATACGAGTGAAAAAATACCATCAGAACATAACTAAAACACAAGCAAGCCAGCGCAGATAAAATCCAAACAAAACAACAGATCACAACAATCGAATAGATATAAAAGAGATAATCCCACGGGTGAAGAACGGCGCAGCAAAGCATGCATTACCCTCTAGCACTATGTCACTTGACTAAGACTTGATTAAATCTCAGTCGACTAAGACCTAGCCACACTCATTTTCGATTTACCTTTTTTTTTTGCGGGATAAAGGGAGTTTATTGCATGGTAATAGTGTTACAATCAAGAGGCCATAGGTCCTCAATACAAGGTGGAGCTGCCCTTAACCACACTGCTGTGGTTCTCTCGGAGCGGCTATAAGTGGCCAACCGATCTGCAACACAATTCTGACTACGGTGAATTTTCTGAGGTAAAAACTCCCTATTCTTCAACATCTCTCGGATCTCAAGAACCAATTGTCCATAAGCTGATTTCACCAGATTATTGTTAGACAGGATAGAGATGGCTTCAGCACAATCTGACTGAACGATCACCAGAAGGGATGTATGCTGTAACGCCAACGCCATTCCCTGCATAAGAGCGTGTATTTTTGCTTCCAAAGGATCATTGCAATGGAAGATATAGCGGTAAGCTGAGAATATAATCTTGCCTTTGTCATCGCGGAGAATCATGCCAGCAGCAGCTGACCCATCCGCCTCCTTGAAAGCTCCATCCACAGAAAGAGCAAGGTAGCCTGGCTTTGGTGCGGGCCACGGCATGGCCGGTGCTATCACCTTGTGCCCACCCGTAGGCTCAGCCAACATTGGCATCTTGCCTTTGATAATTTCCTCCGTGCCAAACCTTCCTGCTAACTTAATAGATCTGTAGTAGCTGTCAAGGAATTCCACCGTCGTGTCCGTTGGTGGAATTTCCTTACCATGGGTTTGGTCGTTCCGTAGCTGCCAGATACACCACACGAGCATGATCACCATGTCTCGGACTTCCTCGCTGCAGTTAACCAGCAAGTGCAATAACCAGTCCTTTCCATTGTCAACTAGAGCTTCATCCGAAGGCAGAGGCCATCTATTCCTCATACCCAACCAGATCTGCCTTGCATTATTACAGGTCACCAACGCATGAAAGGATCCCTCCTCCTCCACGCCACACAAGGTGCATGTCGATCTTGTGGCAATATGTCTGAAGCTCTTACATTGTGCAGTTGGCAGGGCACCTGCAATTACCTTCCAAGCTGTGATTTTCATCTTCTGAGGTACTGTAGATTTCCATACCGCATTCCAACTGGATCGCGCCCCACTTGGTGCAGAACTCGAAGCCCCCCCTGCAAACGCAATGTTATGATCTTATGTCGCAAGTCTGTAAGCACTCCTGACTGAAAACTGACCACTTTTTTCAGGAAACCACGAGACAAAATCACAGCGTTGCCTTGGAGATGGTCTTATCTTCAGAATATGATCAATGTCCATAGGCCAAAAGTTCTGCTCTAACCGATCCATTCGCCATGCACCGTTCACATCCAAGAAATCCGAGACACGGTTCATCCGGGACGTGCGCTTGGGGGTAATAGGCCGCAACGAGGTTGCCCTTGGGATCCAGGGGTCCCTCCAAGTACGAATGAGCGACCCATCTCCTACTCGCCAGATAACCCCCTGTTTCAGAAGAACCAGACCATGAACGATCCCTTTCCACACTGCCGAGCCATTGCTAGAGAACACCGAATCCAGAAGATTGCCACTTGGGAAGTACTTTGCTTTGAGAAGCCTAGCACATAAGCTATCAGGGGAGTCCAGCAGGCGCCATGCTTGTTTAGCGAGAAGTGCCTGGTTAAACGCCCGCATGTCTCTGAAACCCATCCCTCCCATGGATTTGGGTAAACACATTTTGTCCCAACTCAGCCAAGCCATTTTTCTCTTCCCCTTTTCGATTCCCCACCAGTATTGTCTCATCATACGGGTCAATTCATCACAAATCGATGCCGGGAGTTTGAACACACTCATAACATAAGCGGGTATAGCCTGAGCAACTGCTTTTATTAGAATTTCCTTGTTACCTGACGACATATATTGTTCACTCCAGTCGATTAATCTCTTCCTTAACCTCTCTTGGACAGTCTCAAATTTGCCTTTATGCAATCTACCTTCTGGCACAGGAAGGCCTAGGTACTTAGGCTCGAAGACTTCCTGCGTTATCTCCAACACATTCTTCACGTTGTTAGCGATGGTAGGCGGGCAATGATCTGAAAAAAGGATGGAGCACTTGGATGGATTTATAAGCTGGCCTGTGGCCGCTGCGTAAGTGTTCAACAAACCCTTCACCAGTTCTGCCTGCTGTTCCGAAGCTTGGAAGAATAAAAGTGAGTCATCCGCGAATAGCAAGTGGGAGATTTCCGGAGCACCTCTGCAGATTTTCACCCCTTTCAACCCATCCTCTGCCATAGATTTGTTAAATAATCTTGAGAGAGCATCCGCCACAAAGAGGAAAAGAAATGGTGATAACGGATCACCTTGCCGGAGGCCCCTAGAGGGGGAAAAGGATTCCAGAAGCTTGCCATTGAACTTCACTGAATACTTAACCGACGAAACACACGCCATAACCCGAGATACCCAGAATTGGGAAAAACCCCATTTGAGTAGGGCTCTTTCCAGGAAGTCCTAGTCCACACGATCATATGCCTTCGAGAGGTCCAGCTTGTAAGCACATAGAGCCGGTGAGTTTTCCTTAACAGACTGTATATGATGGATACATTCGAAAGCAATAATCGAATTGTCAGTGATCAGTCTGCCAGGGATGAAAGCACTCTGATTTTCCGAAATAAGCTCTGCTAAGAACGGTCGCAACCTGTTCACCATGCATTTTGACATGATTTTATATACCACATTGCATAGACTAATAGGCCGGAAGTCCTTTAGTTCACGAGGATGTGGTACTTTTGGAATTAATACCACTGCCGTATCGTTCACATCATCTGGCATTATACCAGTAGCAAAGAACTCTTGTACCGCAGCGGTGACCTCTGTTTTAAGAACCTCCCAGTTTCGCTGACAGAACCGCGCCGGGAATCCATCCACTCCTGGTGCCTTTAACGGTCCTATTTGGAATAGAGCATCTGAAATCTCTTTGTCAGAAACTGGTTTTCCAAGAACTTCATTCATGTCGTCAGAAACTTTCTGTTGGATACTGTCTAGGATCACCGAAGGATCAATAGTAGGATCCTTGGTATATACCTCTTTGAAGTATGATTGTGCCATCCTCTCCATGTCTGAAGGTACAGAACACCAAGAGCCATCCGTCTTCCTCAAACGTTGGATATGATTCCTCCTTGCCCGCCAGGTTGCTCTACGGTGCATGTATGATGTATTACGTTCACCTTCCTTTAACCACGTGATCCTCGACCTTTGTAGCCACATCATTTCCTCCCTATATAGGAGTTCGTCCAGTTGATTCATTTTCTCCCTGATATGGGAGCGGTCTGCACCTGCTAGCTGTAGGGCAGCTAGTTGGCTCCTCAATTCTTCAATTTCTTTCAACACGTTACCAAAATTGTTCCTGCTCCATTCTTTCAGCTCCTTCATCACCTCTTTTAGAGACGCCGCCACTGAACCAAGTCCTCCACTTGGCTTGTGTTTCACCCATGAGTTTGCAACTACATCATTTAGTCCTTGATGGCGTTCCCACATAATTTCATACCGAGGTGCATTACCTTTCTTACACACGCCTGGACCCTCCCCTACTTGGATAAGTAGTGGGCAGTGATCCGAACAGGGCGAAGCAAGGTGGAGTACCTTTGTCGCTGGGAACAGGTCGTTCCATTGTTCATCCGCGCAGGCACGATCGAGCCTGACTTGTACGTTTCGATCCCCGTCTTGCCCGTTATTGTATGTGTAGGGGATTCCTGAAAAGCCCAAATCCATGAGCTCACAAAGTAGCAGGCAGTCCCTGAATGCTGACATCTGTGATTCAGACCGCATAGAACGCGAGAGATGCTCATGTTGCCACAAAGCTTCATTAAAATCCCCACAGACAAGCCACGGCTCCTGCGAGGTTGCTCGGAGGCGAGCTAGATGATCCCACATGCCTTGTCTGTTCTCAACCCTTGGCTCACCGTAAACAAAGGTCCCTCTCCATGAGTTTCCCCCTCCTACATCCTCAATACGAGCATCAATATACCGCTCGCATGCATCCAGCACTGTCACAGTCAATGATTCGTCCCAGAAAAGAGCCAAGCCTCCACTCTTCCCATTACTACTAACACCATGAAAACCTTTCAAACCTAACCTCCATTTGAGCTTTTCCACCTTACGTAACTCTTGTCTAGTCTCACATAAGAAGACTAGCTTGGGGTCGTTGGCTTTGACGAGGGCCAACACCTCCCGAACTGTCCGGCGGTTCCCCACCCCCCGGCAGTTCCAAACGAGGGCATTCAATGCATCCGGCGGTCCTCCTCGAAGGAGGCCGCCGATATCTCATTGTTCCCATGTTCTTTTCCGGTTTTCACCCGTTTGCTGCTAGAGCTACTCGTGGGGGATTCCCCACTCTTCTGGTCAGCACCACTGCCATCTGTGATTGCCAACACGGTGGCATTATTATTTGGATGGCTTGAGTTTAGACCAGCATCATCCATGTTCAGTCTCTTCCTCGGAACCTTGTCTAACTCCATGCCCGTATATGCTGATTTCCTTGGACTAGATGCAGTATCTGCCAGTGCAGGGTCCAGATCCTCTTGCCACGCAATGTTCTTCCCCTCTGGAATCTGTGGTTCCTCCTTCCTCACATTAGGGCGAGCATTCCTGTTTGTCATGGGTGGCGGAATCTCCCCCCTGTTCTGATTGGCCCCGTCTGCATATAGCCAGTCTCCGTATTTCATATGCTTCTCGTCATGTATACCCAGGCCACACTCCTTAAATCCATGTCCAATAAGTCCACATACCTTACAGAATCTTGCGAGCTTCTCATATCTGACCAGGTACACTTGTCGTTCCTTAGCACGTACAATACTCACAAACTTCGTCAAAGGGCATTGGATATCATGTTTCACCCGCACCCTCACGTAATCCCCACGGGTGTTCCCATTCAAACGCATGTCCAATATTTCTCCAGCATCTTTTAAGAGTTTTTCCACCACCGAACGCTTGCAGTATGCCTCAGGCAGCTTATGGATCTGGAGCCAAATCGGCATCTGAACAATCTCGATCTCATCTGTTTTACTGAAACCATCATATGGACACATCAACACAGCCATGTTGCGAAAGAGCCAGGGCCCCTGCAACATTATACGCTCCCAATCTCCCAGACACGACGCCTGGACGACGAACCGATTTGGGCCAACAGGTTTAAACCTGACACTCTGCGCAGGGTTCCAAGCCGCACGCATGTCTCTATAGAAAGCTGATTGACTGAAGGATTTTTCGGTATGGACCTTAGCTAGGGCAAGCCATCTGACACTTTCGTTGATTTCTGGGTCATCCTCATCGATCACCACATCCTCAAAGTCCTCGTCGTTGAGATCTAACTGGTTGAAGAAATCTCCCAGATCAGGGTTTCCGGTCGCCGCACCACCGCCGCTCGCGGCCGATTGAGCGTCCGAAGGAGATGCCATCCTGGAGGAGGAGAGACTCGCGTCCCGCGTCGACGCCGCGAGACCTGGCTGTCGGCGCCGTGAGAGAGGTAGGACTCCGGGGCGATCGCGATCGCCTAGGAGGAGTAAAACCCTAGCCGCGGGCGTAGGGGAAAAAACCTATTCATTTTCGATTTACCTACACTACTAGAAATCCCCATATTTCCGACGGTGAAATGTAATAGCCGACGGGCCGTCGGCCATTATAGCAATAGCTGACGGTAGTGTCAATGGCCGACGGTTATTGTAAACTCACAAGTATTACTAGTAATAGCCGACGGTATGCTGGATTACCCGACGGTAAAAATCCAACCCTTGGGTATCCCATTTAATGCCCGACGGTTCATTGTAATGCCCGACGGTTCATGCTACACCCATGGGTATTACATGTAATGTCCGACGGTGATATGTAATAGCCGACGGTGAAAATAAAACTCTCACCTATGACTAAAAATGGCCAACGGTTTTTCATACACCCGCGGGGATTACATGGAATGGCCGATAGTGAAATTTCATAGCCGACGGTGAAAAGAAAACTCTCACCTATGAGTGAAGATGGCCGACGGTACATGTGTGACTCTCGGTTATTTGAGAAATACCTGACGGGGGATAGCAATAGCCGATGGTCAACTTTCACTCCCACTGATATGTTTTGGTGAAGAACATCAATAAACATGTGGAATGACCGATGTTATATTGTAGATAATTTCCCTATAAGAAATTATCCAAGAATGAACATATAACATTGTTATTGTAAGTGCATTAATATTACTCATGTAGTTTTTCACAATTAATGGGTTATGTCGGGAAATTTTATGAACGCTTCTCACTCCAGCAGGGCATGGTAGCCGCTCTGGAAGGGCACGGCGTGGAAGGTCAGCTCCTCGATCAGATAGTTCTCGGGAGTGCCGAAGACCACATCGAGGGTGATTTTCCCCTTGCATCATGCTTTCCCTACTGGGGATGACCCCTTTAAATATAATTGAGCTATGCTGGATGCGAGTTTCTATCGAATTGCATTTTTTCCAACGTTCCCTCGTAAATGAGGTTTAAGCTACTGCCGCCGTCCATTAGTACCTTGTGTAGTTGGCATCCGTCCACGATGGGGTCGAGGAACATGGCGGCTGGGCATCGGTTAGATCGACCACTGGCTGGTCGTGCTGCTCAAACGTGATCGACGCACGTGTTCAACCATGCCGCCGGGGGGTGCACGTATCAGGGCGCGAACGTGCTCCTATAGGATCGTTTTCTTTGGTTTCCTGACTTATATGTTTGGTAAATCATCAAAACCTCGGGTTCTTCTAAGGAATTTGTGGGATGACTGATGGTGCCTATTTGAGAGGAGAGCTTCGCCTCCCTTAACGACTTGTTTTACAACTCAACAGGCTCGAAGGCTATGGGTTGGATTGGTGTTGAGTAAACTAGAGTGTATAGGGCACGGTCAGTCCAACAGTCTGTCTAGGGCGGTCTGGGTCCCGTCTTCTTTCTTTTTCGCGCCTTTGATTCGTTCGAGTATACTGATTCCTGGGCCAGCCAGGCTTCTTCAATGGTGCAAAATTTTAACACCAACTCTGAAAGCTGAGAGAAAGTCTGAACTCGGCGCCGAGCGAGGGCATTCAACAATCCCTCGTCGTGATAGTTGTGGCTAAAGGCAGCCAGTGTTTCCGTACGAGGCATCCAAGCAGTGGCTAGTGATTCACGAAGCTTGCGAGAAATCTAAATTAATCATTTAGAGACTTAGAATTCTAACTAAATTTTATTTAAATTATCTTCATCTTTGTGTTGGTTAAATCAATTCTAGATGAAAATTTCTCTACAAGCCTTAACTAATAGCTAATAGAACTTGATTTTGATTTACTTTTCATGCATATTAATAGTATTATTGAGATGATGCTAGCAAATCGGTAAATTTATTCATATTTCATTCCACTCTCCTTGGAGTTTATTAGGATTGTTATCATTCGAGCTCTGATTCACTTTATTCCTAGGGAGTACTCCACTTGTTCATAAATGTGTGCCTCCATATTAAAATGTTTTATAGCACACATTGGGCTGTAACTTTATACCGTATATGCATAACAATATATTATACTTCCCCCGTTCCAAAATAGATGACTAGATGACTCAACTTTATACTAACTTTAGTACAAAGTTGGGTCATTTATTTTGGAACGGAGGGTGTAGAAGAGTACTTTGCGCACGGCAGATTGTATACAATTTACATGCAAAGATTCATGCCAACTATCGATTGATTCCTTGATTTGGGTCCAACTAACGTCAGATTGTAGCATCAACCAATCGTACAAAGATCGATATGGCAATTTTGACAATGGAATTACTTTTGATGGGATATCTGAAATAATTACTTTCGAGTAGAAATTTATTTTACCTGCAAAAGAGAGAGTAGATTTTTTTTTTTACTGAATACGTATGGTATGTATCTTTTGGAATTTCTTATGAAAAAATGTCAGTTACGGCAGGAGCAGGAACCATTTTCACCACCATGCCAAAAAAAAGGAACCATTTTCACCTCCCGCCATTATTTACCTCTTGCCACTTACCTATTTTTTTCTTGCGGCCCATCTTGTATCCGTCATGTGCCCACGTCCTCCCATCCCACCCCTTTCCCTCTGAAACGTCCCACGCCGCATCTTCTCTTCTCCCAACAACTTCTTCGCCGCCGCCGCCATGCGCCAACCCCGCTGTCGCCCGTTGATCCGGCTGCGCACCTCACCGTCGTCGCTCTCCCTGGCCCAGCAACGTCACCCACTCCCTGCTCTTCCTCCCGTCGCGGAAGTGTCCTTTCGAGTCTCGTCTCCGTCTTCGTGGTCCTCAGATCTGGCAGCCTCCGGCCACAGCGCTGCCGGATCTAACTAACCAATAGGTGCTCGACGCCGCTCCTCAGGACCGCGTCGGTCTTCTTCGTCAGCTCTCTCTCTCTCTCCCTCCACCTCCCACGGCATGTATCGGCCCCTTCTGAAACTCCTCGTCCGAGTGGTCACCTGATGCCGCCGTGTAGAACACGCTCACTCCTGCCTTTGCCCGCCTGTACCAGGTCCGGTCGCCTCTTCCTTTGTGCAATTCCTCGAGCAGGTCATATATGTGGCGTATGTGTGCTGTTTAATGGATGGTAAGCTTATTTTCTAGTGGTTGGGGTCCAGGATTTGCTCCTGTGGTTCAAGTTGAATACCGGGGCGATGGAGATGGTGACATGGCTGGCTTCTGTGGTGGTGAGGTTCAAGTTCTACAACGAGGTCATGGTTGTTTGCATGTATGTTTAGGTCTATTTTGTGTGTGTATGGTTGAAAAACAAAACCAGGCCTATTAGTTTAGAAAATTAAGTCAAGCTTATGTGTTTAAAAATAGTATGATTAACTAGCAAGTGGCCATTTTGCAACGGTGAGGTGAGCTAGCTAGCTTGTGTTGATGCATGTATGTTTGGTCAAGGCTAGCTAGTTGCCGCAGTTTGACTAGTACATAAGAGAAGAGACACTATGTCATCATGTGCAATCAGAATCGGGATGTATACTTCACACTATTGTATAACTTAACTAGCAGTTCTCCATTCATGTAGTACGTACATTCCTTGTTCTTTTTCCAAGTTTTTTCATCTCGCTTTTGCTTTTCTTTTCAGTATTTTGTATTTCTGTAACATTTAGCTCCTGTTCCTAAGGCTGATGCATGCACTGACATGTCAACATCATGTCCTGTGTGTTCTTTCTCAAAGATGTAGTGCAGGGGTTCTTATTTGATGTTCTTATATACGCTATGTTATCATGCAGGTGGCCGTTGGGCCTATCTGAAGAGCAACAATGTAACGCTTTTGAGCTTAGGTACATGAAGTCGTATTTGAAAGGGGACGAGACGATGTTCATCAAAATGAAACTGAAAAGGTTGGTCTATCATCTCTTAGTCATACATCACATTTAGTTATGCGCCAATTTAGTTCTAGACAACATGAGCATGGAGAAACATATATATGTGAAAGGTTGGTCTATCTGAAGAACAACAATGTAACGCTTTTGAGCCAGTGTACAATGGCTTTCAAGACGCATGCTACAGATAACTTGCTTCGAGTCCTGCTCTTTTTATTTGAGGTGTTTTCTTAGCTTACCACGTTGCATAGGTGGTACTATTGTAGTATATATAATGTATGCACCTGCTTGTGCCCTATTTTCCTAGATGTCGCTCATAACTTAGAAATCTATCTTTGGGCTGTTTTCTTTACACTAAATCCATCTTAATTAAGGTGCCAGGGGAATTTTTCTTGTTGAATTCATATAGGCAAATATGTAACTATAATCAATTACAGTAAAATCATTTGCACAGAGAAATTTTCAAATTACTCAATATGATTTGGCATGTTTGACCCTCGGTCAGGCATCCTCCTTTCTAGCTTTTGTTTTTCCCTGTAATGGCTTTGCCTCTTTTGGTCCTGAACGTTTGAGACCATGATGCTTTTGAGAATGTATGGAAAGCTTGGTTTCATTATAGAATAGAACCAGGGTCTAAAAAATTGGACATTGTTGAGAAGAATTGGAAGTACATACAGAAATTCTGGTAGCTTTAACCATGTAGAATGATTTTGACCTCTCATACGAAACATAAGAAGTGGCTTAATTTAATTAGGCATGTGCAGTATAATCTAAACTATTGTTGGTGGAGATTTAGTGTGAGTTGCTGCTATTTAATTTGTTTTGAATGAACAAACAAATTATATCTTTCTTTACATGGCATTCTTAACCAGTTTACTGTATGCCCAAACTGACCAGTAGTGGTTTGCTAGTCTACTACTGCAAAATATAAACGCTGGTATATACTTCAGCGAGGTTGTAGATGTCCATTGTACTTGGTTAATATAATTTTTGTAATCGCAACAAGCCATTGAACCGATTATCGACCCGGCATTGTATCTTTCAGATAAGGATTTTTTTTTACCTGTATCACCTGTCCATCTTGGTGTAAACCATAGCACATGTGGGTTCTGGAGATATGATTAATATAGTTAATTAGAAAAATGTCATGTTCTTTGAATTAAATGAATGTTACAAGTAATTCAAAAAGCATGATGTATTATAAACCGTTGCCAACTTATTATTAAATTGAAATCAGTGTGGTTTACTGGTATATTATTCCTTTAGTACACAGAGCAATGTGTAGTCCTCGATATTTATTATTTGGAGTATGTGTTCCTGGTGATTCATGTTACCCTAAAAATTGCATGTGAAGGATCAAAAGGTTAATACGTAGTGATACTGTTAGATAGCAGCTAACCAGTCAATTAGAACATCTAAGTTTTGTCATTGTGTGCTCAATTAAATTTCAACTAGATAACAAGATTTTCATCTTCCTTACAACTACTCTAATCATTTCTTAGGAGTGGGAAACAATACCGGAAGAATCGATATCTATGGCAAGGGCGATGATGTCTATGGCGATGGTTGTCATGATCTATATGGCAAGGGCGATGATGTCTATGGCGATGGTTGTCATGATCTATATGGCAATGGGCGTTATGATCCATATGGTGATGAAGATGAGTCTGATCTTTCTTCAGGATATGCAACAAAGTGAACTTATGAAGTTTTGGTCAATTTTAGCTTATGCATAATGCTTGGACCATTATATCTTAGTTACTATTTTTGTTTTGCATTTCAAACTTCCTAGATAGATCATTATGATCGATGTAATTTGGATGCTCTAAATATACTCTATGTTACTTGGTCATGTGTGGTTGTGCAATTATAAGATAGTATATTTGAAGTGGAAAACAATCCTTTCGGGGTGACTAATGGCCTACCATACAACAAACATCTCAGGCACAGAGACTTCACTCGAGATGAATTTGTATATTGATGTTGTTGTCAGGCTCTCAACCGTAGGAATCCCCGAAGGGGTGTATACATAGTCGGCGATCATAATAGTTTTCAGTTTCATTCTCCTTCTGGTTATAGCAAACTTCGAAGGGTTTCATTCTCCTCTCGGTTATAAGAAACCTCGAAGGGTCAAATATACTGTCATCTATTGTGAAAGTCGATCGGAAGTAATAACGGTCAGAAAATAAATATCCGACGAGGAACCGTCAGCTATAAACGTTGTCGAGTTTATGTGAACCGGCTGGTGACCAAAACATGCCCGACGGCTCACCGTCAGCTTATTACCGTCGGAGAAGGTATTACCCAACAGTACCGTCGGCTATAAGTGTAATGGCCGACCAAGCATAGCCGACGGGAGATTGCCGACAGTGTACCGTCGGTTATATGTAAATACGACGGTGGACTAAAATATCCGACGGTAATTTGACCCTCGGTTATAATGAAAAATCTAGTAGTGCTAAGGGTGTTTTCTAAGGATTTGTGCTAGTTAAGACTCCCTCCGCCCCAAAAATAAATGTTGCTTATTTAGTGTTTTTTTTTTTACATCAATTTCCATTTTTTGGGGGGATCCCAAACTTTATTAAAATTGAGCAATATTCAACGGGATACACCATGAGGGGATAGAAGCCACACATGGCGACTCTGAGAAAGCGACACACCAAATTTTACAATATTATGTGCCTCGTGATTTGAAGCTCAACCTTCAAACATAAAATCACGGCTGGCAAAACATACTCTTCTCCTCTTTTTTTTTTTTTGAGGGAAACATACTTTATCTCTCTCAAAATAGTGATATGGGAAGAAAAAAAATACCCCACAATGTACACATGGGCCAATATTTGCAGCCCAGTGGAACATAACCTCCCCTTGAAAAGCGGGTTGTTGGGCTGGGCTGCAGCCCGTTTCTCGGAGGATCGGCGGTGGGTCTGGATTGGGCCTGACGACCGGGGGGGAGGGAGGTCGCGCGCGGCGCCGTCGGAGCGACTCTGGTCGGTCAGATGCTTGTGCGTGGGCGCCGCCATGCTGCAGCTGCAGCGACAGGAAGGCCGCGCGTGGAACGGGACTGCTGCAGTTGGCAAACAGGAAGGGGGCATCGCAGGCGTGGTCGTCTTCTCCGCCGTCGGCCGGCGCCGCCGAAGTCTACGTCCTGGATCCAAGATGTGCCCGCAAGCCCGGTACCACCACATTCGTTCGCCCTTTGATCCTCATTCGCTTGCTGTGCTAGACCATGGCTGAAAGCGTCTGTCTAATTCAGTTCATGTGTGTTTTTGCATTTTATTTCTTTTCCCTTTAATTCTTATAAATCCGGTTTTCTCGCTGTTAGATAAATCTGAGACTGCCTGAGTTAATTAGTGTTTACAGTACACCTTAATTCCAGCAACATATCAGTGGATTTATAAGCACCCAAATTCACTGTTACTGGAACGCAACACTGAACAGTCTTTGAATTACATGAGCAACAACACTCAATAGATCCAATTTCACCATCACTAGTACTCCCTCTGTTCATTAATATAAGACGTTTTACAGAGTTATATGGTCAGTCTAAAACATCCTATATTGATGAACAGAGGGGGTACTATTTAAAGTTTAGCCATCGTAGTTATGCAAAACTCAATTTGATTCCCAGTGATAACAGTGCCTGATCATTTTACAGAAATCGACTCAGAGATCTTTAGTCCTCGGTTTCTGTACTCCTGATAATATTGCCTCATTTACTACACAGTTTAACTCGCGTTATGCCGATGGTGAAGAAGTTTCCACCATGGACGATCATAGCATTCCAAGCTGCAGGAGTCAAAATTTCAGAACCTCAGGCAAGTTCGCTGTACTCAATGAGACTATGACATGTATATAGCAGGAAGCTACCTGAGGTTTCCAATTTATGTTCTGTTCCCAAGGTAGTATTGCCACGAATAACATGATCATTTCTATCTAGCTAGTGCTAATTAACCAGGCTTGATAGCAACGAATCCAAGGCTATTAGGCTAGCATGTCAAAATCATTGGGGTGGTCTAGACTCCGGGAGTGCCGTGCCGGGGGTACTGTCTTCTATACGCAAGCAATTGATGTCCACAAGAAAGGCCTTCATTATAGCAATGTGCTGCAGCAAGTTAGGCTAGTGTGAAACCCAATCACAGCGACTCTTTTGTTTATTCTGAACAAACAGAGTCTTCCATTTCTATATTTGAACAAGATCTTCCCATTTTCTTTTGTGGAACAAGTTTTCATTTGCATGTCGTTAGGCTCGTATTTTTCAGAAAGAAAGCAAAGAAAAGTCCAGCACGTCCGAGTAGAATAGCACATTTACAGATGCCATGAATAAATATAGCACATTTTATAAAATTCTTAATGAAGGTGACTTTGCATTTCTGTGAAACTATTATGCTAAATCTCATAGTAAACTAATATCTAACTTTATTTTAACAAATTCTGTCGCTGTAAAAACTTTCATGTTTGGAAAAGGAAAATAAGAAATTTCAAGAAAACTTGAATTGATGAACCTTTCTGTTGCTGATGGGGCGGGTGGCTCATACAGAAGAAAAAGGCATACAAGTATAGACTTAATTGAATCCTAAAGAATATATCTTGTGAGTAGTCGCAAACTACACTTCACCAGTTTTCTAGAGAAGGTTTATTGTACCATTGACCAGCAGCTAATTAGCTGCCTGCTAACATATCAATCTGATGAAATTCATGCCCGCATGATGCATGCCCTCATGATTTATACTCCCTCCATTCCAAAATAAGTGTCTCAACAAAGTTATACTAAGGTTGATACACTTATTTTGGGATGGAGGGAGTACTTTTGATTAAAGCTAGTGCAGCCCATCTTCCATTGTCATGGCGAGCTGGCAATCACGTCCGCAATAAGAAGACAATCAGGCAACATGCCGTGCACGCATCACGAACACACATCTGACTTTCTGATCGATCTGAGTCCACTAACTAATCAGTTAAGATTAAATGTAGCATCCATTTGTGGAACTAGCATGTGGCTGGAATGGTTCACGATGTGCGAGTTAGTATATAATTAGAGACTAACAACATACAAGTTGCTTATAATCTAGTAACATAAACAAATGCAGTAAACATTGTTTTGAATGACATCGTGAAGAACTAGTGTAAACATGTACACATTTCAGTAGTATGTGCATCAAGTTAAGTTTCTGAAAAGTTAACTAGTATGAAACCATCAAACCGAATAGCAAAGATTATGTTGGTTATGGTCTTATGGCTAGCTCCCTAATGAACAGAGACCATTTCAATGTAAACTATGCCACAGGCTCCCCTCATTATTTAGTGTGTGCGCTCCTATTGCTACACGTATTCCATGTCTATATTTCAATAAGTTCTTTCTTTTACGGGAAACAAGGTTTTTACTTACATTTTTGTACAGGTCCATATTTTCAGAAGGAAAGCGAAGAAAAGTCCAACACTTGTGAGTAGAATAGTATATTTGCAGCCTTTGAGAATGAATATATAGATCTCATAAACTTGTTAGTGAAGCGCATTTTGCATTTGCATGTATTCTACAGATATATGAATTTTAACGACATTGTAGCTGTCAAGAAACTCTCATGCTTTGAAACACAAAAAGAAAAAGAAATTCAAGGAGACTTTAGAAGATGAACCTTTCGGTTGCCGATGGGGCAGATGGCTCGTTCGAAGAAAAAGGCATTTAAATCTAGACTTCACTCGAGTGAATCCTAAAGAGTATATTTAGGTACAGCATTGTTTTTTCCAAAAAATATTTAGGTAACAGCTAAGAGTAGTAAACTACACCTCACAGTTTTTCTGGTGAAGGCGTCAACTTCCCGTTGTGAGCGGTATCAAATATGCCTATATGTAGAGGTGCCTTCAGTTGTAGCATTAACCAGCTAACAGATCGGTCTGATGAACAATCCATCCCTGCATGATGCGTGCCCTGATGATATACTTGATCATCTTTCGGTATCAGTCACATGCACGCCCGCATTCCAAACACATCTGACTTCCGGCTATGTGTGATTATACCTCGGTTAAATTTCATCTCCCATTGCCTCCTTGGTGTTTGATGTTTCAGTTCAGCAGTCAAAGTTACAATGGCTTGCAGAACCTTCTGTGAGATTAAAATAATTAGCACCATAAAAAAACTACAGGCAAGCAGGGATTTGGCAATGGTAGCAGGAATTTGGGGATGCAAATAATGCTAAATATTATGACCTTCGGTTTCTTATAAATTGCTCTATAAATTAGTTCACACATTAATCATGTAATCCCTCCATATACTTCATTGTTAGGTATCTATTTATATTTATTTTGTGTGCGTTACTTAGAATACAAGCTTTTAGAAAACTCCACCAATTTACACTGTCTCAAAATAAGGAATGACATGTCAAAGAAAGATAGCTTATCCATCATGTTTTGTTTTCTCAGAGACATATCTAGCACAACAAGTGTTTTATATAACCAGTTTTGCCTTATCATTAACTGAGAATAAGCGTGAAGATATATCAGACACGATATTGTGAATTTGTGATGCTTCAAAAAGGAGATCAATTACTCAAAAAAAAAAATAGTCCAAAAAAAGGAGACCTCAACCCGCTCCACTAAAATTTGGGCATACGACATTGGTGGTAAGCATTATTCTGCAATATTCAGAAAACAAAACTCACTTTTTGTAGACTTAGGAAATTAGATGCTTGAAACAAATAGAACCTTTATCTGTTTTCTTGTCCAAAATCCTATATAACAGTCCTAATTCTTCCCGGGTTATTATTTATGCAATCGTACATCTGACTTTGGTCCTAGTTTCCTTTTTATTGCTTTGGACATGGAGACACATAATACATGCTTTTCTCTGTGTAGACTTTATTTCTGGTTACATTATCATTGCTTGGTTCCTGGATTTTTCCATGTGATACATGCTTCATTCACTGTTTCAGCCAAACTAAACTGCTTCTGATGGGGCATTATGAACTAGGTATTTTACTAAAATACTGCTATCGCATTTGCAACTACTCAATTTATGAATTGTCTGTCACTTAGTTGTTCTTTCCGCATATCTTGTGGTACTCTTCAGTATCCTTTCTTGCAGACTTGCTGTTTTAGCATCTCTATTAGATGTTTGATATCCAGGTTTAAACTTTTGGTTGTAGCTTTACTTGGCGAATTGGACTTGCAACGAGGTCCAAATAGAAACGGTCATACTATCTGTGGTTTGTCTTCGTCCAAAACTCCGAATGTATAGGCCGGTTAACATTTGAGGAAGCATAGGCTTTCCTACACCCCCTTATCTAGCCATCTATTTCTGCATCGCGATCTGTGTAAGTACTTTTGCCTTTTTTGTTTCTCCCGAATAGAACAACATATGAACTTCAAATTTTACAGGAGAACAAAACATTCTTACTAAAATATGGGAAAAAACTTTCAGATTTTTTCATGAATCATATATATTATGTTGAAAATACGCCCACAAGATCGATCACATCAAATCAGAAGATCACACGCGCACAAAAAACTGATAGCCAAGGGCTCGTATCGTGCCCTTTGTTTCTCTCTTTATTTTCTCTTTTTTCTCTTTATTGATTTTCTGGTTTTCTCCGCACAATACAAAACTCACGCACGGCTGCTGCTTATATAAGTGCAGCCACGACCAACACAAGACCTACTCATACGTGTAGTACTAAACCAACACGGACACAGACTCTGCTACGGATCCTAATTCAACTAGAGACCTGAATCAAGTACATGTACTAGTACTAGGAAACTACAAACCATAACTCGAGATAGCTTTCCTATTCTACTAACACACGTGCACTTTCCAAACTAATTAACCGGCAACGATAATCACTCTTATCTTAAACTAACTCAGACATTGTTTGGATTATCCCAACATATTAAATATTGTATTTTTTTACTAAAAAGATCTCATTTTGTATAATTATGTTGGACGAAAAAATCTGAAAGTTTTTTTTCCCCACGTTTGAGTAAGAATGTTTTGTTGTCCTGAAATGTTTGTTCGTATGTTGTTTTGTTTTGAAGAAACAAAAAAGAGTAATTTTCATGTAGTAAGCTAGTTGTGTAGCACATATCTCAAAGTAATATTGGAGGGTGGAGATTGTTACAGTATATGTGGATTGCACTAGCCCTTTCCATCAGTTCGGACTTTTGGTTGCGTTGGCTAGTGCATGAAGCTTAACATGGTATCAGAGCTAAGGTCTTGAGTTCAAGTCCTGGCTTTCGCAATTTATCTAAAAAATTGCTGCTGCCCCCCTTTGTTTCATGCACTAGCCAACGCAACCAAAAGTCCGAACTGATGGAGGGAGGCGGGCAATATACTTCAACACTCCCCCCACGTCTAGGCTATTTTAGTCCTTAGACGTGGGATCGATGTAGGCCGCAGAATCATTTTATTCAATACTGCGTTGGCAGGGTCTTGAACTCAAGACCTCTTGGCTCTGATACCATGATAAGCTTCATGCACTAGCCAACACAACCAAAAGTCCGAACTGATGGAAAGGGCCAATGCAATCCACATATACTGTAACAGAGATAAGAGGTGTCTGAAAGACCGAGCTTCATAAATCCAGGTTCGTCACCTGATGTAATAATGACTGCTACACATTGGACATCAGGATGATGGTACACCTTTGGGCCAATAATGCAAGCCTGATGCTGACCAAATATTTTATCATCCAAGACTACTGCATTTCAAACAATATATATAATATAGCAATGCAGGCAACACCCGATGCATGACCAAGTATTGGATGGGTCTATGCCTAGCTTTCGGTTGCCGACAGCAGAGGTGGCTATACAAAAAAAACGGCACATAAGTCTAGACTTGACTCAAGTGAGTCCTAAAGAATATGTCTAGGTACAGCTAAGAATAGTAAACTACACCTCACAGGTTTTGTGATTAAGTCTCCAACTTCCTGATGTCGAGGTGTCGAATATGCCTCTATGCAAGGTGGCATCAGTTGTAGCATTGACCAGCTAACAGATCGATTTGGTGAACAATCCATGCCTGCATGATGCACACCCGCATCCCTAACAGATCTGACTTTCTCATCATTCTGGCGCAACTAACTAGTAGTAGTACATACTAACTGCCTGAGGTGAAGCTGGAATCGATTGCTCTTTCTGCACCGACTGCAAAAGAAGAACAATTGGTTTCTATTTTTTTAGGCTTTGTTCGGTTACACCTCTTCCCACAGGGATTGGAGGGGATTTGAGGGGAATTTGGCTTCTAGGAGATTTAATCCCCCTCAATCCCTGCCAAACCTCTTCATTTCCCTGTCAACCGAACACAGCCTTAGTGAATATATGGTGTACAGCTAAGAGCTGTAGTAAACAACATTTCACCAGTTTTTTTAGTGAAGGTTTAAACTTCCAGCGATGATTGCTGGCTTCTTAATACTGTATTAGATTACATGTGGCGTGAGTTGCCACCTAATTAGCTGCCTGCCAACAGAGCTGCTTAAAGCTGGTGGAGCTCATCTTCCATTGTCATGGCAAGCTGTCAATCACGTCCCAACTAACAAGATATTTCGATCGGCATTTTGCAACTGCACGCATCATGCACACATCTGACTTTCTGACCGATCTGACACCACTAATAATTAATGACTGTTGATTAGATGTAGCGTGATTTGTGCATGGATCGGGTCACGATGTGTGAGTTAGTATATAATTATAGAGACTAAGCAAGACGACCCAGCAATATATCATATATGTGGATGGATCTGTTCGCACTGGCTTCCCTTTGGCTTTATATACACAGTGCTCCGTCTTTTCTAGCTAGCCCTTCCCAGTACAAGCAGAAGGACCCAACAATCCATTAAGCTGGAAGGTTATTTTTGATTCCTCTGTTTAGCTAGCCTTTTCTATGCTTATGAATCATTCATCATGTACTCATGTTATGTTAGCATTCTAGTGCAGCCCTTCCCTTTCTTTTTGCTAGTAATCTTAATTAGCTACAACAAGCGCTGGAGATGATATGTTGGTTTATCTTTGTTACAGCAAAGAGTAGTGAACATGGCGATGGTCCTGGATGCTTTTGCATCCTTCGTGCAAAACATGCTCACGGAGATGGTAAAGGAAGAGGTGCACATGCTGCTTGGAGTCACAGACGAGATCGAGAAGATGGACGTTAAGCTTGGTGATCTCAAGAAATTCCTGGCCGATGCTGATAGGAGAAACATCACCGACGAAAGTGTGCAAGGGTGGGTGGCCCAGCTCAAGCGTGCCATGTATGAAGCTGCCGACATCCTCGACCTCTGTCAGCTCAAGGCCATGGAACATGGTCCGTCCACAAAAGACGTGGGGTGCTTCAACCCCTTGCTATTCTGCATGCGGAATCCCTCCCATGCCCATGATATCGGCACCCGCATCAAGGCACTCAATAAGAGGCTCGACACCATCAAGGAGAGAAGCGCTGCTTTCAGCTTCATCAATCTTGGTCCCTATGAAAACCATAGCAACAAGGTACATGGCTATCATTCTGGTGATACCAGACGTGAGACGTCAGGGGAGTTAGATCGGTCCGGTGTAGTCGGAGAGAAGATCGAACAAGATACAAGAAAGCTGGTTGAGATCATGCTGAGTGAAAAGGAGGGCAACACCAACATCATGGTGGTCGCCGTTGTTGGTGTTGGCGGAATCGGCAAGACCACTCTTGCCCAGAAGGTCTTCAAAGACGAAGCCTTGAATGCTGAGTTCGAGAAGACGATATGGTTGAGCATCAACAAGGACTTTGACAAGGTTGAGCTGCTCAGGACAATCATCACGCAAGCCGGGGGAGTGCATGGTGGTGAAAAGGCGTTGGCTGTGCTTCAGCCAATCCTTGCCACTACCTTGAAAGGGAAGAAACTATTCCTCGTGCTAGATGATGTGTGGGACCATGCAGCATGGGATAATGTGCTTAAAACACCCTTGGCCAATGATGTGGCTCCAGGTAGCCGAGTCCTCGTCACTACTAGAGGTGAAACAATAGCTCGAAGGATGAAAGCTGTGCTTCCCTACCATCATGTGGATAGATTAGATGAGGAGGATGCCTGGTCATTGCTCAAGAGCCAGGTGCGTAACCAAACTCCATGCATCTTTAGTATTACTAGATCCATGCATGCTTAATTTGCGATAGATATATAATAGATGGGCGAACTCTTTTATGTATTATTCTTTGAGAGTAAACATTATTCTTTGAGAGTAAAACATGGACCCATACAACACGGACACTATGTAATACTTCCTTCGTTCCACAATGTAGCATATATTAAGTTCTCTAGAAGTCAAACATGTTTGTATTTGACCAAGTTTATATAATAAACTATAGCCGTCTAAAATATCAAATAAATACAATATAAAAATACACTTTATGATGAGTACAATGATTATAGTTTCGCATTGTGAATGCTGATAGTTTGTTTTTTATACATGGTCAGACATGGACATAATTGACAAATAGAAAATTAAATATGCACTATATTTTGGAATGAAGGGAGTATGCAGTTATGCCACCGCACATGCACCCAACACATGCTTACTGTATGTATAGAAGGCGCAATAGCTTTGACCTAGGTATGATTTCTTTTCTAAGAAATAGGTATCATATTTGGGTTGACGAAAGTTTGAAAATTGCGCTCCCACAACAACACTAGACCACAATGGAGGGAGTAAAATCTTGGAATATACGTATCGCCACCTAAAATACAAGTCCTCCTCCCCTCCGCCTTGGGCCTCTGCTGCGGAATGGGTTGTTGATGGAGACTTTTCGGGCTCGGCTGTTGGGCCAATGGCACCTCCCGCGTCGCCTTTGCTTCACGCCGCGGATGAAGACGTCGCAATGCTCGATATTCCGCCGCCGTTCCTGGTCATTGAATCGCCGAACGAGGCTACCGCTGCCGCCTCACCGGTCTTGGCTTGAGTGCGCCTACATTACCGCCATGCCGATTTCATGCTTCCGCCACCTTGCTTTCGCCAATCCTGAGCTGGCTGCCTCGAATCCGACCATCACCATCCGTCATGTCCTCGGCAACGAGAGCAGCAGGTTCCTATGCTACATTCTCTCGTCGTCCTCGGTGGGCACCCAGGTGGTCGTTCATCTGCCACGAGCACCCGATTTTTCTTCAGCCTTAGGAGCAGGCAGAGAACCACTTCCTTTATGCCATGAAGCCGTTGTGGCCCTTGCCATCGCCAAATTTCCTCTAGAGTACTGGAACTGGAACCGCAACCACATCATGCACTCCATCTTGACCAAATTTTCTCGTGGGGATGGGTTTGGGAAGGCAAAACCCGATGGGTTTCGTCCCCGTTGCCATCTTGACCCCTCCTCGTCTCTAGCAACATCATTGGTAGTGGAGGTGACGACAATGATGGATTGTTCCGGCCCCATCGGGGTCATCACTCTCATAGAAGCTCCCTCGGCGGCTCGGCTCACCATGAGTCGCCAGCTCGTTGCGTGTGGTGCTTGCCCCACTCTTTCTTCGGCGCCTCCTCATCAGGCACCACTGTCGGAGTGCATCATCCCATGCGGCCCTAACGTCGTCCGCATCGTTCTGCCTATGATCATGGGCGAGTGCATCGCCTCCAAGCCGAGCTAGAGTGTGAGAAGATCGCCGCCATGGGCGCTCCCCCACCTGCAGTTACCTCCATGACCGAACGAGTCTCTGCCGCCCTGGCTCGTCGGTGCCCTATGGCCCCAGTTGTTGATCCGCTTTGCCCCGAGTCATTCGGCAACGTCGAGCACATGCTGCGGGCATGCGGTGAGCCACCCCTGTTGTGCCGGTTGAAGTGAATTTTCCTGTTGAGGATACCTCCGTGGCTCTGGCTGAGCCATGACCGAATGTTCTCGTGGTGGTAGTCCTCGCCACCCCCAACGTTGGATAATGGCACCCTGATGCTATCGGGCCCGGATGTGCTTCCTGACGAGCTTGTTGTCGGTCCTTTCGTGTTTGGTGCTCAGCTCCTCGTCGTAGATAATGCTGGTGTTCCCCTCCTTGCTCTCGAGGTGGCACCTTCTCTCTGTCCTCGATGTATGAGGATATCGATGCCAAGGTGTCTTATGCACCGCCACTCCCCACGGAAATCAAGGTTGGCTCCTTCCTAGAACGCGTATGACACGACATCCCGGCGCTCCCGATCCCTAACTCGTGCGCTTGTGGCTTGCCTGTGGTGCCTGAGCCATTGGAACATCGCAACGATTGTCTAGCCATGTGAGCCACCAGGCCACACCACCATGGAGCAGCGCGCCGTCGCCATCAAGCGCTGCAAGCTGGGCATTGTCTTTGTGCTCACGCTACCCGCATCTCCGACTCTAGAGCCCACCCCACTGCCCCAGCTCATCTACATGGGGTGCTCCTATGGTGTCTCAGAGCATGACCTTGTTGCCAACTTCACTGCTCTAATCCTCACCTCGCTGGTGCTTACATGATGGGTGAGCATTTTTTTTTAGAAAAGGGGTGCATCTGGACGATGCATGCAGCCACTTTATTAATTATTCACACAAGACCTTATAAAGTCATACAACAGTAAGACTAAAGCCACCATCTAGGCAACATTTGCCGCTACTCCTATCCAGTTGCTGAAGGGATGCTTATAGTCTGGGCCTAATACCAAACGGACCTCGCAGCCAAACCTACCATCTAAGACCTGAGGTCCCAACCAGGACGCCTGCCGGGTATGGGGCACCTACCAGTCCGGCGCACTCCTCAAACTGGACGCCTGTCGGGTATGTGGCCACCGCAGCCACCTACCACAAATCCATCTTCAGTGTTGTACTGCTGCCTTAACCTTGCCCGGTTTAACTGCCATCGACACCACCACGACGCCAGACAGCGCCACCTCCCTGCGCGAGTCCATCTCCGCGCATCGGACGTCGAGTCTCCATGGCGCAATGCCGCCGAGATCCGTCGCCAGCAATGTGTAAGCTGAAGCACCGCTCCACCAAAAAATCTTTCCACTGGTCCCTCGGTCCATGTACACCTCCACGAATGACGCCCACAAGAGGGAAACGACACCATAGCGTCGCCGTCATCTGATCTACTGATCTAGGGTTTCCCCCGAAGGTAGCATAGAGTGGCCTTGAACTTCTCCACGGCGATGCCTTCAAGAAGGGAACGACGCAGACATCATCGCCATCGCCGGCCTTGGCAGCTAGCCGAGAGCAGGTTTTCACCCAGATCTGTTCGAAGATCCTCCCTCAAGCATCTCATGCACGGACTGCCGCCATCTCTGCCGGGGACTGGACGAAAGGGATCCAGGCCGCCGCCGCCGCCGCCTGGCCGGCCATGGCACCACCACGGTGCCTATAGCCGGCGCCGTCGAGCCCACCACGCTCGCCTGTAGAAGCACACCGAAACCGCCGGCCCGCCCACACCCATCTGGGCAAGACAAGATCGGCGATCTCGACCGTCACCACAGGGGCGACTCCGCCGCAGGGAGGTTGCGCCTTCGCAGACACCGCCGTCACGCATGCCGAACGGATCCCGCCGCTCCTTGCCGCCGGATCTCCGTCGAACGATGCGCCGCCGCCGCTCGGAAAGATCGCCACCACCACGCGAAGGATGAGGCCCCGCCGCCGCCATCATAGGCCAGGCTTCGCCGGTGAGGCCTCAGGCGGCGGCTGGGCGGAGGATGCGAGGGGAGGGGGCCTAGTGCCGGCGGTGAGATTGCCCCCCGTGTCGCCTAGGTGGGCGACGCGGGGGTGGGTGCGGGGGACATGATGGGTGAGCATGGAACCTAATTTCGTTCATGTTGCTTCCCTTTGCGTGTCCACCCGTATGCCTACTCTTTTGTAGGGGTGTATCTCTTAGTTCTGGCGTTAGGTTGGCTTGCCCCCTTTTTGCTATGTCCATGTGCTTTGGAGACGCTAATAAGTGCACATTGGTTTGAGGGGTCTAAATTTGAAGATACTCCCTCCACTCTCAAAATAAGTGTACTAAAGTTGAGACACTTATTTTGGAAGAGAGGAAGTACATTCCAATATTCAAAGCCATTCCTTTCGCCCTGCAGCTCTTGCCGACTTGCTCATTTTTCAGCCCCAGCGAGGGGGCTTCTGGCGGCCTCCTCACGGCCTGGGACGACCATGTATTGACCCTGGCTACCGTCCTCTTCGAGCCTGGCCGGCTTGCCGAATTCACTGTCACGGCCTTGCACTTTCGATTTTTGTGACCAACACATACGAGCCTTTGAACTTTCGATTTTGGGCCAGACCGGGATGATTTCCTCCAAGGCGGGAGGGACTGTGCTTTGAACTTTGTTCACGCCTCACACAAGCGTTCGAACGCCAACTTCAATGTCTTTGACACCACGAGCTTCAACAATTGTATCGACCCCATGGCCTTGACCAAGCTCCCCTCATGGACCGGTACTTCATCCTGAATAATGGCTAGCCCATGCACATCCTCGTCAAGATGGACTGGTTCCTCGTCCACCAGGACTGGCGAGGTGCTACAAAACTCCACGGTCTCCTCCACCTCGACAACGTCCCCATCGTCCTCACCGTCTCTTGCCAGGTGCCGCGTGAAGATCTTTCTCTTCAGCAACTAATGGATCGCCATGCCTAGCATTGATGCGGTTGTAGCCAGTGCTATCGCCAGTGTCCCTGCAGGCATGCATGACCGCTGCATGCTAGGTCCCGGTCTGCCTCAAGCACGTGCAGGCGGACCTTAAGGTCTGGCCTCGCTTGCTCCTACACCCCGACACCCTAGTTAAGAATTATCATGATGTCATCCTGTTCTTGACCCCTCCCCACCCAGAATTCCTGCTTGGCGACCTTGTCCAATGATCGTAGGAGGGTCATGTTGAGCAAGTTATGCCCTTTTGGCGCCAAAAGAGCTAGATCAAGTTCTGTTGCCTGGGTGACGAGAACACCATTTGTTTCCGCGCATGTGACTCGTGTTGGAATAAGCCACGGCGTGTGTGGTCGGGCTCGTCGGGCGCGTCGGGTACGCGCGGGACGGGCGGGACACACGGGTGCCGTCGGGCTCGTCGGGTTCGTCGGGCGTGTCGGTGACGCGCGGGACGGGCGGGACGTGCGGGACGCAGCAGCGTGGTGTGTGTGTGTATAGGCAGTGTATGGCCCGTGTGCGTGCATTGCGTAGTGTGTATGCGCGCAGGTGTGTGCTCGGCCGAGGCTGTTGGCCAGAGTATGCGTGCTGTGTGCGTTAGTTGTTAGCGAGTCCACATGGCCGGGTCTTGTGAGGCACGTAGTTAGCCGGTTAGTTAGCCGCGTCATGGGTCAGTTCGTGCATGTAGCTAGTCAGTTGGCGTCGTGGGTTAGTGCCCGGTTATGCTGCTGCTAGTGCGTACGTGAGGCAATCCTCTGATGTGAGTCCGGCTATATAAGCCATGTATTGGTGTTATGTAGTGTGCTCTGGAATAGAAACGGGGCTGTGTTTGGCCGGGTGAAACTCCAGTGTACCCTATTCCTTCTTCTACCTCTAGTCTTGAGAGAGAGAGGGGGAGAGCGGCAACAACAACTCGGTCAGGATGCTGTAGAACCAGATCGCCTCCCTCCAATCCAACGGCATTCTCGTCCACAACCGGGAGCGACTACAATAAAAGCACACCTTGTGATGCAAAAATAGGAAAACGAATCTGGACCGCTGGATCCAATCATCCAGTGTGAATGGTGCAGATTCAAGTGAAGAGATCCTAGGCCACTTAATGTGCATTTTATGAGAACCCCCTGCTAGTAGGTATACTTTTGCAGTAACTACCTCCACTTTTTCATGTCCAATCGTTTTGTTCTTGGTAAACAGTAAGACTGCCATATCTTCACAGCGTTCATTATTGCTTCCTCCCTTTACACGTCTATTGCTAATATCTATGTTGGAACTGCAGACGAGCCAACTATTTTGTGGATAATCCCATCTTACCAATAATGAACAAATTATATAAACATTATTTACCTTGTACAAGAAAAAGCACTAGTGCATTCTAGAGATTTGCAACAACTGGTGAAATTAGGCAATACAATTATTTACATAATTGTCCTATTAGAAATCCGTCCTTTATAAAACCTTGGCATTTTCAAATAGCCTACCGTATGTAAAATAAGAAAAGATAATATCGTATGATAAAATGATGTGTTGAACCCTCGAAGCCATTGGACATTTTAATCAGTCAAAACTGGTCATGGGTATGACAATATTAGCATAGCCACTCCCTAATATAACCGGTGAACCATGTACCAACTATAATAGTAGACACATAACAATCTATACTCTTGACATTGTGAAGCATTAACAAATTTGTACGTTGCAAATAGTCATTTCTACACTTACCATAACATCACCACTATAGTACTTCTTACTGAAAATAGCTCAATAGTTTTTGTTTAGGTACTTACTAGGTCGTGTCATATGAAAAATATCTTGCAACATTATTTGTAAATACACTAGGCTAGCAAAAAAAATGATCTGGTGCTTTGACAAAATTTTAACATAGCTTCGAGATCCACACATAATGAATGCTTGAACATCCATGTTTAGACCTAAGATCAGCATATTACATGTTTCGATGACTACCTAAAAGAATAAGTACCAATGACAGACAAGAAAGGGAGTTTCATGACTATCATGCTGATGCAGATTAGTGATGGCATGCATTATAGTGTACCTTGTAATAACAAAATAACTACAACATCATGGGAAATACTCTCTCCGTTCCATAACTATTGTCATGGTTTTAGGTCAAATTTGAACTAAAACCATGACAATAATTATGGAACGAAGGGAGTATAAGTGAACAAGATGAGAGAGAGGGCCGTCTCATGGAACAAGAAGTGATCCTAAATCACGAACATACATACTCCATTTTTATATACAAGGCCATAAACTCATATTACTAGTACAAAGATAAAATTTAATGCATACTTTGCAATCAAACTTTTCATTTCGTTTATTGGGATCATTAATATGCCGCATGCATGCAAGGAAACCGAGTGGAGGAAATAGCTAGTGTCATTTTGCCTGCATGGATGCAAGTATTAAACAGGTTGCTAGAACGAGGAAATATCATTAATTCTTCCCTCGATTAAGGTTGGTGGCCTTATATAGATGCAAAACGTATATTTCATAGTGGCCTTGTATAAGTAAATGGAGGGAGTACTTGCTTTAGTGATAGCAGAAAGGTCTGCCCAATTGCAAGACCTATGGTTTGGCATGGATATGACACATTATAAGGGTGTATACTTTCCTACAAAACATGAATGAAGTCATGGACTGTATGGACATACATCAGAAATTAAATTACATAAATTACAAAAGTGTGTGTACCTCTTGACAGAATGAATGTTTCTTTTTCGGTGTATTGGAATCATTAATCATAAGCATTGGGGAATTAATCTTTGCAGTTGAGGTAGCATCGCTGAAATCTTGATTTTGAGGTACCATACCCACAATATGAAAAACCCACTGACGGGTAGAATAATATTGAAGCATGCCGAGGCCCACCATTAGCTGTAGCCCACCTGTCCCATGATCTGCTAGCACTAATAAAACTAAAAGCTGGTGCTTCTGGTTCTTCTACTTATGTAATGATAATTTGAACATATAAGAAATATCTGCCGTTGTGTAGTTATAGATCACTTCCTGAGGATGAATATGTGTACTGTAGTACCTATCTGCATAAATAAGTGTGTATTTTTCTTTAGTTTATGAAATGGTTGATTAAACTAATGTTGTTTGGTTAAAAGAGTAAGAAGCTGAACATCTTGTCCTGGTAGGCACGTTATTATAATAGTCGCTCACATGCTAGGTATCCCGGTTACAATATCCCGGCTTACTAGTTCGTTCACGTGATAATTAAATTTAGGTACTCCCTTCGATTCATATTAATTGATACTAGTTTAGTACTCCCTCCGTAAACTAATATAAGAGCGTTTAGATCACTACTTTAGTGATCTAAACGCTCTTATATTAGTTTACAGAGGGAGTACAAAGTTAGATCGGATGGAGTAGTACACTGCACGATATTTCATGAGTCTCCAAGAGCTTACTATTGAGTAATGCTGAGTTGACAGTAGCTGCTAACAAACTGCTATTTTTTCTTTGAAGCCACTCCTTATTGACTCACCAGTTCAACTGCTTGCAGATAATCTTAAGTGAAACAGATGAACATGAAATTGATAGGCTCAAGGATATTGGAGTGAAAATTGTAGCAAAATGTGATGGTTTGCCTCTTGTTGTCAAAGTAATGGGAGGGCTCTTGTGTCAGAAGGATAAAAAGCACCGTGAGTGGGAGACAGTTCTGGATGATTCTATATGGTCGATATCTGGATTGCCTGAAGAGCTAAACCATGCAATATATTTAAGCTATGAAGATTTATCTTCTTGTGTCAAACAATGCTTTCTGCACTACTCTCTTCTCCCTAAAACGCTATTGTTCGGAAGAAACGAAATAATTGGCATGTGGATTAGTGAAGGATTTCTTCACGAGACCTCGGACGACTTAGAGGAACTAGGAAGCGAGTACTATAAGGAGCTTATACTGAGGAATCTTATACAGCCAAATACAAAGTATGTTGATCAATGTGTCTGCAACATGCATGATGTTGTACGCTCATTTTCTCAATTTGTGGCTAGAGATGAGGCACTAGCAGCTCACAGTGGAGAAACTAATATTGTTAGTAAACTTAATGCACATAAGTTTCTTCGGTTATCTCTAGAAAGCAAAACATCACAATCAGATGGGATAGACTGGAGTTCCTTGCAAACACAAAAGACATTAAGGACACTAATATCAGCTGGCTGGATAAATATCAAGGATGATGATTCCTTGGTCCATTTTCCATCTCTACGAACTTTACATATAAGTTCTACACATTGTGTAGCATTGCTTGAATCCTTGCAAGAACTCAAGCACCTGAGGTACTTGTCCATACAAAGTACGGATATATCTAGTCTGCCAGATAGCATTGAAAAGATGAAGTTCTTGCAGTACATTAACCTTTATGGATGCCATCAGTTTGTGAAAGTTCCGCATAGCATTTTGAAGTTGGGGCAGCTAAGGTATCTTAACTTCAATAAAACAAGTATAAATTGCATACCTAGAGGATTTCATGTTCTCACAAATTTGAGAAATTTAATTGGTTTTCCAGCCTTGGTGGATGGTGAATGGTGTAGTTTGCAAGAGTTGGGCCCTCTTTCTTGGCTCAAGGAACTTGAAATGCATGGATTGGAGAATGTAACTACTTCCTCATTCGCAGCAAATGCAAAGCTTGGTGAGAAGGTGCATCTTACCGACCTATCCTTATATTGTGGTAGTAGATTGGGAGATGATGGGCTGATTAAAGAGCATCAGTGGATTGAGAAGGTGTTTGATGAGCTCCGCCCTCCACCCAGATTAGAATTTCTTGCCATCAATGGATATTTTGGCCGCCAGCTCCCAAGGTGGATGATGTCATCATCAATTATGCCCCTCAAGAGCTTGAGGATTCTGTTTATTGATGACCTAGCTTGCTGCACACAGCTTCCGGATGGCTTGTGCCAGCTGCCCTATTTGGAGTACATTCAGATCAACCATGCTCCAGCCATCAAGCGTGTTGGACCAGAATTCATGCAGTCCTACCATGGCCATAATCCTCGTCCTTTCCAGGTGGTGGCTGCATTTCCGAGATTGCACAAGATGAATTTAGCAGGAATGGTAGAATGGGAGGAGTGGGAGTGGGAGGAGCAAGTGCAAGCCTTTCCTGTCTTGCAGGAACTTATTCTACAACATTGCAAATTGAAGTGTCTTCCTCCTGGCCTGGGCACCCAAGCAAGCGCTATGAATGAATTAGCCATATACAGTGTCCAGGGTCTCATCTCTCTAGAGAACTTTCTATCTCTGGTCGAGCTGGATCTGGATGAAAACCTTGACCTGGAGAGGATCACTAATCTTCCAAGACTGCAGAAGCTTACCGTCAAAGACTGCCCAAAGTTGATAGCGTTGGAAGGTGTTCACACACTCCAGAGGCTTATACTCACGGATAAAGACATGGAGACACTCCCAGAATATATGGGGCATATAAACCCAAGACATTTTGAACTATACTGTAGCTTAGCACTGCTTGCTTCCATAGCCACAGGGCGATTTGGCCCTGAGTGGGACAAGTTCAGCCATGTTGAGCATGTCAAGGCATACGCACGCGAAGGAGATAATATGAAGAAATGCTATGTATTCTACACAGCTGTGCCCTACGACTTGGAGACAAATGTCATCAGCCTCTCTGCTTTCAGGTCTAGAGGTAAATTGGCATTGCTTGTTCAACTTAATTTATCTGTTCGCTGTGTTTATTTGATCAATTATCATGTTTTCCTCCTCCATTCATATGTTGGAGTTGGACTGTATTCCCTACATTCTCATTCCCTTTGAGTACACACTTCCGGACTATTCTCTAAACAAAAATGTAAGGATGACTTATGATGGATATAGGTCGACCGTGCTACTTTCTAACTTGGGTCCATTCCCTCGTGTGCTAAAATACTCATTTTTCCCTTTGGTTACATCCAATTTTAGATGTGGAGTAGTACCTTTAAAAGTTAAAGCTTGTCACAGTTAAACTCTTGCCTTGCAAGTTATGGATGGTGTAACCACTTTTATCTTTTCTTCACATGTAGGAACCTTAACTTCTTTTGAGGACACACAAATATTTGAATCTGTCTTCAAAATGACAAGAAAAGCATTTAGCTACATCTGCAGCTTGGTGATGGAGCGGTCAATGGAAGATATGTACAGCATCACTTTTGTTAATGGGAGGGTACTGCGTTTGGAAGATCGGGTGGCCGTTGCTCTGAGAAGGTTGTACTCTAGTGAGTCAACAGAGACCATAGGATCCTCTGTTGGTGTGAACGAGTCAACCGTGCTATTGGTAACTCAAAGGTTCGTTGTTGCTATGTCCGAGCAAGCAAAGCACCATGGGTATTGGCCAGAGTCCACCAGAATGGATAAAATCAAATCCTTGTTTGACAGGATCCACAATATGCATAACTGTTGCGGTGTTATATGTACAACTCACATCCCATTTGGGCCAAACCGGGAATGTGAGAAGAACGATGGAATTCCAGTACAACTCATCATTGGTCCAGACATGAGGTTCATGAACATTTGGTGGGGGCCGATAGGCAGAGCGAACCAGTCAAGCATTTTGCATGAATCTCAACTCTTCGAGGTGTGTGAGAGGGGTGGTTGGCTGAATGGCAGCAAGCTGAGGGTGGCATTAGATGGATCAGAAGTCGGGGAATACATAATTGGCGATGCAGGATACCCTCATCTGCCCTGGCTACTGACACCTTACCAGGAAGAAGAGCTCTCCGACTCCAAGGCGGAGTTCAATAGGAGACACTCTGCAGCAACATCCTGCGCTCTGAAGGTGCTGGCAAGGTTCAAAGACACATGGAAGTACCTGCAGGGAGAGACGCCATGCGATGTCAGTCTGAACACTCTAGTTTACACGAATCTTGCCTGCTACTACTTGCATAACATAATCATAGATATGGAGGATGATGCAACCATGCCGAGCTCTGACCTTAAGGATTCGAATTACTGTAAGGAAGTGCGCCAGTTAGAAAACGAGGATGCCGTGAGGGCAAGGGATATGCTGTCGCAATACTTCTTGACCACAATGTCATCTGAATTGGAAGGTGAATTAACACAACTACACCTACATCTTAATTTGTTCGTTTGGTTGCGCTGCCCACTAATTTGTCATATTAATTTCCTCTTGCTTTTTCCATCCTTATCGGATTAGTCACGCAAGTGAACACAGGGGAGGACGATGCAGTAGCTACATCAGGCTCATGGGAGGAAAACAAGAAACAAGAAGAGCAGACAAGAACAACAGGCAAAGAGATCATCTGTTGCCCCAGCCGACTTTGTGCTTTTCCTTTGGGCCTTTTACTTGTGACTCTATGGACTTGGCTGGTGCTTTATCTATACAGCGGGGTGAAAGCCTCTCTCGAGAAATGAAGTTAAAAGACTTGTTTCAGCCACATCTTCCAGTTTTATTCTAGGTACTACTGCTTGAAGGCTGTTCTTCAAGTCTTGTTCTCTTCTTAGTTTGTTCTTTTGATATGGCACTAGTCCGATTGATAACCGAAAGAAACGTAACTGGTACAACTATTAGCAATGGGCAAGCAAAACGTTAGTACCTAGCTACTATCTGTGACTCTTATGTATTTCCTTCTCTGTATTGGTAATTGCTTTAATTAATGGTTCATTCATTTAGTAGCATGCGTATTTGGACATCAATCTTAGCAGCTAAACTCTGCATTGAACGAAACCTCATAATATGTTAAACCCTGGCACATGGTCGTTTATCTGATACAATTGAAGCTTTGGTTTGATCAGGTAGAAGGGAAGCCCTTCATCCTGCAGGCAAGTGGAGCTTTCAAATGCATAAATTAAGAGCAGCCGTGGCAATGGAGCTTTATATTGATGTTGCGACATGAGTTCAAGTTCAACATTTTCTTCAGTTGGGACATCTATGTAGTACTCCTCCCTCCGTTTCAAAATAAGTGTCTCAACTTTGTACTAGCTTTGATATAAAGTTGTACTAAGTTTGAGACACTTATTTTGGGACAGAGAGAGTATTGCGCAAAGACAAGCATTATGTAGTCCATACTTTATTTGTGTGCAATATAAATATGCTTTTAGGCGTCAGAAAAACAACAAGAATGTAGCGCAGACGCATGGGGCTATCTGTTGGTGCAGAGTGCAAACTGAAGAATGTGCAGACATAATTTGCAGGCCAACCTCATCATTCACATTGATGATTTGTATGCAACTTCAGCTACTGCAACGAACAGATTCTGCACACTGAGTTTATTTGTCCAGTCCTCTGTAGACTGGATGTACCAAGTCTATACCTAATAATAAAGCACGGATTGAATCCGTCGGGTTCACCGTCACAATACGCTTTCTTCACATGTCATAATACGCTTTTACAATTTGTATAGATAAAATTGTAATATAAACGAGGTGGTACTAATTGAATCGGTACGAAAGAAAATAAAAACGCAGCCACGCTCTGCCTCGCGGCGCTCCGCCCCGCCCAACCCAGTACGAGCCGCAATTCTAATTCGGGACGAGCCGCGCCAGTACGCCGCCGCTCCCCCGAGCTCCCCCTCGAGCTCCCTTCTGCGCCCGACCGCGCCTGCCGGACCTCCTCTACCTCGCCTCACCGCCGACGACCGGACGCTCGCCGGACCAGCAGATGAGCAACGCAGTACTGGCGTCAGGAACTCCACAACCACCGCCACGAGTCGTCCATGCTCGGATCCGGCCGCAGGAAACCCATCCCCACCACTCCCGTGCTAGATCTGCACAGCCCCTCACCGTCCCCGTCGGAGTTTGCCTCCGGCGCCGCCGCAAGCCACCTCCTGCCTCTGCTCTCGTTCCAGGAGAACGACCACCAAGCCTGCCCTGCTCGCTCGTGTGGGCCGCGTCACCCTCAAGGCCCAGCACAACGCTCGCGCCCAAGCCCAGCCTCCTTGGCCCAGCCGCGCAGCCACTTCATGCATGGCTCTTAATTAAAGCTGATTGGATTCTCTAATAAAACGTGATTGTGGACACGGCCTGGGACGGTGCTATCTTGGTAGCTGGTTGAAAAAGTGCATGTGTACGTCCAATATTTGCTAGGAAAAATGGGTCTGTACATCCATAAAAGTAGGAACAAATGTATGTGTGCGACTAGAGCAATGTCGCCACAAAAAAAAAGATAATAAACCTGAAAAATATGAAAATCCAAGTAAGTTTGAGTCCGGCTAATAATAGTACTTTTTTTTAGCATGGCTAATAATAGTACTAGTATAGCCATGTCCTACTAGTACTAGATGATACCCCGCGCGTTGCTGCGGGAATTGGTTGCAAAATATTTCAGCACCTTTTCAACGATGCGTGTATGACTCTCAAGGCTTATGGGAATTTCACCATCTCGCTTAAGTATTTCAGAATCATATGTATTTTCTAAGAATAAACGTGCACCCGCTTTATAAATTTTTTCTTGGAGCCTTAGACAGTAAATATATGCATTTATGACCTATAGTAAAAAAAACAATAAATGAATTAGACATCCTTGATGTGTGTAAGTATGACCATCGGTTTATATATCTTAGCTGACCTCACTCTTCACCCATATCTCATCTTCTAAAAGACATTCCAATTCTCGACGTGTCAAGGTTGTGTCATGGTTATTCACCAACTTGGTTTTGCTAGGGAAGGACATGATGTATTCCTTCATTTCAGCAAAATTAATAGCACATGCATTTTCACTTATCTCATTCAGATCCATCTGAAACAACATAGACATTAGTCGACAGCGGAACACATGCAACGATTACCACACATAAGCGTATGTAGAAGCTGATCCGTCGGTTGCTAATACGTGAATGCAAGGAGCTCACCTCAGCGGGTGCGATGGACGTGACGAGCGGAGCGCAGAGGCAACAGCGGTCGTGGCGCAGCGTCACCGGGAGGACGGTCTTGAGGTGCTTTACACCAGTGAGCCCGTCTCGGCTGCCGTCTGGTCGCCGCCGTCCACAGCTTCTCTTCCACACCTGATGATCGTGCCCACAAAGGATCGGCCAGAGAGAGAGAGAGAAGAAAGAGATATATGCATGGCCGTCAATGGGGTCGGGAGAGAAGCCTAGAGATTTATTTCCTTCTCTTCCGCTGAACTCAGGAAATCCTTAGTGCATGTGACGCACGGCCTTAACTGCCCAGCAATCTCCACGATTATCTTCCCTACATACACGTGATTGTTTCCTTCTGATTTGTTAACGGATTGGCTAGCACCATTATATATCGGGAGCAAGAAAATCGCCTGAGATATCGCTCCGTTTTATTGAATTGATTGTGTCTGGTTACCTTAATTTAATTGATTGCGTTTGAAAGAATTGATTGTCATGCATTATTGCGTTTGGAAAGAATTGATTGTCATGCATGATTGCGTTTGGAAAGAATTGATTGTCATGCATGAATCGGGGACGTAAGGGGGGAAACGGAACCTGACTGCGTGCAGTGAGTGGGGTGGGGTGGGGGTGGGGATGGTGTGACAAAAAAACCGGTTGAAAAAAAACCAAACGAGGTGGGACGGAAAAAAAACCTGGAACAAAGACTACCAACTGCTCCATTAAGAGTAGAGATTTGTGTTCGTGTAAGTCTAGACGTTCAGGATAGGTCGGTTTGCTATGCGTAAGCTACTCCTATATATATATATATATATATATATATATATATATATATATATATATATATATATATATATATATATATATATATATATATATATATATACACTTGTATGCGTGAGTTTTGTAACACCGAGAGATATTGAGAAAAGGAGAAAAATAAAGAGGAAATTTTAGGGTACAAGACGTACCCTTGGCTAAAAGTGTTTATCGCGTGTGTTCGTGATATTTGATATAATCGATCCTGAGAACGAATTTTCAACACATCGCTCACGGCCTCACGCATGCACGCACGTGCTTTTAGTTGTACTGCTCCTATATACTCCATCCATTTTTAAATATATAAGTCTTTTTAGATATTCTAACAAGGAACTACATAAGGAGTAAAATGAGTGAATCTCCACTCTAAAATATGTCTATATATATATTCGTATCTTGTAGTCCATTGAAAACCTCTAAAAACAAACGGAGGGAGTACTATGCAACAGAAAAATAATACTCACTCGTTTCAAAATAAGTGACTCAACTATAACTTTTACAAAGTTGAGTCACTTATTTTGGGACGGAGGGAGTACCTAAGAAGCTGACCTTATAGTTTTAGTGATGGAGACCTACACTACAAAGCAAACAGAGTGAAGTTTATTTTAAACCTTGAGATTGTAGGGCTTGTCGCAAACGAACCCTCACCTCTAAATCCCTGAAGTTTGTACCTTGTTCTTTGTAATCCCGGTCGTTTTTAACCCTAAACGAACCCTAGACTATTTGTAAGCATAATCCCAGTCGGATCACTCGTTCCTGTGTATGACAACACAGACCCTATTCCAATCTTCTTCAGGCATCTCTCCTCTCCTCTTTCTCTTTTGGCGTGAGCCCATGAACACAGGGCAGCAGACGTGGTTTTTGTGCACGAACTGGGTTGAGTGTGTCGGCCACATGCAGGAGCGCTGGAAAGGAGGTGCCGTTGATCTGATCGATCGAGCTCTTGGTTTTGGCTACAGCTGAGTACGCATGTGTATAAATTCAGAAAAGGAAAAATGCATACATACATGCAATGTCTAGCACGGCGGCACCAGCGGCAATCCTTTGCTCACGACGATCACCAAGTACGGCATGTCCACGACGCACAGCGTGCCGCTTAGTGCCTGCCGGCCGCCTGCTGGTGGTCAACCTCTCCGCGCCGGCCATCACGTCGCGGTGCAGCAGGCAGACGACGACCATGATGCCTTCCACCGTCTCCACGGACGATACTCCAGGCAACAATCGGCTGTCCCCAGTCTCCTTCGTCGCCACCACCACTTGCGGGCCGCCCCCTCAGGCGCCGTCGACATCGCCGGGCTCGCGCGCTCCAGCGCCTCATTCCCGGCCTAGATGGCCAGCACACAGAAGGTGTCCAATTTGTTCGCGCTCTCACCCCCAATCGACGACAAGAACGGGTTCAACGGGAACGGCGTGGGCGCGGCCATATTCAGCGGCAGCCCGTTCTTCCTCGCGCCCTGGGCGGACCGGGCGTTCTTCATAACGCTCCTCTCCGATGACGTCCCGCTCCGCCAGCCCTTCCCCCCGGAGCCGCCGCTACGTCCTGACCGGCAGCAACGACATCGCCATCGGTGGAACGCTCGTGGCTGTGTCCGGCTTCGTCGCGCTCGTGGTCGGCCTCGCCACCACGATTGTCAATAGGAGCAGGTGTTCCGCCATGGACACGCTACCACCCTTCGTGTAGGGCGAGCTGTCCGGCTCGGGCGTGAAGGGAGACTGCAGAGATGATCATTTGCATTTTGGAGGAGAGAGAGGATGGCAGCCATGGATTGAAGATGTACATGACATGTGGGTCAGTGTAGTAAGTGAGACTAAATATTGATCCCGGCCAGGATCATCCTTTTCCCTATGCGCCAAACGGGGTCAGGGTCGAGATAGACCGGGATCAATGAGCCTATGCGCCAAACGGGGTCAGGGTCGAGATAGACCGGGATCAATGAGTACAGGGTACATATTTCAGGGATTTGAAGGTGAGGGTTCATTTACAACGAGCTCTACGACTTCAGGGTTTTAAACAGACTTCACTCAAGCAAACAACCGGCTACATGCATCGAAAGGGACTTTTTTAGGACGAAACTCAAATGCGCAGCGTACAACTTGCAAGCGGCCTACTCTTGCGGCCTTGGACTTGCTATACGATCCAGATGGTCAACAAAACACACTGAATTCTGTCTGTTAGTACGTTCGCTTTCATTCCCCAGTCACAGTTTTCGTCTCCTCTTCTCTGAAAGTTACCAGCTCTTCCTATGTTAATACTGCACACTAATCTGGGCTTTGGTTGGACAGGCAGAGCGAGCTGCAGACGTCATCCGATTGCATGATGTCGATCGATCTAGTATCTCAGTGTGCCGGCCTGCAGCTTAGCTTGACTAGCTTCATTGGTTTCCAGCCCTGCGAGCTTCCCAGAAGCTTCATTTCCACTTCCCCACAAGGAAGCATAAAGGTAATTAAGCACCACTAGTAGAAAACAGGGCTAGCTTTGGTTCGGGCCTGGCGAGCCCATTAGTGTGGCCAGGGGGCCGGCCGGGCCTCGTTGGGCATCTGTCCCGGTTGGTCCCGATTCGGGGGTAGAACCGGGACAAATGGTTGACATTTAGACCCGGTTCCTGAGACGAACCGGGACCAATGAGTTTCCTATGTATAACCCCTCGCCCACCACTTCCTCTGCTCTGTTTTTTCTGGCCGGCCGGGGGGAGCTGTGTTGCTCTAGCTAGCTCACCTCCTATGTACATGAGGTGTTCGATGAAATGCCCGAGTCACACTAGTTAAGCTTTTCTCCTCTCGAAGCTCGAACTCCAAGCTCCATTTTCTCCGAGATTTGTCTAGGTTTAGCGGTCCGTCACGTCCTGTCCCCGTCTTCACCGCCGTCGATCGACCCCGCCGATCTCGTCACCGGCACCATCGTGGTGAGCCTCTTGTTCTGTCCATGCTTTTCTTACTTTTATTGTTGCTTGTTATTATTGCTTTAGATAGATATTTGTCTAATTTTCTTACGTTTATTATTAATTGTTATTATATAGTGCGATGGTTTTGATATCCGCCCACATCGGCCCTCGTCCTGTCTACGATTCGGATGTGGTATATTATCTTTAATTTATAACTATTTGTGAGGGAGGCCACGTCCCGGAGACACGTGTCGCCTCTTTGAACATGCCACAACACCACCCCGCGTGTATGAGGGGCCGGTGTGACGCTCCGGTGGCATTGCTACCCCCTAGGGCCCCCATCCCGCCTAACCCTGGAGCGGTTGACCACGAGATCTAGCCCTTTGATTTCCCACAGACGGGCTTTCAACAGTGGACCTCTCCACCCAGTTGTGTCAGGTCAGCACAGAGGGACACCTGGGAGCAACATCCGGGCCAAAGCCACATATACATCCCCTCCGTGTAGACCCGACGCGTCCGTTTCCCCCCTCCAGACGTCGGCGGCGGCGCCGTCCGTGAGGGGGGCCACGTCCCGGAGACGCGTGCAGCCTCTTCGGACATGCCACAACACCACCCTACATGTATGAGGGGTCGGTGCGACGCTCCGGTGGCATTGCTACCCCCAGGGCCCCCGTCCGGCCTAACCCTGGAGTGGTTGACCACGAGATCTAGCCCTTTGACTTCCCACGAACGGGCTTTGAACAGTGGACCTCTCCAACCGGTTGTGTCATGTCAGCACAGAGGGACACCTGGGAGCAACATCCGGGCCAAACCCACAGCTACATTCCCTCCGTGTAGACCCGACGCGTCCGTTTCCCCCCTTCAGATGCCGGTGGCGGCGCCGTCCGTGAGGGGGGCCACGTCCCGGAGACGCGTGCCGCCTCTTCGGACATGCCACAGCACCACCCGGTTGTGGTAGGTCATCCCATAGAAACACTTGGGAGCATTGCCCCCTCTGTATAGACCCGATGTGCGGCTGTTTCCGCTCTCCAGGTGCCGGCGGTGGTGCCGTTCGGGACGGGGGCACACCGCGGACGTGAGAGGGTCACACTCCGGAGACGGTTGTCGGGCGTTTTGCAACCGCCACAAAACTTCTGTCGGTATAGCTGTTTTTGATTTTAATAAAATATAAGCACCTATATTCAAAAGAACATGACGGCACATTATTAACGTGCTCGAAAAAAATACAATATATATATATATATATATATATCTTTACCTAATAATAAAGAAAATAGGGTTTCAGCCCGTCCGTCAGATCATTTTGCAAAAAAGCTCCTATACTTTCTTGAAATCAACCCGCAGTCCCTGTTTAAGTGGTTCAGTGAAAACGCTTCATTTTTTGCACAAAACACCCTACCGTTTGGATTATTCAACCCGCAGTCCGATCATATTTGGGTAAAAAAACACGACCACAGGAGGAGCACGGGCTCGCCTCCTCTCCCTCTCGCCGAAGTCCTCGCCGCCGCCATCACCACCCGCGCCGGCAGCTTCCAGCGAGCTCCGCCGCCGCGCAGCACGTCCCCGAGCTCCCCACGGTCCGCGCCTCCCTCCCCTCCGGCCAGATTCTCCACTCCCGGCCTCTACTGCCCTCTCGCAGCCCCACCCCTGTGGCTAGGGTTCCGGGCAGGGCTTCGCCGGCGCGTCTCCGGCGGCCCATGTTCGTCCCTCCTTCCTTCTTCGCTGGGATCCGCCACCCCTACACCTCACATTCTCTTCATGTCCTCTCCTGCAGATGTAGATGGAGCACGCCATTGGAGTTCCCCATCCACCACGGCCGCCGTCGTCAGAGTCTTCATCACGGAGATGTGGAGGACGCCATGGACCTGCAGCTCCTGAAGGTTCTATCTTGTCCCCATCCCCTCCCCTTCCCGTCCCTTCCTCATCTCGTTTCCTTCCCTTCTCACGCAGGTCAGTAGGGAGGAACTCCTAGCCAGCAGCACCTCCTCACCTCGGACTCTGCTACACCAAGATAGGTCAAGCAACCCCCATCTACTCTCTGTCTCTCCCATTAGCACAAGTCCAGTTTTATTTTGAACAAAATTCTGCTAATACACAAACAATTCCATTAACAGATCTATTTCTATTTGTGAATTGATATCCTTCCCAACATGAACAGTGTATATATGTGTTATTTTTTGTGCTTTTTTTGTAAGCTCATAAAGTAGTTACACTGAAAATGCCATGTAAGTTCTTAGTGAGCGAGTGGATTACACATGTGTACACCCAAAAGTGGCAGAGGCGAGATTACTCTTAAGCTTTGTAATATTCTTTATTTCTCTTAACAGAGAGATATATGATATCTACATGGCTGCTATGCTACTTTTTGTGTGTGATGAATCATTGTGAGTTCCGAAGAAACTTCCAATGTTACCTTCGCCAAGTTCGCCGGCGGAAGAAGCACATCTGTCGAGCCTGCGGTGGCTACACCAGAGGTATGTATCCCCTTGATAGCTAATCAGTTGATAGAAATAGAAACCCCTATTTAAGTTTATTGTTTCTGAATATTGGTGCCACTTCTGATGGCTCTTGTTTCAACTTATTGTTTCTGAATTGACCAGTAGATAGAAGCCCCTGAAATTTGACCCATCTATGTTATGTCACATATAATAGATAAAATCATATTTTTTTAGTGTTATGCACCAAGATGGCTTAGCATCAGATGTTTCCTATGACAATTTGTACTTTGTTTTGTGGAACAATTCATATACGGGTGGCATACGTATATACGCAATTCTTGTAATTCTAAAATAATATGTTGCCCAAAATGAACAATTTATGTAGTTGCAAATTTTACTGGAGCGATTTCCATCGAAGGAAGTGATGTTCACAATCGTAGTTTTATGTTTTGATCTAATTTTCCATTTTAATCCCTCCGTAAACAAATATAAGAGTGTTTAGATCACTACTTTACAAGAGCGAATTTCTACATGATGCAAGCTAACTCCCAGAGTTTATACACGCTAACTGCTACTAACTCCCAAAGTGAACACATTTTCTTGGATAGCTGCTGGACATTTAATGGCTAACTGAACAAAATCAATCATGTGTGAATTACTGAAACAAAAAGTGGACCGAGCACACAGCGTTGAACTGGTGTGGTTTTTCAGTTAGCTAGCTTCTACAGTCATCCAAGAGTAACACTAACTGCTGGAACCAGGGTAGAAAGATAATGAATGAATTCATATTTACAGAATGATCTTGTTAAAGGATATAGCTTTTGTTCAATTTTTCCCCGAGATGTTGGTTTTACTTGCTGATAGTTAATCCCAATGTAACCTGTTTGTATTCATGTCTGTAGGAGCTGATAGGCCTTCTGATTTGACTTGTAGATGCACACCAAGTTGTTTTTCTTTCGATGTACTTTATGCACCAATTTGCTCTGGAGATGCTTCTTTTGTGCATTCATTTCAGACAGTATTTTATAATTTCCGTCCATTGAGAAATTCAGATATGTTAGTTGATTTATCTGTGTGCTTTGTGTTAAGTAAAGATAACCTTATGTGAAGATAACTCAGACAGGGTTACCGTAACTTTTGTCCATTCAGATAATGATGATGGCCCAGTTGTGTCGATCCGATTGGTGTTAGCGGACGATGTAGTTTCCGATTGCTCTTGTTTCAATTTATTGTTTCTGAATTGCCCAGTAGATAGAAGCTCACTAAATTATGGTGATTAGTCCAACGTTGTTTGATAATGCTTCAATCAAAATCAATCTGTGTAACCTCATAATTCATTGTATGTAAGCCCCTGGTAGCTGCTGCTTTTTTGATAATAGTAAACTCCAGGAGTTCTCTGTTTGTCAAACTTTCAGTGATTTTTACAGTTTAGACAAGTAATACTAAATTGCTATAATTTTTTGATTTGTGATAGTGACCTCCTGCGCATCGTCTCTATGGCATCCGTGTGCCATGGCATACATACTTGAACACTGAACTCTTTTCAATGGTGTTGTAAACACATTGGCTCATAGATTTTGTTGGTAACTATTATTCAGAACATTTCCTTGTAAGTCAAAGTCATTTGTGATTCACATTGAGAGTGTGGAGGGTTTAATTTCAGAAATACTAGATGACTGCCAATGAATTAATGGGTAGAATTTTTTTGATCCTATTTACTTGTCATCTCTAGGGTAACTATAGTAGCATCTTGAGCCCAGGAACAATGTTACTGCCATCTAACACCGCGATGTTTTAGCTCCAGGAATTTGGACCCTCCTGCGATAAGAATCAGTTGAAAAGGTTTCTCTATGCTTCTTCTCTAAGCATGATTATATGCTCTTTGTTGTTAATTGTAGTGATAGTGACTATCATTGAATTGGTAAGGCGACAAATTGACAGTTATTGCTTGATGATCTTAATCTTTTTTGTCACATTGCATACTTCTAAGACGGGAATCATCGAATATATACATATATGACAATTATAACTTATGGGGGGAAATAACTTATCCCCTATAGGCTGATTATTAAAAAATGTTGGACATTGTATTAACTGTCTTTTATTCCTGATTGAACAATCTTATAGGGGGGGTTATTTCTTTTATACATCCGGCATCAATTTGTTTCTTACGAGGAAGATTTTCATGCGGTAGTCATATATGCAATACGTGGTGAAGGTGTTTCTCTCTACTCTGTGCTCCAGATTTGTTTTCCCTACAATATGGAAGAATAATATATATTCTTTTGATTTGTATCTTATATAGTTATGTTACATACATGCTTTGCGTGTAACTGTTTGTATGCTGCAAACCTGGGTTGTGCACGCAGCATCTGGTTTCTTCATTTGCTAATTTTATGTAGTTATGTTCTCGTAAGCAATTAAATTTCTCATCTTGCACCTGAGACAAACCTAGAATCTAGATCACAAGGGAAATATGATGTGAATCACTTTTTCTATTATTTCTAAAGTTAAGTTAAGGTTGTCAGAATTTATTAAGCATCATATCTTTGATATGGGGGTCTACCTTTCCAAAAAGTTGTAGAATTCTCACTTATTCTGCTTCAAGATGTTATAAGACTAGCTTAATCTGTGCAAAGAACATTTTCTTAGAGCATCTCCAACAGCCGCGCTTAGCGCCGCGCCCAAAAAAAGCATATGCCGCGCGCGCAAGGTCTGCTTTGCCGCGCCGCGCAGTGCTGGCTCCAGCAGCAGCGCTATAATGCAGCGCGCGTGTGCTGCTCCAGCGGTGCCCAAAAATACAGCGCGCGCACACTATTTTTTTCATACGTAAAATTGCATTAAAATAAAAGGATACAAAGTTATTTTACATATTGCAACTAGATAGGTAGTTCGAAAACATAGATAGATAGTTCTAAAACATAGATAGATAGATAGATAGTTCGAAAACATAAAAAAAACTAATCGCTTCAGTCATCTCCATCATCACCGGCTTCGTTGTTGCTGTCGGAGGAGGTTGACAACCAGACGTCCAACCAACGGTCATCTTTTGCGGCGAAGATCGTTCTCCCGCCTGCATCGCGGATGGCGCACTGCTGACACGCCAATTCCCTCCGATGACGCCTGTCCTCGCGGCGACGTTCCCAGTACTGCTGCTCGGCGGCGACGTCCTCCGGGTGGAGCCGGCGCCACTCCGCCATGCGCCGCTCGTCCTCCTGGGCGACGAGGAGGCGGTTCTGCGACGCCGTGTGCTCCGCACGGTCTCGTGCGGTGTGTAGACGAGGCGGCGGGGCGAGCTCCAACGCCTGCTCGAGCGTGCGGGCGTCGTCAAAATTCATCTGACGGCGCGGCATGCCTAGGCGCCACGCCGCCGCGTCGAACGCGCGGGCGGCCTCGTGCGCCGTCTCGTAGGTGCCATGGGGAAGCCGGAGATCGCCGGAGCGTATCTCGGCGTAGAAGCCGCCGCCGTTCGGGCGCTCGCGGACGCCGCGGTAGCCCGACGAAGAACGGCGGCACGGCGGCATGGTGGCGCGTCGGGGGGCGGCGGCGGTGCTCCGGTGCGGCGGCGGCGCTCGGGGGCGGCGGGCGCAAGCGGTGGCGCGAGAGGCAGGGAGAGAGAGCGCGGTGGAGCGAGGACAGCGCGCGCTGCGTTTTATAGGCGCGCGGGAGGAGCCGCCGCAAAAAAGGCGCGCGAGAGGCCGCCGTTTCGCGCGCGCGCGCAAGCGGTTCCCCCGCGCGCGTTTTTCCCGCCGCCGCTGGAGCGCGGAATTCTGCCCCGCGCGCGCGAAATCGCAAGTTTAGCGCGCGCGCTCCTTTTTGCGCGTCTGTTGGAGATGCTCTTACTTAACCTTAGTTTCACTCTGAACTAAATCTGTGTTTTCATCCTCTTTACAGGAAAATTCGTGCAACAAGGATTCGACCCTAAACTCTTTTGATTATACAAAATACAAAGTGATCTAATTTGTACTAAGCAGATCTTATGATTTGCCCGTTGCATCGCACGGGCATTTGTACTAGTATATATATATATATATATATATATATATATATAT
>LR738712.1:853137366-853178126 GCA_902687465.1 Secale cereale
ATCTATGAAAAAAATTACAAACTACATATATATTCATATAATAATACATAAAAAACATATGCTACATGTTAGTTAATATAATAGTACATAAAAAAATAAAAAAATAAAAAAAAAACTATGCCGACGACATTGCCGTCGGAATAGATATAATAATACGTAAAAAGCATATGCTACATGTTAGTTAATATAATAGTACATAAAAAATAAAAAAAATAAAAAAACTATGCCGACGGCATTGCCGTCGGCATAGATACGGCAGGGTTTAGGTGGGGGCGGCGTGCCGCGGATCGTTGACGTGGCGTTTACGCCGACAGCCGCCGTCGGCATATCTATGCCGCGGATCGGTGACGTGGCTTGCGGAGAAATGCCGACGGCCGCCCGTCCCGACCGTCAGCATAGATTTGACGGCGTTAACCGCTGCTCACGGGCGGAGTCACCGGGCCCAGTAGTATGCCGACGGCTGCTGTCGGCGTGTACGCAGCCAGGCCGACGGCTGATATATGCCGACGGCTGCTGTCGGCGTAGCTCCGTTTAGCCCGACGGCCAGTCTAAGCCGACGGCCGTGACGTGGCTGTCGGCATAGCTCAAAGTAGCCCGACGGCCGCCGTCGGCATTGTTTTGGCCGTCGGCGTAGGACCATTTTCCGGTAGTGCTGGGAGAGATGTCGTGGATGTCGTTGGAGACGGTCTATACCTGCTGCAGGTTGCATAACATAGTCATAGAAATGGAGGATGATGCAGCCACTCTGAGCACCAAGTGGAGGAATCACTCCAAGGAAGTGCGACAATTAGCAAACGAGGATGCTGTCAGGGCGAGGGATATGCTGCCGCAACACTTCCTGGCTAGCAGGTCATCCAAATCAGGAGGTAAATTAACATAAAACTTCTCCTACACCTTAATTTCATGGTCTGTTTATTTCCTCCTAGTGGACGCAGAGCAGGATGATGAAGCAGCTTCATCAGGCCCAGGGGATGAAACCAAGGAACAAGAAGTGCAGACAAGAACAGAGGATGAAGAGATCAGTAACTAGGTACTACTGCTAGCACGCTGTGCTTCAAGTCAGATCTCTCTTTTCTTGGTTTGTTCTTTTGATATGGCGGCTGTAATGCTAGTGATAATCTTGAACTGATTAACTCCCTTGGTTACTACAGTATATGTTAATTACAGAACTCTGGAAGAATGGTAATTGATACAAATTAACTATCAGCAGTGCGTTGACTGATACTCTGAACTGGCAATTGCTTTAGCCAATGGTTCATATAATAGCATGCGTGATCTGTCTGGTCAATAAAGCTAGCAGCTATACTATGCGTGGAAACATGAAACTTCTTGATATGTTAAACCCGGGTGCATGGTCGTACATATCTGATATAATTGAAACCTTGGTTTGATCAGGTGAAAGGGAAGCCAGCATCGATCGTGCTGGTTTGATCAGGTGCAAGGGAAGCTACATCATGCTGGATGTGATTGAAGCATTTAAATGCACGAATCCAGTAGTAGTAAAACAGAGTCGTGTTTCTTTCTTGGTTTGTTTCTTAGGTGCTGGCTTGTTGGTTGGAGTTGTGATGCCCAAATAACTGATATGAGTAAAGGAAAAGAACAAAGCCTGGTAGTATATTTTATTTTTTTGAAGTTAAAATTCCTGAGATCATCCATGAAACTCCAGCAGTAGTAAAACGGAGTCGTCTTTCTTTCTCTTTCTTGCTTGGCTTTGGTTATTTGGAGACAGGAAAAGAATGGAGACTTCTTCTTCAGCTTGCTTGCTTTGACTTCAGAAATCAAAAGCTAGAAATTGGAGATTAGTAGAATGGACACCAGCATGTAACTTCACACGGTTTTGAGGTTTCTTTTATTCACAAAATTAGTGATGACGAATCAATTGCTGATCAAGGTTATTATCAATCACGAGAAGGGAAATGGGGTCCCAGTATCAAGTGTCAGGTACTCAGGTGTGTAGGTGTGCCCAAGGAAATCCAGTTGATTTGAAGAATTGGTCCGTCATGTCATCCGCTCGGTTTCATTCATCCAGGAAGCTATCAAGGTTCCCAAAGAAGCCTTTCTCAATAAGGGTAGCATTAGATGGACCAGAAGTATACAAACATTGTATGTCACAGCATACAATGTTCAGCTCCAGTTAATTTCGCAGAGAAAGGATCCCTAGTGCATGAGCCAGATGTAGTATCAAACGCAGAAGCTAGATAATAAAGCTGCCTAATTAGAGTTTTCATACATACAGCGCATGAAGTCACGGGCCAGACTGAAAAAACATGTATGCTGACATACGGGTCATCCCCATCGATCTTTAACTAAAACCAGAAAAAAGAGCTAACAGACTAAAAGCACTGCCATGCAAATATTTCAAATACGCATGAACATTTTTTTTAATAATATGATACATTTTTTAAACTACGTGAACATTCGTTTACAATTTATAATTTTCTATAAAACATATTATTTGAACATGTGAACATTTTTTGAATGGGACGAAACATATTATTTAAACTATGCAAACAATTTTTACATTGTATTAAGAACTTTTTAAAATGTGAGGTGCGTATTTTTGAAACACATGGACAATTTTTGAATGGCCAAAAACATTTTTATAAAATCATGCGAACATTTGTTTACATCATGCATACATTTTGTGAATAGCATGGACATTTTTCAAATGTGTCAATAATTTTTAGAAGTCATGTAACATTTTTTAATAGTTGCACGAACAATTGTTTTACACTGCATGAACATTTTTTAATTCATGATTATTGTTTTAAAAAAAATAAACAATTTAGTTTCTGATTATATATATATAGCAAACAAATGAAGGAGGGCAGTAGCTCGTCGCGCGAGCGAGGCAAAGCCCCTCCCCTCGACCAGCTGGGCTGCCGCCTGTTGGTTTCTCGGAGCACCGGCGGTGGGCCTGGATTGGGCTTCGGCAAGGGCTTTCCTGAGGAGTGACGACCGGGGAGGCCTTGTAACCCTCAGCCACCGTCGTCTGTCCGTGGCTGCTGCGCCGCCTGGTACATACATCCCTTTGATCCTTAATTTTTGCCGATCCGTTTGCTGTGCTTGGTCAAAACTCAAAGTGTCAGTCTAAACTCTAAACTGTGTTTTTGCATCGTAATGATCCTTACCGGCTGCTAAATAAATCTGGGAGCGCCTGAGTTTGTGTTTACATCCTTACTTCCAGCTACAAAACAATGGATCTATTATAAATACCCAAACAATACACTATTAGTACAACGCAATTTCAACAATGGGATCTCTGAATTACTTAAGCAACAGCAACCATTAGATCCAGTTTCACCATCACTAGTATTACTTACACAACACTGGAGTACTATTTAAAAGATTAGCCACCACAGTTATGCAGAACTCAATTTGATTCCCAATTATAACCGTGCCTGCTCAAGTGCTCATCTTACAGAAATCGACTCAGAGATCTTTAGCCTCAAGTTTCTTTACTCCTGATAATATTACCTCATTTACTACACAATTTATATCAGGTGCCGGTAGTATATCTCAGAAAACAGAGCACTTTTAACCTAGTGTACGCCAATGGTGAAGAAGTTTCGACCATGGCCAATCAAAGCATTCCAGGCTGCCAGGAATCAGAACATCAGACATTCAGACATCAGGCAAGTTCGCTGTACTGAATGAGACTACAATGTGTATTTAGCAGGAAGTTACCTGAATTTTCCAATTTATCTTCCGTTCCCAAGGTAGTATTAATTACCACAAATAACACGATCATTTCTCTCTTGCTAGTGCTAACTAACCAAGCTTGGTAAATGTATCCAAGGCTATTAGGCTAGCATGTCAAAATCATTGGGGTCGTCTAGACTCCGGGAATGCTGTGCCGGGGGTACTGTCTTCTATGAGCAAGCAATTGGTGTCCACAAGAAAGGCCTTCATCATAGTAAGGTGCTGTGCAGCAAGTTAGGCTACTGTGAAAACGAATCACAGCGACTCTTTTGGTTATTCTGAACAAATAGAGTCTTCCATTCTATATTTGAACAAGGTCTTCCATTCTATATTTGAACAAAGTCTTCCGGGCGGGAAGGGGAGGGTCCGGCGGGAAAAGGGGAAGGTGCCTCATGAGTTGGGGTTTTGTGTTGGAACCAACGAAAAAAATAGCGCGCTATCTAAAATAGCGTGACCCTTCTCCAAATGCTATACAAGTTATTGTGTGCTATTTGCGTGCTATATTCAAAATAGCATTTCGAAAAAAATGCCAAATATATCACAAAAATTAAGGATTTCAACATCTAAAATTTTGTGCAGGAGCTATACATGCATACCGTTGGTGTACACATTATGACATTAGATGCACTTAAGAGAATTCATCATGTTTTCATCCAGACAAATGCGATATTTCCATCCTAGATGGGCCTATTGTTGTGTTGCATTGGGCCGATGCCCGATGGGCTGCTATGTGCTGAGCGCCTGCCGTGTTTCTATCGCTCCACGCTAAAAACGCTAAAACGTTTTTGCGTTTAGCGTCGTTATAGCACGCTATAACGTGAATAGCGGCATAGCGTGTAAAATGGCTAAAACGTAACGTGACACCCTCAAATACGTTATAGAGAAGTTTAAACGCCGAAATAGCGCGCTATTTGTTTCGTTTGTTTGGAACTATGTGTTGGAGATAACATGACGGATAGTCTAGACAACCTCATTTCTCCCTACACATGGGCTGGATTTGGTGGAGCCCAGACTATCGGTGGATTTTGGGGAGTCTGCTGGGCACCTGTTTGATGTTAGAACAAGGCCGAACTTATGAGGGAGAAATGAGCTTCGACCTTGGAGACGATTTTAGCCATTTATTTGATTCATTTATATTTATTATATCCCGTAGCAACACGACCGGCATTCTACTACTTCCGGTGTCGATCACATGCACACCCGCATCCCAAGCACATCTGACTTCATGCTATGTGTTATTATACCTCGGTTAAATTTCATCTCACATTGCCTCCTTGATGTTTGACGTTTCAGTTCAGTAGTCAAAGTTATATTGGCTTTCAGAACCTTCCGTGAGATAAAATTAGCACCGGAAAAAACTACAGGCACGCAGGAATTTGGAAATGGTAGCAGGAATTTGGGAATGCAAATGATGTCAATATTATGTCCTCCGATTTCTTATAATTTGCTCTGGAAATCAATTCGCACAATCCCTTCATATGCATCATTAAATGGTATCTATTTTATGTTATTTTTCGTCTGTTAGAAACTTAGAATACAAGCTTTTAGAAAACTTCACCGATTTACACTTTCAAAATAAGGAATTACATGTAAAAGAAAGATAGCTTGTCCATCATATTTTGTTTTCTCATATACTCCCTCCGTTTGGAATTACTTGTCGCACAAATGGATGTATCTAAATGTATTTTAGTTCTAGATACATCCATTTTCAAGACAAGTAATTCCGAACGGAGGGAGTACATATCTAGCACAACATGTGTTTAAGATAACCTGCTTTGCCTTATCATGTCTTAACTAGGCATGAGCGTGAAGATATATCGGACATAATATTTGTATTTGCGCTTCTTAATTTTACTCCACATCCATTGGTGAAGCTAGCTGGAGTCGATTGCTCTTTTGCACCGACTCCAAGAAAAGAACAGTTGGTTTCTATTTCTAACCGGCTGTAATGCCTAATTTTGCAGCCGGTCAAAATTTACAGTTAATTTCCTGATTATAACCGCCACAGGTGAGGATTAAGCCTGACGATTAGGAATTTTACTGCAGAAACTGAGTCGATCGTGCGACTAGGATGCTAGGATTGTCTATAGTGTATTTCAATAAATTTTGTAGGTATTGACAACTTATTTTGGAATAATATCAAGAAGACATTTGATGATGAACCTTTGGGTTGCCGATGGGGCAGGTACGGTGGCTCATAGTACAAAAGAAAAAGCATACAAATATGGACTTGACTTAAGTGAATCCTAAATAATATATTTTGTACAGCTAAGAGTTATAGACTTGTAGTGAACAACACTTCACCAGTTTTTTAGTAAAGGTTTAAACTTCCAATAATTAGCTGGTGAGCGGTGACGGCGGGCTTCTTAATATCAGATTACAGGTGGCCAGCTAATTAGCAACCTAGTAATTAACAGATCAATCTGATGAATAATTCATGCCCTCATGGAACTTAAGACTGGCAAGCTGTCAAGCTGACAATTCGGTATCGTGCGAGTGCATGCATCCTCAACACATCTGACTTTCTGACCGATCTGACGCTACTTAATAATTAATCACTTAAGATCAGATTTAGCGTCATCTGCAGATGGATCGGTTCACGATGTGTGAGTTATTAGTATATATAAATTATAGACTAAGCAAGACGACCCAACATATAGCATATATGTGGATGGATTGAGGTCTACGTGGGCACACTTGACCTTTCCCGGCTTAACTACGGGATCATCAACCTTATCCCCAAGGAGCCTCCAATATCCGACAATTCCGTCCAATAACGGTTATTAACATCATTTTCCGCATTCTCACCAAGGTGCCCGCCAATAGGGTCGCCCTTCTAGCGGAGCACCTCACCCATCCCAACCAACCAGAGCCGATTCATCTTGGATGGCGTTTTGGTGTTCCATGAGGTGCTACATGAAGTTAAAGTCAAGCGCCATAAGGCGGTTTTTTTAAAGATTGACTTCGATAAGACATACGACACAATACATCACCCTTTCCTACGGGAGGTGATGGTACTCGGCTACCTTCCCGCCGAGGCCCAGTGTATTGCGGGCTGTCTAAACTGCACCCTGGGGACCTTCCCCACTTCCTACCTTGGGATCCCCATTAGTGATTCGCGACTCTCTGTCACGGACCTTCGTCCGACCGTGACTAAGTTACAACATCGTGTGGATCCATGGCAGGGTCGCTGGCTCTAAAGCGGCTCGCACCTTGTTGATTAACTCATCGATGTCTAGTCTGTTCATGTTCATCATGAGCTTCTACAGTCTCCATGAGACGCTGCATCAAGATATTGCCAAGTTCCAGTCGCGCTTCTTCTGGGTTGGTGAGGGAAATAAGCAGAAGTGATCATGGTCAGCTGGACGGATATATTTGTTGTCCCAAAGACCAGGGTGGGTTGGGTATCATGTCATCCAAACGCATGAATATCGCCCTGCTCTCGAAGTGGCTTTGGCGTATCGCAATCAACAAAGGTGGGCTTTGGCTGGATATTATCAAAGCGAAATGCCTACGCGACCAGCCTCTTGACTTCTGCCAATGCTCGGGTGGGTCCCAATTCTGGCAAATGGTCATCCAGCTCCTTCCGGTCCTGCGCATTGGGTCATCCATCTCGGTTGGCTCTGGATCACCGACGCTTTTTTGGTTGATAGGTGGATTGCAGACCAACCTCTTGTGACCTGATTTCCTGGCCTTTTCTCCATCTGCACGGCCCCTCGGATCTCGGTGGAGGCTGCCCTTATTGACTTAGGGACCCTCGCCTTTCGACGAGCATTCGGGCCGGCAGAGAAGCCGCATGGGAGGAGCTGTTAGAGTGGGTCGCTCTACATACCCCTAGCCTTGAGCGGCTGACCCATTTTTCGACCAAGTCCCTCTATCAGGCCATTGTCGCAACCCCGGGCCTGGAACCTCTTTCCTTGTTGTGGTCGATTCGGCTACCATTGAAGATTAAGATCTTCTTTTGGCAGTGGGTCCGTGGCCGCCTGCCCTCCGGAGTTGATGTTCTTAAACGCAACGGTCCCGCTGATGGTCGGAGCACTCTATGCGACACCCGGGAAGACTCAAACCATATATTCTTCACGTGTGTTACGGCCCAATTCCTTTGGAGTTGTTTCGGAGAAGTCTGCGGCGGCACATCGTGCCTCACGAACTTCCTAGACTTGTTTGCGGAACTCCAAACCACGCCCGTGGGCTCCTGCCACATTATGTGGCTTGGGATCGGGGTTCTTGCATGGACACTTTAGATGATCCATAACATACTTGTGATTGAGCATGCACATCTTCGACGGTCCACTGATGTGATGTACAAACTTTGTAGTTTCTTGCAGCTCTGGAAACCGCTTAGTCGTTGCCCGGAGCACGCCTGCGCATCGACTCCATCATCACTGGCCTCCGCTCCATTGCGCTTTGCCTGTCCCCGCCTACACCGCCAGAGCCTGATTAGTCGCCCCATCCATGGGTATGTGGCATGTATGCTGTTTTTTTTCTATTATTGGGCATGTTGAGATGTACCCTCAGCAGAACCTTATGTGCTTTGTGTGTACCCTGTGTCGTGTCGGGTGGTGTGTCTTGTGTTCTTCTGTTGCACTGAACCTTGTTGTTGGCGGTTTGCTTTATATATAAAGCGGGGCGAAAGCCTTTTTCGGTAGTTAGTATTAGTATAATTACATAGATGCGCATATATACAACTTGCACGTCAGTTAATTTCCTTTTGGCTTTATATACACAGCTCTGTCCTTTCTAGGTAGCTCTTTATATACACAGCTCTGTCCTTTCTAGCTAGCTCTTTATATACACAGCAGGACCCAACATCCATTAAACTTGAAGGTAATTTTGGATCCCTCTGTTTAGCTGGCCTTTTGCTTGCATCTATCGATCAGGGTACCTTGAGTTCGACTATTTCTGTTGTTTCTCATGCTTGTGGATCGTTCATCATGTACTCATGTTTGCATTCTAGTGCAGCCCTTCCCTTCATTTTTTGCTGGAGATGATATGTTGGTTTATCTTTGTTACAGCAAAAAGCAGCAAACATGGCGATGGTCCTGGATGCTTTTGCATCCTACGTGCAAAACATGCTCACGGAGATGGTGAAGGAAGAGGTGCACATGCTGCTTGGAGTTGGAGACGAGATCGAGAAGATGGATGTCAAGCTTGGGGATCTCAAGAACTTCCTTGCTGACGCTGACAGGAGAAACATCACCAACAAGAGCGTGCAAGGGTGGGTGGCCCAGCTCAAGCGTGCCATGTATGAAGCTGCCGACATCCTCGACCTCTGCCAGCTCAAGGCCATGGAGCGCGGTCCGTCCACTAAAGATGTGGGATGCTTCAACCCCTTGCTATTCTGCATGCGAAATCCCTCCCATGCCCATGACATCGGCACCCGCATCAAGGCGCTCAACAAGAGGCTCGACACCATCAAGGAACGAAGCGCTGCTTTCAGCTTCATCAATCTTTCATCCTATGAGGATCGTAGCAGCAAGGTCCGTGGCTCTCATTCTGGTGATACCAGACATGAGACGTCAGGGGAGTTTGATCGCTCGGGTGTAGTCGGAGAGAAGATCGAACAAGACGGAAAAAAGCTGGTAGAGATCATGCTAAGTGCAAAGGAGGTCACCACCAACATCATGGTGGTTGCCATTGTTGGTGTCGGTGGAATCGGCAAGACCACTCTTGCCCAGAAGGTCTTCAGTGATGAAGCCTTGAATGCCGAGTTCGAGAAGACGATATGGTTGAGCATCAACAAGGACTTCGACAAGGTTGAGCTGCTGAGGACAATCATCACGCAAGCCGGTGGAGTACATGGTCATGAAAAGGTGTTAGCTGTGCTTCAGCCAATCCTTGCCACTACCCTGGGAGGGAAGAAGCTATTCTTGGTGCTAGATGATGTGTGGAACCATGAATCATGGGATGATGTTCTTAAAACACCATTGGCTAATGTTGTGGCTCGAGGTAGTCGAGTCCTCGTCACTACTAGAGATGAAACAATAGCTCGAAGGATGAAAGCTGTGGTTCCCTACCACCACGTGGACAAATTAGAGGACGAGGATGCTTGGTCATTGCTCAAGAAACAGGTGCGTAGCTAAACTCCATGCTTAATTTGGGGTAGAGATATAATAATTTGGCACTCTTTTATGTATTATTCTTTGAGATTATATCATGGACTCATACTACATATACTTACGTGTGCTACTGCCTCTAAAAGATTTTTTTTTCCTTTTTGGCACATTTTCCCCTTTTTATAGAAAACTAAAAAATTGAAAATATACGTAGTCATCAGCTAAAATGCAAGTCCAACCATGATAATTAGGATTGTATAAACGTTCTTTGATTTATAAAAGATGAAATAGTGTTATTATTCTTCCATTTCCATCATGTTCACTCATACACGGTTAACACCTTAGGCTAAAACTCAATCGTGTTTGGCTGGAGGTGTCAATAAATCCACATTAAATGGTACAGTACTATACCCCAGTGTAAAAAAATCTGTAATCGGTAGAATGATACTAAAGTGCGCCCACGCCCACCAATAGGTGTAGCCATCGCCGTCCCGTGATCTGCCAACATGAGTAAAAAAAATAAAAGCTGGTACTTTGAATTCTTCTATTTATTTGGATGTTCAGATTATAAAATTGCGTATGTAGAATTATAGATAACTTAAACATGTAAGAAGCCTCCTACCTTGTGTAGTTGTTCATTTGTGAGTCTGTTTTCCGGAAGATGAATATATGTATTGTAGTATCTATCCACATAATTTGTTTAATTTCTGAAATGATAGATTAAACTAAGCATCCCGTGGTTTAAAGAGTAAGAAACTTAACATCTTCTGTGGCTGAGCACGATATGATTACAGTCGCTCACATGCTAGGCATCCAAGTTTACATCAACATTCCTCCTTACCTGTTTGTTCATTTCATAGAATTCAATTTAGGTAGTACATTAACCAATCTTTCGTGGGTCTCTTTTCTCCACTGGCCTATTATTGACTAATATTGAGTTGGCACTAGCAGTTAACAAACTGCTATCTTCTCTCTCCTTGTTGACTCTATCGGTTCAACTGCTTGCAGATAATCTCAAGTGGGACAGATGAACGTGAAATTGATATGCTCAAGGATGTTGGAGTGCAAATTGTTGCAAAATGTGATGGTTTGCCTCTTGCTGTCAAAGTAATGGGAGGGCTCTTGTGTCAGAAGGACAAAAAACACCGTGAGTGGGAGATGGTTCTGGATAATTCTATATGGTCGATATCTGGAATGCCCGAAGAGCTAAACCATGCAATATATTTAAGCTATGAAGATTTACCTTCTTGTGCCAAACAATGCTTTCTGCACTACTCGCTTCTCCCTAAAACTGCAGTGTTTCTTAGGAATGTAATCATTGGCATGTGGATCAGTGAAGGATTTTTTCACGGGACCTCAGATGACTTGGAAGAACTAGGAATCAAGTATTACCAGGAGCTGATACTGAGGAATCTTATAGAGCCAGATACAAATTACATTGATCAACATGTCTGCAACATGCATGATGTTGTACGCTCATTCGCTCAATTTATGGCTAGAGACGAGGCACTAGCAGCTCATAGTGGAGAAACTAATATTGCTAGTAAACTTAGTGCACATGAGTTTCTTCGGTTATCTCTAGAAAGCAAAGCATCAGGATCAGATTGGTTAGATTGGAGTTCTTTGCAAGCACAGAAGGCACTAAGGGCCCTAATATCAGTTGGCTATATAAATATCAAGCCTGGTGATTCGTTGGTTCATTTCCCATGTCTACGAACTTTACATATAGATTCTGCAGATGTTGTAGTATTGCTTGAATCTTTGCATAAACTCAAGCACCTGAGGTACTTATCCTTACAAAACACTGATCTATCTAGTCTGCCTGATAGCATTGGAAAGATGAAATTCTTGCAGTACATTAGCCTTAGAGGATGTAAAGAATTTGTAGAACTTCCACATAGCATTGTAAAGTTAGAGCACCTAAGGTATCTCGACTTCAGGGAAGCAAATATAAATGGCATACCTAGGGGTTTCAGTGCTCTAACAAACTTGAGGATTGTACGTGGATTTCCAGCTCAGGAGAATGATGAATTCTGCAGTTTGGAAGAATTAGGCCCTCTTTCCCGGCTCAGAGATCTTGGAATAGATGGATTGGAGAATGTAACTGCTTCCTTGTCCACAACGAACGCAAAGCTTGGAGAGAAGGTGCATCTTACCAGGCTAACCTTAAATTGTGGTAGTAAATTGGGAGACGATGGGCTGATTAAAGAGGACGAGAAACAACAAATTGAGAAGGTGTTTGATGTGCTCTGCCCTCCACCCAGATTAGATCATCTTGAAATCAATGGATATTTGGGCCGACGGCTACCAAGGTGGATGATGACATCATCAGTTGTTCCCCTCAACAGCTTGAGGATTCTGTTCATTATTGACCTGGTTTACTGCACACAGCTTCCTGATGGCTTATGTCAGCTCCCCTATTTGGAGTTCATTCAGATTGAGCGTGCTCCAGCCATCAGGCGTGTCGGACCTGAATTCCTGCAGTCGTACCATCACCACAGTTCTCATCCTTCCCATATGGTGGCTGCTTTTCCCAGATTGGATAAGATGCAACTAATAGGAATGGTGGAATGGGAGGAGTGGGAGTGGGAGGAGCAAGTGCAAGCCTTTCCTGTCTTGCAGCATCTTTTGCTAGCGCAGTGCAAATTGAGGTGTCTTCCTCCTGGTCTTGCCTCCCAGGCAAGGGCTTTGAAAAAATTGTCCATACAGCAGGTCAAGGGTCTGATCTCTCTAGAGAACTTACCATCTCTGGTCGAGCTGGAACTGCTTAGAAACACTGACCTGGAGGGGATCACTAATCTTCCAAGACTACAGAAGCTTACCGTCGAAGGCTGCCCAAAGCTGAAGGCGTTGGATGGTGTTCCTGCACTCGAGAGGCTCATACTCACGGATGAAGACATGGAGGCACTCCCAGAATACATGGGAGGTATAAACCCAAGGCATTTGGTGCTATACTGCAGCCTAACACTACTCGCTTCCATAGCCACGGGACAATCTGGCCCTGAGTGGGACAAGTTCAGCCATGTTGAGCATGTCAAGGCATATGCACACGAAGGAGGTAATCCAAGGAAATGGTATGTCTTGTACACAGCTTACCTCTACAATTTGGAGACAAATGTCAGCCGCTCTTTCATGTCCGGAGGTAATATAGCATTGCTCTTTCATCTTAATTTGTGTATTTATTCTGGTTATCTGAAGTATTCTCCTTGTTTTCTACCTTTCATCAGTATGTTGGGGATGAATTGCGAAAAACCACCACATTTTAAGTTCATGTTCGGATTTGCCACCACATTTCTTGTGCGCTCCAAAAATCTACCGATTTCCTTACTAATTTTCTCAATAAACACTGATGATCTAATTAGGATGAATTAATTCAATTTCTGACATAACGGGCCCACTGGTCAGGTCCACATGGCACTAAATGGTCGATTTGGGTCGAATTAATTCAATTTTCTCAATCTACCGATGTTTGAAGTGCCGGCCATGAGCGAGAGTAGAGAGGATGTGGGACATGGTGGATGCGGATGGATTTCTTTTAACAATCAAAACAAACGGCGTTGACCATTTAGTGTCATGTGGACCTGCCCAGTGGGCCCAATATGTCAGAAATTTGAATTAATTCATCCTAAATAGATCATCAGTGTTTATTGAGAATATCAGCAAGGAAATCGGTAGATTTTTTATGCGCACAAGAAATGTGGTGGCAAATCCGAACATGAACTTGAAATGTGGTGGTTTTTTGCAATTCAGTCGTATGTTGGAGTTTGAATATGTTCCCAACTATTTCTTTTGAGTGCACCCTCGAAGAGTACGACGACAATTACATGGTAGTAACGTGAACATGGCTTTTTGAGTATATTACTACCTTTTCCCTCCAAAGATAACTGTCTTTTTATCATTTTGCAATGGCTATTTGTTGACCGATGTTACTTTCTGATTTGACTGGAGTCCGTCGTGTGCTAAGTTTCTGTTGGTCTCACTTGTTCCATACTTCCCCTACTCACTCTGTCAACATCTGAGCTCTTACCTATGAACTGTGTAACCACTTTTACGACCTCTTCTTATGCAGGAACCTTGGCCTTATTTGAGGATGCACAAAGATTTGAGTCTCTCTTCAAAATGACAAGGAAAACCTTTAGCTACATCTGCAGTTTGGTGATGGGGCCATCAATGGAAGATATGAACAGCTATACCTTTGTTGATGGGAGGGTGATGTCTATAGAAGATCGGGTAGCCGTTGCTCTTAGAAGGTTGCAGTCCAGTGAGCCAACAGAGAGCATAGCATCCTCTGTTGGTGTGAACGAGTCAACAATCATGTTCGTAATAGAGAGGTTCGGTGCTGCTGTGTGCGGGCGAGCAATGCGCCATGAGTATTGGCCAGAGTCCAGCACAATGGATAAGATCAAATCCATGTTTGGCAAGATCCACAATATGCATAACTGTTGTGGTGTTATATGTACAACTCACTTCCCATTTGGATCAAACTGCGACCATGAGAAGAAACAGAGCACTCAGATGCAAGTTGTGGTTGATCCAAGGATGAGGTTCATGAACATTTTTGTACCAACGGGTAGCACAAACCAGTCGAGCCTTTTGCAGGAAAATATTATCTTCAAGGGGTGCGAGCAGGGTGATTGGCTGAATGGCAGCAAGCTGAAAGTAGCATCAGATGGATCAGAAGTCGGGGAATACATAATAGGTGATGAAGGATACCCTCTTCTCCCGTGGCTACTCACACCTTACCAGGAAGAAGACCTCTCAGTCTCCAAGACGGAGTTCAACCGGAGACACTCTGCAACCACAACCTGCGCGCTGAAGGCGATGGCTAGGTTCAAAGACACATGGAAGTACCTGCAAGAAGAGACGTTGTGCCCTGTCAATCCGGACACTCTGGGTAACATAATCCATGCCTGCTGCTTGTTGCATAACATAGTCATAGATATGGAGGATGGTGCAGCCATGCCGAGGCCTGAGGCTGAGCAATGGAATTACTGTGAGGAAGTGCGCCTGTTAGAAAATGAGGACGCCGTCTGGGCAAGGGATATGTTGTCGCAATACTTCTTGACCACCATGTCATCAGAATCGGGAGGTGAATTAACACAACTTCTTTTACATCTAATTTTTTTCATTTGGTTGCTATGTCCACTAACTTGTCATAATCATTTCCTCCTGTTGTTTCCATCGTTCATATATTTAGTCGGCACGGTGGATGCAGAGGAGGACGATGAAGTAGCTGCAACATGCTCAGGGGATGAAAACAAGGAACAAGAAGTAGAGACAACGGCAGCAGAAGAAGAGAGGCAATGTTAGGTACATTTTCCTGCTTAATTTTAGGTACTACTGCTAGGTACATTTTCCTGCTTAATTTTAGGTGCTACTGCTAGGTACATTTTCCTGCCTCATTCTAGGCACATGCTGTGTTTAAAGTCTTGTTATTCCCTCAATTCCAGCAATATGAAACTACTAGCAATGTGTTAAGCAAAACATGGTACCGTATCTGTTAGCTGAAACTCTTGTGTATTTCATTCAATGGCCTTGTGATTCAGATAAAAATATACTGTAGTTAGCAGCTACACTATGCGTGGAAATGGAAATTCTTGATATATTAAACCCTGGTGCTTGGCCGTATATCTTCTGATAAACCTTGGTTTGATCAGGTGAAAGGGAAACCGACATCGATCCTGCTCGTTGGAGCTTTAGAATGCCTGAATCCAGAGAAAGCCTCGGAATGGAGCCAGGGGACTAACTTGATGCTGCAGCAGGAATTGGAGTTGAATGTTTTCTTAAGTTTGGTCATGTATCTGTCAGGCAAAGACAAGTACTATTATGCACGTAGTCCGCACTTTATGTGTCTGCAGTAAGCTTTAACTTACACCATCTGTAGTTTTCTTCCATCAGCTGATGCAAACTGAAGAATTTGCAGAGATGATGGCAGGTAGTCCTGTGTATTTATGAAACACGTATGTTTGGGCCAGTAGTTTTTTATCGAATGCGGACCATTGACGAAGTCCCTGATGCCAAGACGTAACGAGACATGAAGAACTCCAGCAGTAGTAAAACAGAGTCATCTATGTTTAATTGGCGTGTTGATTGGTTGGAGACAGGAGCAGATCTTCCCAGCTAAGATCCTAATTGACATCTCTACGTACCTACAGAAAATTCCCCAGGGAGAAAAGCAGCTAGCTACCCTCCTACACATGTATAGATCAACTAGTTCAGCTCCAGTGTTGTTGGACTTTTGGAACTTGACAAAAATGTAGTACAAGTAGTAAATACGAGTATTTCTTTACTAGAGAGCACCTCATTAGAACAAGGTTTTACTCTTTGGAACCTTGTGTTAAGTATTATTAGCAGGCTCTCTGATTAGCAATGTGCTTCAAATTTGAACTAAAAACGACGTCAAGTATTTCCGAACGGAGGTAGTAGATGCCAAGATTAGTTGGCATGTGGACGTCCATGCCGGGCACACAACAAAACAGCACCAGCATCAGCATGCTCATCAGTTGCAAACGGCCACTGCTCATCCAATCCCGGGGTTGGTGACACAAGCTACAAAGGAGGTGATTGACTTGCTGGACAGCTTAATTATCATCTTAAGACAATAGCAACTCAGGATGATGACTTGTCAAAGGCGTCACGGTGGCTAGTGCGTGCTCAGGAGGTACGTGGCATATGTTCTTTGGAGTAGGATTCATCATTGAAATAATGGCATGGCATTGTTGAGGCTTGTGTTGTCCTAGCTACTATCTGGTTTTCTGTTTCTACAGTTGGCAAGAAAAATAGTGAACAAGTAATTGATACTCCCTCCGTCCTATAATGCAAGACGTTTTTTGACACTACACTAGTGTCAAAAAACATCTTACATTATGGGACGGAGGGAGTAGAAGACTGTCGAGGCTTGAGTTTAAATGGCTAGTGTTCTGAAGTCTCGCGAGATCAAGAAGATCAGGATATTTGGATGTAGTTTCCTGCTGCTTACTGTCTTCGCCGTCTTTTGTTGATTCATTGGATGCTGGGAAAAGCTCACACAAGGTGCAGAAGGAGTGTATATGAATGCACAAGGGGTGTAATACGTAGCGGTAGCAGTAATGGTCAACATGTATGTACTCTATGTTGGACGATCATTTGTTGCTGTAAATAAATCATGCCCAGCTGAAGTCCACACTGTCAAGTGCCTCTCGGCTCGCTTCAGTGCTTATAGTCATCGCTAGGTGGTCTACAGATCTGGATGTAATTTTTATTATTTTTTGTATTCGTTGTACTGCCATCATTGAGGATGAATAGATCGGAAGATTTCCCGCAAAAAAAAAAAAGTACCCCTCGGGTTGTTGGATCCTCCAGTGAAGGTGCTCCATCATTTGCCCAAGACAGCATTCTGAGACAACGGTGGCTACCACTTCACCGGCCAGTTCGCACGCAGCCTCTTGTCATTTACTTACATCTGTTTGGGATCTGACCGTGTGCGCTTGCAAAAATGAAATGGCCATGAGGACTAGACGAGGAGCATTTGGACGATGAACCTGGTCTGGCAATGTAAACCGCACGGGTGACAGATGATGGAATTTTGGGCATATGTGCGGTACTCGCCTGATCACGCCAGAGGAAGGAGAAGACATCGGCAAGCCTAACGTACCACAGGTTGCCCCCAGCTAAACTTTGGGCGCTGCTATGCAGACGACATAGTTTACCCGACAGTTGCATTGCATCTCGGCCTTCCATGTATCAGGCCAAGTCGAGGGAGTCCGCTAGATAGAGAGATGCTACACGTACGACAATTTTTGTACGATTTTGGTACGACAATGCATGGCAGCCGCCCGATCAATTCAGTGGAGGATTGTGATCGCGTCGGACGGTAATCGTACGCAGATTGATCGTACGTGGATCAATTCCGCGCTAGATATTGCATCGTGCTGGAATCGTTCATGCACCTGTCGTCTGTACGATACTTCCGCTAAGCTTTTTAGGCCCGGGGCCGTGGTGGTGGCGGATCTAGTAGCCCCTGCCCAGATCCGGCTGGGTGTGGCTGTTGGCGGCGGCAGGGGTGACCGGCGGCCCTTGTGAGGTGGTGGTGGTGCAGCTGTTGTTCGTCCTACTCCGGTAGGGTGGCGGGGCACCGGCTGGACCTGGCCAGGGCGTGGAGACGCATGTGGTGTGGTGGTGGTGGGCGGTGGCGCTCCTCTGGAGGCCTGCTTCGGCGGCAGGGTGCGGTTGATCCGGCGGTACTCGCCGGCGGACGGGTGGTTGCCTCATCCTCGCGTGGTTCCGCTTCCGGCCGAAGGCCATTGTAGGGCGTCAGGTATGACGCAGGGGAGCCTGTTGGAGAGACAAGTAGACCGACTACCTGCCACCGGCGCAGGGGTGCACCGGTCCGTATGAGCTTGGCTCTTCCCTCCCCTTTTCCTGGCCTAGTGCCTCCTTGCCACTGACCGGTGTTCGGGGCGGGTCGGTTACTGGTTGTTCCGATGGCTAGGGATCTACCCGTCGGCTCAAAGGTCGTGCCTTTGATGGTCTCCGGAGGGTTTGGATGCAGGGCGGCGGCTTTTGTGGCGGGAACTGCGGGCTTCTGGGCGGAGCTCGTGGGTCGGGCACTGATGGGCTTGCTATTATGGCCGCATGGGCGGCATGGGGGCGGGCCTTCGACGTTCTCTGTATTGATCTGGCCGTCGCACTCATGTAGGGCCGTACCCCGGGCGGAGGCGGAGTGTGGTGGCCGGGGTGAAAACTTCGTCTGTCTCGGGCTAGACCGATGGCGGCGGCGTCCATGCGTCGTTCCCTTCTTCAAGGCTCCAACGCGGTGGCCCTGCGTCCTTTGTGTTACCGCGGGTGAAAACCTCGATTCCTTGGATCGGGCAGTGGCGGCTCTTCGGTGTCGTTTCTTTACTGGAAGCACTGCTTTCGAGTACCTGGTTCGTCGAGTACTCGAGTTGCGACTTCGTCTCCTCGCGGTGACTCATTCACGGCGGAGAGCTCTTTAGATCTGCCCACTTTATGTTTGCTTTGGGATGTTTGGAGTAGCATTGCTGTTCGTCAGCTCCCTTGTACACCTTAGGTGTGTGTATGGTGTGCTACATGTATGTCAATCGTTGCTTTATTCATAAAGAGGGGCGAAAGCCTTTTTTGGTAAATAAGAAATTTCAAGAGAACTTGAGACAATGAACCTGTCGTTGCTGATGGTGTGGGTGGCTCATACTGAAAAAATGCATGCATGCATGCATATACTCTCTCTGTACAATAATATTTGTCTTTCTAGCAGTTCCAATTGAGCTGCTAGAAAGACAAATATTATGGTACAGAGGGAGTACTTTTTTTTTGAAACAAATGCATGCATATACTTGACTCGCAATTATAGTTCCTAGTGCAGCTCATCGTCCATTGTCATGTTGAGCTGTCTATCACGTCTGGGTTAAGAAGACGATGCATCGTGCTTGCACGCATCATGATTCATGGACACATCTGACTTTTCAGATCAATCTGGTGCCACTAACTAATTAGTTTAGATTAGATGATGTAGCATCATTTGTGGAAATGGCACACGGATGTAGAGGTTCATGATGTGCTAGTTAGTACTCCCTCCATTTCTACATATAAGGCTTTTTAGAGATTTCAAACAGACTACATATGGATGTATATAGACTTATTTTAGAGTGTAGATTCACTCATTTTGCTCCATATGTAGTCCGTATTGAAATCTCTAAAAGGGCTTATATTTAGGAACGGATGTAGTATATAGTTATAAAGGCTTAAATCGTACAGGTTGCATGGAATGTAATGACATATACCAATGCAGTAAACATTATATCTTGAATGGCACCATGACAATGGACGATGAGCTGCACTAGGAACAACATGTATACATTTCTTTTCTTGTTTGTGGGAAAAACATGTATGCATTTCAGTAGTAATGTTCAGCAAGTTTCGTTTCTGAATAGTTCACTATATGAAACCATCAAACTGAATGTCAATCTTGCATTATTGGTCATTTGTGGAAACAATGATCGAGCATTTCATCACTGTGAAGTGTTGTGCCATTTTGTGCGCAATCAACTGGAGCATGTTAAATTTAACATCAAGTCCATCCTAACAATACAGTAAACATTATTTTGAATGGCGTCACAAAGAACTAGTGTAAACATGTACGCATTTCAGTAGTACTGCGCAGCAAGTTTAGCTTCTGAATAGTTCACTAGTATGAAATCATCAAAGCGAATTGCAAAAATTCTCTTGGTTATGGTCTTATGGATACCTTCCAAATGGATAGACAATTTCAAAGTAAACTATGCCACTTGCTCCCCTCATTATCTGGTCTCCGTGATTAAATTATGTGTACTCTGCTATTGATACAAGTCTTCCACATATACTAACATTTTTGTATGGGTTCATACTTATACTTTCAGAAGGAAAAAAATATCCCACACAAAGAAAAGCCCAACATGTATGGGTAGAATAGTATATTCACGGCCATTTAAGAATAAATATGTAAATCTCATAAAGCTGTTGATGAAGCAATTTTTGCATTTTTGTGTATTTCAAAGATATATGAAGTTTAACAAATAATATTGTAGCTGTCGGATACTATCATATTTCAGAAATAAAAAAGAAAAGAAATTCAAGAAGACTTCATAAGATGAACCTTCCGGTTGCTGATGGGGCAGGTTGCTCATGCAAAAAAAAGGGGCATATTTTCAGAGGGACGAGACTTGCCTGCTCCCTTCGTGTGTGCCCATCCGTGCTCCCGCATACGTGGCTTGATTTGATTGGAACAAAATTAGGCCCGGCCCCACCCCCTTAAAATCAGGGGGGTGATGATTAGATTAGAAAGGAAAAAGAGAAAATAACAGCCGTAGGATGAAGTGGGAGCACGGATGGGAGCATGGGGAGGGAGCAGGCAAGTTTTGTCCTTTTCAGAGTGGTATAGCAGTTAGCTGGTAAGCGGTGACTGGTGGCTTCTTAGTAGTACTATTAGATTAGAGGTGGTATCATTTATTACCATTGAGCCGCTAACATATGAATCTGATGAATAATTCAGTCTGCCCGTAATGGGAGTATCATAGGTAGTATCATGCGGATAAAACTTGCCTGCTCCCTCCTCATGCTCCCATCCGTGCTCCCACTTCATCCTACGGCTGTCCTTCTTCCTTTTTTCATTTCTAATCTAACCATCCCCCCCCCCCTGATTTTAAGGGGGTGGGGCCGGGCCTTATTTTGCTCCAATCAAATCTAGCCACGTACGCGGAAGCGCGGATGGGCACACGTGAGGGGAGCAGGCAAGTCTCGTCCGTATCATGCATGCCAACTAGGCAATTTTGATGATGTGGCATAGAATTAAATGAAGAGAGGGGGGTTGAGTATCATATTATGATACCGTATCATATTAAATGATGTGGTAGTATGTGTCATGCATGGCAATAAATGACTATCCTATAATACTAACATATGATATTATGCATTACGGATATAGTATCATACACTAGTATCATGTGCATGATACTAGTATATGATACTCTCCATTACAACCAGCCTCATGCCCACATGGTGCAGCTCATCTTCCATTGTCATGGGAAGCTGTCAATCACGTCTGAACTAACAAGACGGTCATGTATCAGAAAGTAAAATTTACTGTTAGGAGACTTGCAACTTAGATAGGTGGTTTGCCACCAACTGGAGTCGTGCGGTGCTTGAGAGCAAATATACTTTTTGTTGGGTTATTGTTTATGCCATCATACAACTGCATTGGTCCAACTTTCTTTTTATTGCTTCAGACGTGGAGGCACGTAGTACATGTTTTTCTCTGCATAGACATTGTTTCTCGGTACATGATCTGATGGACAACTAATGCCGGCATGATGCAAGCCCTGATGATATATACTTTACTTGATTAAAGCTGGAACAGCTCATCCTCCAGTGTCAATCAATTTGTTACAACATCTGACTTTCTGATCATCAATTTGGCGCTGCTGACCAGTTAAGATTACATGTAGCGTCATTTCTGAAATAGCATGTGTATGGATCTGTTCATGATGTTTTATTTTTCTTTTCTACAGCAAGACGACCCAACATACACCATGTGGATGGATCGGTTCACATCGGCTAGTTAATTAGTACTCCCTCTGTCTAGGTGAGTAAGTCATCTTACGAAAACCAAATAATCCCAAAACACTTAGGCACGGTACATTAACTCCCACCTCGTTTTTTGTTTCTTGACATAAACAAAGGAATCAACCAATAAGAGATATGGGGTGTGACTGCTTTTAATGACTTGAGGCTGCCAAACACGACATGCAGTGGTCAGTTCATTGCATGCAATGCTATTAATTAGCAAATGAACATTAACTTCTCTTGTTTTCCCCTCTGCCTTGGTCACGGTGCACAACCTAAGATGACTTACTCACCTAGACGGAGGGAGTAGTATAATTATGGAGATGCGCATACAATTTGCGCGTCCCAGAGCTAGTTTCCCTTTGGCTATATGACTAGCCATAATGGGTAGTAACATAGAGTAGTAACACGCCCATGTTACTACTCTATGTTACTACCTCTATAGTGGGGAGTAACATATGTGTGGTAACATGAAAGACTTCATTTATTAGGCCATAGACTCATCTTACCTTGATATGTGTGATGTTACTCATACTAGTAGTAACTAGCTATGTTACCACATGCCTCTCTTTCTTCATTTATTGCTTGCCACATCATCTTTTTTATCTAGATATGTGTGATGTTACTACCTATGTTACTCCCACTATGGGTAGTCTATATACACAGTGCTCTGCCCCTTTACCAGTAGGACCCAACATCCATTAAGCTTGAAGGTAATTTGGATCCCTCAGTTTGCTTGCATCTGTCGTTCTTGGTGCCTATTTCTGTTGTTTGTCATGCTTCTCTACTACTATTAAACAAGCAAACATATTCATTGCTAAACGTACCTAGCCTAACCTACACGTAATATCTCCGACCAGTTACAGCCGCACGATCAAACTATCTCAATTACATCAAACCGTCCAGAATACTCTAACTGTCATCCAAGAGTACGCATACCAATTTCCCTTGGCGGACGATTACTCTGCCAATCCCACGTCCGCCTACATCGCCCTCCCTTCGTTTCATCCGCCTCCATCGTTCCCCACTTCCCCTTCCCTTGTCTCTCCTCTGCGCCGCCACCACAAGATGTCGCCGGGGTCCTCTCCTCCCTCAAGCAGCGATGGGGCGTATGACGCAGCGGGCTCGGCCTTCATCGTGGACGGCGAGGTTCCTCTCCTCCGTCGAGCAGCGGTGGCGCGGGACGCAGTGGGATCGGCCTGCCTCGGAGGCGGCAGTGGGGTCTCTCTCCTCCGTCGAGCAGCGACGGCCACGCGGAACACAACGGGCTTGTCCGTGGCAATGGATTTCTCTGGCGGGCCATTCAAAACCGCCGATGTGCGACTCCTTGCCTATGATTCTCGACCTGTGGGCACGAGAAGCTGAGAGAGCCACAGTTCTACCTCTGTGTAGTACTACATAAAGAAATCTTCTCAATTTAAAGCTTGGAGTACGCAAGGATCTGAATCAACATAGTCACGTGCAACACCATGGCCGGACAGATGCAAGGATCTGAATCAACAACGCACGTTTATTTTCTAATTTCAGATATTTTACTTGATTAGTTCGGTTGAATCTGGGCATGCTTTCAGACTTAAAATTGATCTTGCTTTCCTAATGCCGCCTTTGTCTGTATATGTGCATCGCAGGTGAAGTCGGCCGACAAGAGCTAGCTAGATGAGGGCAATCATTCGAAACACAAATTTAATCTTCTATGTGCGTGATCTTTTTTCTGTTATGAATTTCTTGTTGGGGCGAGCTTGTTATTCTCCACATGGATTTGAAGCTGCTCGACGAGAGCTACATGCCGAGCAAGATCTCCATCTAAACCGGCGACCAGTTTCCACAATCTCAAGGTAATTCCTCTTATAGCAGTGAGGTGCCCACTGAGAGCATACACGTATCTCTGAACTATAAGTTATGATCGGTGCTCTATGGTGAGAGCACTTAACAATTGTTTTTGAACAATACTTATGTGGGTTTGGTGTAGTTCTTACATGTATTACCATCTCAGCTTAGCAGGAGTAATTTTTTGTAGTAGTACATATTGTATGTCTGCATATATGTTTGAGTTGAACACCTGCTTCTGTTTTCTTGGTCCATGCACTTGCGGAAAATATAATCAACTTAGTTATTTGTGATCCTGTTCTTCAAGTGAACTGTAGTTTAATCAAATGCCTTTGGTATTAATTCGTGCTGCCTTCTTAGTATTGTAAAGTGCTACCTAATACGTCATATATCTCTACTAATTGTGAAATTAATTTTCGGAATACTTCTTGACAGGAAGACGAGAACTTTGAGCATCTTATGGCTATTCATCAAATAATAACAACAGCAAATGTGTATGTGGTGGTCTAAACAAAATGTTAGGCACAAAATGAGGATTATGTGGACAGTTGGTCCCTCAACTAACACGAGGGAGACTATCCAGAATGTTGCCGAGGATGACATCAATGTGGCTTAGCTAATATGGCATATGGAGACCATGCCTCGCACCAGAAAGTTATTGACTTGGTGAAGAGTTGAGACCATTCTTTTAGACTCTTATGGACGAGTCGATTATAAGTCTGGCATGCCCATGCACACACATGATTTTGTTCTATCAATAAATATTGTATTTAAACCTTTTGACCTTATTTGCAGCGGTTGCATGGCCATGGCTGACGAACATCGGCGCGAAGCAGGTGCAGCTGGTGGTAAGAGTAAGTATCAATTATGTTTAACTCATGGCCAACAAAGAGTAAGTATCACTTGTCACTCACTATAGGAAGAACACTGTTGTGACGACCGTATACATATATGTTCCGGTTCCTTGCTGAGTGAGTATTAATTTCTAATCACTTCCCCTTTTTGCAGTCAAGTTTTGCAACTGGGCTTTGATAAGGTCATCCACATATGGGAGTTCTACCTCATACGCTTTGACGCTGGTTCCAAGTCATGAGCTGTTGGAGATTACTAGGTATGTATGTATATATGTGTGCTCGTTGTATTCCAATTACCTACACTATTCCCAGACAAATGGAAGTCTTATACTCCCTCTGGTCTTGAGAAAATCTTCCTGGAAATTGTTTGGTGGTGTCTAGACTAAAATTCGAGTTGATGTTGCTTTATGTAATTATGTTGATGTCAGCCATAAGATACAGAAAGATCAGTAGACAACAAATCTTCGAGTAAAAACTAAGAAGTAAATTAGAAACCTTTGTTGAACTACACGTTGCAAACTTTCATCGTTTGGTAATGTAAATAACCTGGGATAGAGACTCGACGACCACATAATTATTTTACACTGACATACTGAGCCAATAATTTAGAACCTTTGTTTTATGCGGAAGCTGAACTCAAGAAAGTGTGAATAAGCAAGAAAGCTTCTGAAGAGATTAGTGCATCATCTCTTATGCAATTGTGACGGCAATTGTCTCCTTTCCAAGCGCTGGTATGATTTTTCTAGACAGATTAGCGACATCTTCTTAAATTTACTAGGATTTTATGTAGTTGCTTTTCCTCTAATAAAGTGTGTCATGCTTACTGTTGTATGGTTTCTGAAATATATACTTTTCAGCACATTTTGTATCAGGTGATGACTTTGAATCTTTGCTTCTTTCACCAGATCATGCTTACTGTTGGATATTCACATTAATAACTACAAGTGCCATGGCATTAGGCATTTCCTTCATTGTAGCCTTTAAACTTGTGTATCCATTGTTAATTTAGTATGCTTTCTTCTCCAGAGGGTATATTCATCTTAGTTAGGCAGTCTTTGTGTGGCTTTCAGCATCCAAAATTTTGTGTTAATTCTTTTTCCAGTCTTTGTTAACTCTGTGAAATAATATTTATTAATCTGCTCATGCCAATTTCCTTATATTGTATGGTTTGTCATTCTAGGACAGTAGCCCTTCCACACCGCTAAGATGTTGAAACACAGTGGCATGCTTAACTCATGTTTAATCTTAGTCAGAACTAAGCTTAGGGGTAGAGAAAGGGTTGCTTGCATGCCCTCCATATCATCGAGAAAATGTTAAATTCTCTGTCTCCATTTCATTACTAGGCAACTATATACACAATAGATATTGTTTGTTTGTAGTTCCACTCCAAGAGAAGCTGAGATAAACTGGGAATGGGGGAAAACTTTATGACTCTTCCTGCTCATAGGCAGTGTCCACCATGAGTGGCTTTACCGCAACCATCGAGCCTTCTAATTCTGAAGATAACAAGCAGCCCAAATCCAAGAAGGAATCTAATTCAGTTCTTTTGGGATTACTATTTTTTGGGCATCTTTCTTCAAACTTTGCATTGACACCACTTTCATATCAACAATGTTTATATGTTCCTTTGAAGTTCACCCAAGAAAATAAACATTCTGATATTTGATTCCATTTTAACTATACAATAGACTAAATAGGCTATGACCATGCTGTGGAGAAGTTCTTCATCCAGTCGATTGCTACTGCTTTGTGGCAATTTTTTTATACAATTATGATTTTTTTCGTGTGCTGCTTGAAATTCACATGTCATCCTCAAAAGATAATTGATGTGTTTGCAATTATGCTTTTGTTATAAAGAAGGGGTCATCTTAGAGTATGAATTCAAAATATTATATCTGTATGAATTTGTTTTTAATTCGGACGTGCATTGCACGTGCACGCTTACTAGTAATTATAAGTCGTTCATCTTTGGTATCATGTTAGTATTCTACTGTAGCCCTTCCCTTTTTTTTCGCTGGTATAATTAGCTAGAACTAGTGGTTGGGATGATACGTTGGTTCATCTTTGTTACAGCAAAAAGAAGCGAAAATGACGATGGTCCTGGATGCCTTTGCATGCTACGTGCAAAACATGCTCACGGAGATGGTGAAGGAAGAGGTGTACATGCTGCTTGGAGTCGGGGATGAGATCGAGAAGATGCAAGTGTCAAGCTAAGGGACCTAAAGAACTTCCTTGCCGACGCTGACAAGAGAAACATCACCGACAAGACTGTGCAAGAGTGGGTGGCCCAGCTCAAACGTGCCATGTACGAAGCTGTTGACATCCTCGACCTCTGCCAGCTCAAGGCCATGGAGCGTGGTCCGTCCACTAAAGATGTGGGGTGCTTCATCCCCTTGCTCTTCTGCATGCGGAATCCCTCCCATGCCCACGACATCGGCACACGCATCAAGGCACTCAACAAGAGGTTCGACACCATCAAGGAGCGAAGTGCTGCTTTCAGCTTCATCAATCTTGATTCCCGTGAGAATCATGGCAGCAAGGTGCACAACTCACATTCTGTTAATACCAGGCGTGAGACGTCAGGGGAGTTCGACCGGTCGGGTTTAGTCGGAGAGAAGATCGAACAAGACACAAGAAAGCTGGTTGAGATCATGCTGAGTGAAAAGGAGGGCAGCTCCAACATCATGGTGGTCGCCATTGTTGGCGTCGGCGGGATTGGTAAGACCACTCTTGCCCAAAAGGTCTTCAACGACGAAACCGTGAACGCCGAGTTTGAGAAGACCATATGGTTGAGCATCAACCAGAACTTTGATGAGGTTGAGCTGCTTAGGACAGCCATCACGCTCACCGGGGGAGTACATAGAGGTGAGAAGGCGTTGGCTGCGCTTCATCCAATCCTTAAGACTGCCTTGACAGGAAAGAAGCTACTGCTAGTGCTGGATGATGTGTGGAGCCAGGGAGCATGGAGTGATGTGCTTAAAACACCCTTGGCTAATGTCGTGGCTCGTGGTAGCCGGGTACTTGTCACCACTAGAGATGAAAGAATAGCTCGCGGGATGAAAGCTGTACTTCCCTACCATCATGTGGACAAATTAGAGGCGGAGGATGCCTGGTCATTGCTCAAGAGACAGGTGCGTAACTAAACTCCGTGCATCTCTAATATTACTAGCTCCATGCTTAATTTGCGGTAGAGAAATAATAATTGGGCACGCTCTCCATGTATTATACGTACTTTGTGATTACAACATGAACCCACACAGAGCGGACACTATTTATACTTATGCCACCACAAATGCATGCACCCAGCATATGTGTACTGTGAATAACAAGGCACACTACTTTAACCTAGGTGTCAAATTTAGGTTGATGAAAGTTGGACAACCTTGCTCCCACAACAACACTGACATCATGCTCATATATTCTCTCGTGTATCGTTTTCCCAAATATATTTGTACTCGCGAGTAATTAATTCATAGTTTTGGGCTACTGCCCCCTTCTTTTCCACTGCTTCCCCTTCTAGAAAGCTAAATTTCAAATATACATAGTCGCCACCTGAGATGCACGTCCAACAAAATCAATAAATAGGATCAGAAAATGTTGTTTGATTTATAAAAGGTGGAAAACACCTGTATTGTTCTTCCACATCATGTTCACAAATACACAGTCAATTCTTGGCTGGAGGTGCCAATAATAAAACCAGATTAAATGGTATGGTATTGATACCACATATGAAAAGGTTGTAATCAATAGAACAATACCAACATGCGTAGGCCATCCGTCACCTGATCTGCTAACACGAATAAGAAAAGCCACTAATGTATATAAAGCTAATTTAAACATATATGATACTTCCGTTGTGTAGTTGTACATCAAATATGACATTTTTTTCTTGAGGGTGAATATATGTATTGTAGTACCTATCCGCATAATTAAGCGTGTAATTTGTTTACTTTCTGAGATGATTGATTAAACTAATCATCTTGTCGTTAAAAGAGTAAGAAACTTAGAATAGTCTGGGTCAGCACATTATTATAATAGTCGCTCACATGCTAGGTATCCTGATTTACAGCAGCGTCCCTGCTTACCGGCTCATTCAATTAATACTTCAATTTAGGTAGCTCGTGACTCTCTCTCTCTCTCTCTCGCTCTCTCTCGCTCTCCCCAAGCTTATTATTGACTAATATTGAGTTGGCACTAGATGCTTGAAACAGCTACTATTTCTCTGAAGGAAAACCGCTCCTTATTGACTCTTCGGTTCAACTGCTTGCAGATAATCTCAAGTGAGACAGATGAACGTGAAATTGATATGCTCAAGGATATTGGAATGCAAATTGTAGCAAAATGTGGTGGTTTGCCTCTTGCTATCAAAGTAATGGGAGGACTCTTGTGTCAGAGGGACAGAAAATACCGTGAGTGGAAGATGGTTTTGGATGATTCTATATGGTCGATATCCTCAATGCCCGAAGAACTAAACAATGCAGTATATTTAAGCTATGAAGATTTATCTTCTTGTGCCAAACAATGTTTTCTTCACTACTCCCTTCTCCCTAAAACTGCAGTGTTTGGTAGCAATGAAATCATTGCCATGTGGGTTAGTGAAGGGTTCCTGCATGGTACCTCGGACGACTTAGAAGAAGTAGGAAGCAAGTACTATAAGGAGCTGATACTGAGGAATCTTATAGAGCCAAATACAAAGTATGTTGATCAATCTGTCTGCGGCATGCATGATGTTGTACGCTCATTTGCCCAATTTGTGGCTAGAGATGAGGCACTAGCAGCTCAGGGTGAAGAAACTAATATTGTTAGTAAACTTGGTGCACATGAGTTTCTTCGCTTATCTTCAGAATCAGATGGGTTAGGCTGGAGTTCTTTGCAAGCACAAAAATCATTAAGGGCACTAATATCTGTTGGTTATATAAGTATCAAGCCTGGTGATTCGCTCGTTCATTTTCCATGTCTACGAACTTTGCATATATGTTCTGCAGATGTTGTAGCATTGCTTGAATCTTTGCATGAACTGAAGCACCTGAGGTACCTGTCCTTGGAAAACACTGATATATCTAGTTTGCCTGATAGCATTGGAATGATAAAATTCTTGCAGTACATTAGCCTTGATGGATGCGAACAATTTGTGAAAGTTCCACATAGCATTTTGAAGTTAGGTCAGCTAAGGCATCTTAACTTTAATATGACTAGTATAGAAGGCATACCTAGGGGGTTTTGTGCTCTAACAAACTTGAGGGTATTAAAAGGGTTTCCAGCCCAAGTGGATGGTGATTGGTGCAGTTTGGAAGAGTTGGGCCCTCTTTCTCAGCTCAGGGAACTTGGAATACATGGACTGGAGAATGTAATTTTGTCCTCGTCTACAACAAAGGCAAAGCTTGCAAATAAGGTGCATCTTACTTGCCTATTCTTAAGTTGTGGTCCGAATAGTATATTGGCAAATGGTGACCTGATTAAAGAAGAAGATAGCGTCTCTAAGGAAGAGCAACAACAAATTGAGAAGGTATTTGATGAGCTCTGCCCTCGGCCCAGGTTAGAAAATCTTGACATCAAAGGATATTATGGTCGATGGCTCCCAAAGTGGATGATGTCATCATCAGTTGTGCCCCTCAAGAGCTTGAGGTTTCTGTTCATTACTGATGTATTGTGCAGACAGCTTCCTGATGGCTTGTGTCAGCTCCCCTATTTGGAGTTTATTCAGATTTACCGTGCTCCAGCCATCAAGCGCATTGGACCTGATTTCCAGCAGCCCTACCATCACCATAGTGCTAGTTCCTCCCAGAAGGTGGCTGGGTTTCCGAAATTGCGTGAGATGATTTTGATAGGAATGGTGGGATTGGAGGAGTGGGAGTGGGAGGAGCAAGTGCAAGCCTTTCCTGTCTTGCAGGAACTTTTTCTAAGCCAATGCAAATTGAAGTGTCTTCCTCCTGGCCTTGCCTCCCAGGCAAGGGCTTTGAATAAATTATCCGTGCGATATGTCCAGGGTCTCATATCTCTAGAGAACTTTCCATCTCTGGTTGAGCTGGATCTGTATGAAGACCTTGACCTGGAGAGGATCACTAATCCTCCCAGACTGCAAAAGCTTACCATCGAAGAGTGCCCGGACCTGGAGGTGCTGGAGGGTGTTCCAGCACTCCAGAGGCTCATACTTGTGGAAGAAGACATGGAGTCACTCCCAGAATACATTCAAGGTGTAAACCCAAGGCATTTGGAGCTATACTGCAGCCTAGATCTGCTCATTTCCATAGCCGCGGGACAATCTGGCCCTGAGTGGGACATGTTCAGCCATGTTGAGCATGTCAAGGCATATGCACGTGAAGGAGATAATAGAAAGAAATGGTATGTCTTGTACACAGCTAACCCCTTCAAGTTGGAGACAAATGTCAGCCGCTCTTTCATGTATAGAGGTAATTTAGCATTGCTCGTTCATCTTAATTTGTGTATTTCTACTGGTTCTTTGAATTGTTCTCTTTGTTTTCTACCTGTCATCGACATGTTTTGAGTTTGAATATATTCCCAACATTCTCATTCCTTTTGGATAAACCCTTCTAGAGTAGGAGAACAAAAAGAGTAGTTGACACAATGTCAACATAGATGTATTACTGTAAGTACATGGTTGGCTTCTAGAGCAACCTTTTGAGTACAACCTTGTAGAGCAAGACGACAAAAACATTGGTAGTAATATCAACATATATGCATTACTGTAAAGAAAATAGCCATTAGACGACTAGCTTCTTATAGTTTTGTTATAGCTATTTGTTAAATATTTTTTGTTCTCACTTGTTCTCCTAGGTTACATCCAGATAGAAAAAGAACAATAATATAAATAATGATTAATTAATTATTCCTCATATGTGATATCTGGATCTCACTATATTTTAATACTATCACAGTTGGCCTCTTTTCTTGCAAGTTTTGAATTGTGTAATAACTTTTACACTTTCTTCTCATGCAGGAACCTGATCTTCTTTTGAAGACGCTCAAAGATTTGAGTCTGCCTTTAAAATAACAAGAAGGTGCCCGTCACTGGAAGATATGAACAGCTACACCTTTGTTGACGGGAGGGTGATGTCTTTACAAGATCGAGTAGCCGTTGCTCTGAGAAGGTTGTACTCTAATGAGCCACTAGAGACCATAGGGCCCACTATTATTGGTGTGAACAAGTCAACTCTCTCGTTGGTAAATGAAAGGTTTGTTGCTGCTGTGTGCTACCGAGCAGAGCACCATCTGTACGGGGCACACTCCAGTGAAATGGATGAGATCAAATCCATGTTTGAAAAGATCCATCATATGCATATCTGCTGCGGTGTTATATGTACAACTCACATCCCATTTGTACCAACTACTCCGAACATTGAGAAGAATGACATCACTCGAATGCAAGTCGTGGTTGATCCAAGGATGAGGTTCATGGATGATTGGTTTGGACCAGCAGATAGCACGAACCAGTTGAGCCTATTGCATGACTCTGAAATCTTCAAGGAGTCTGAGAAGGGTGATTGGCTAAATGGTGGCAAGCTGAAGGTAGCAGTAGATGGATCAGAAGTCGGGGAATAATTAACTGGTGATGCAGGAGCATGATACCCTCTTCTCATGTGGCTATTCACAGCTTACCAGGAAGAAGACCTCTCAGAGCCCAAGGCCGAGTTCAACAAGAGAATCTGCAGCCACAACCTACGCGCTAGAGGCACTGGTAAGGTTCGGAGACACATGGAGGTACCTGCATGGACAGACGTCCTGCGCTATGAATCGCGACATAATCCATGCCTGCTGCATATTGCATAACATAGTCATAGATATGGAGGATGATGCAGGCATGCAGCCATGCCGAGGCCTGACACTGAGTATTTGAATTACTGTGAGGAAGTGCACCAGTTAGAAAATTAGGATGCCATCAGAGCAAGGGAATTATTTCCTCATGTTGTTCACACCCTTCATCTGTTTAGTCGGCCCAATGGATGCAGAGGAGGACCATGAAGTGGCTGCGTCAGGCTTAGAACAACAAGCAGAGGAAGAGAGGCCACGTTAGGTATATCTTCCTGCTTCATTCTAGGCGCATGCTGTGTTTTAAGTCTTGTTATTTCCTCAATGTCAGCAATATCAAACTACTAGCAATGTGTTAAGCAGAACACTAGTATCTACTAGCTGAAACTCTTGTGTAGTTTGTTTAATTGCATTATGATTCAGACAAAAATAAACTTAACTGCTATACTATTCTTGATATATTAAACCATGGTACTTAGCCGTATATCTGATATAAATTAAAACCTTGGCTTTGATCAGGTGAACGGGAAGCCAACATCAATTCTACTGGTTGGACCTTTAGAATGCAATGAATCCAGAGAAGCCCGGTTTGATCAGGTGAAAGGGAAGCCGACATCAATCCTACTGGTTGAAGCTTTAGAATGCATGAATCCAGAGAAGCCCGGTTTGATCAGGTGAAAGGGAAGCCGACATCGATCCTGCTGGTTGGGGCTCTTGAATGCATGAATCCAGAGAAGCCCTTGCAATGGAGCCAGAGGACTAACTTGGTGCTGCAGCAGGAATTGAAGTTGAATGTTTTCTTAAGTTTGGTCATGTATCTATTAATTAAAGACAAGTACGTAGTATTATGTAGTCTGTACTTTATGTGTGTGCCGTAAGCTTTAACTGACAATGTGTGTGCCGTAAGCTTTAACTGCCACCTTGGAGTATTTGGATATTGTTTCCTGCTACCTAGCTACTGAAGACAGCATTCAGAAACAACTGTGGCTACCATGAAGGCGCTGGCCAGTTCTCTCGCAGGTCGCGGCCTCTTGTCATTTGTTTGGAATCTGAACGTGTGCTAGCAAGAATGAAATGGTCTGGGGGACTCGTGTCGCATCTCGGCCTTCCATGTATCAGGCCGAGTTGAGGGAGTCCGCTAGATATTGCATCGTGCTGGAATCGTTCATGCAACTGTCGTCTGTACAGTACTTGCGCTACGATTTTTAGGCCGGCTGGGGCGTGGCAGCAGGTTCCTTTGTTGACTATAGATAAAATGTTACCTCTCTGTAAAAAAATATAATAGTGTTTAGATCACTACTTTAGTAATCTAATAAAAGCTTTTTTATATTTATTTATGATGGTGTTGATGGAGAGGTGCAGCCCCGCGAGGAGGAGACGGCCGGCGGCAGCCACGGAGGCGGCGGCGGCGGCCCCTGGGGCGGCGGCGGCCCTAGGGGGCAGCGGCTCCTTGGCCCCCCTTCTTCCTTGTGGATGGTGCTGCAATGGTGCTGGTCCTCCCCTCCAAGACGGCGGCTTGGGAGGAGGAAAATTCGTGGCCCCTGGTGACCTAGGTTTCCTCTCTTTATATAGACTCTCGGATTCCCGTCATCAGATTTTGGGCCTCAGTAAAACGGGCTTTACTCGGCCGTCCGGACTCCGATTTGGACGAATTTTATATCCAGAAGCATCGCCTCGAAATTCCCCACAACTTTCGCAACTAGACTTTTTCCGTTTGACGTCGTCTTCGGGCCGGAACGTGACCATCTTTGAAAAACATTCTCAGACAGATTTCAGGAAAGTCAGAGTCCTACTCCAATACTACTCCTTTTGCGTTTTTGTCAATTTCCAAGTAATTCCTACACAATAAAGTGTAAAACAAGAACATTGTGCACTTTTGCAACCATTAGTAGGTTAGTCCAAATATGATCAAAAGTGTATGGAAGTGCATAAATATCATAGCAATATCACACAAAAAGGGCATGGAGCAAGCAGAAATTATAGATACGTTTTGGACGTATCAGATATGGAGGCCACTAGCCTCAATTGCGGCAATGGGTGAGGGAGCAAGCAGTGTGGAGCGTTCGATGGATATGGAGGCAACCGGCCATGGGGCCGCCGGTGAACTGACGGGGCCATGTGGCGCCCCGTCAGGAGCAATGAATTGCTTAAGTTGGAACTGTCGAGGGGCGGGGAACCTTCGTATAGTTCGTGATCTCGTAGCACTAGTGGGTGCTCATTCTCCGAAGTTTGTGTTCTTGTGTGAAACTAGACAGCCAAAAGAAAAAATGCATCGTCTTCGTTCTCGTTTGGGGCTCGCTGGTTTCGAAGGAGTCAGTAGTGATTGTCGTAGTGGAGGCCTTGCGCTGTTTTGGCATGACTCGGTAAGAGTGGAGATCAAAGATGCTAATAACAGATGGATTGATGTTTATGTGCGTGCAACAACTGATGACCCTCCTTGGCGGATCACATTTGTGTATGGTGAACCAAGAGTTGAAAACAGACATCTTATGTGGGATGGTCTTTGCCGGTTGCACAGTAGCACTAATATGCCTTGGTTACTAGTTGGAGATTTCAATGAGGCTATGTGGGACTATGAACATATGTCTGAAACGCCGCGCTCCTCGGGACAAATGCTAATTTTCAGAGACGCACTTGAAACTTGTGGACTGATTGATCTGGGTTTTGCAGGTTACCCTTTCACATATGATAATAGAAGAGGTGGGCGAGCCAATGTCCAGGTACGGCTAGATGGTGCTGTTGCTACAAACTCATGGCGTGACATGTTTGCTGAGGCCACAGTGGTACACCTTGTTTCCCCATGTTCAGACCACTGCCCACTCTTGGTGCGGTGCATCCCAGATACGGCCCCTAGGCCGGGCCGGTGTCGCCGGTAAGAACTGATGTGGGAGCAAGAGCCAGCTCTTGAGGAGGTGGTCGCAGATGCATGGAAGGAGGCGGGCGGCAAAGGAAGTTTGCGTGATGTTCACCTGGCACTTGGGAAGGTGATGGGTACGCTGCACTCTTGGAGTAATAAAAAATTCGGCAATGTTACTAGAGAGCTTGAGTAGTCCCGATCACACCTAGAAGAGCTGATGCACATGAATGCCGACCGAGCTGAACTGAGGAAGGAAATGGATGCTATGAACGAGTTGCTATATCGAGAGGAGATGTTGTGGCTCCAACGGTCTCGTGTTTCTTGGCTGAAAGAAGGTGATAGAAATACAAAGTTTTTTCACCGTAAAGCACCGTGGAGAGCCAGAAAAAGTAGAATTAAGGGGCTGATGGACAACCACGGTACATGGCAGCAGGAACAAAATACCATGCTGAAAATGGCACATGACTACTTTGAGAATATGTTTACGGCTGATCCTAACATTGACCCCGAGGAGGTTATCCAACTTTTTCAGGCAAAAGTGACTGCAGACATGAATGAGAAATTGTGTGCCCCCTTCACGGATAAGGAAATCAGTGATGCTCTCTTTCAGATAGGGCCCCTCAAAGCACCAGGTCCTGATGGCTTTCCGGCTAGATTTTTTCAGCGCCACTGGGGTATCATGAAGGAGGACGTAATTGGGGCTGTGAGACATTTCTTGTGTCGGGTATCATGCCTGAGGGAGTCAACTCCACATCCATAGTGTTGATTCCAAAGGTAGCCGACCCAAAACGGCTCTCCGAGTTTCCTCCCATAAGCTTGTGCAACGTTATCTACAAAGTGATCTCTAAGTGCCTTGCAAACCGTCTAAGACCGTTGTTGGATGATATCGTGGCCCCGGAGCAGAGCGCTTTTGTTCCAGGCAGACTCATCACTAACAATGCTTTGATTGCATTTGAGTGTATTCATACCATCAAACAGGAAAAGGACCCAGATAGAAGTGTATGCGCATACAAGCTTGATTGTCCAAGGCATATGACAGGGTGGATTGGGAATTCCTAAGGCGAATGATGCAACAGTTAGGCTTTGCTCACCGTTGGGTGCACTGGATTATGACGTGCGTGACCTCGGTGACATATAGTGTTAAAGTTAACGGAGCCAACTCGGATTCGTTCGCACCGTCATGTGGATTACGGCAGGGAGACCCAATATCACCATTCTTATTTTTGTTTGTGGCTGAAGGATCACTTGATGCTATCCTGAAATAGAAGGTACAACAGAGACAGATCACCCCAGTGCGAGTATGTCCCCGAGCGCCCGGCATTTCCCATTTGCTATTTGCGAACGATACTCTATTGTTTTTCCGTGCCACGACAGCAGAGGCCTTGGAGATCAAAGATGCCTTAGCTACTTATGAGAGAACTACTCGACAGTTCATAAATCCTTCAAAGTGCTCGATACTTTTTGGCAGTAGATGCCGGCCTGAGGACCAAGCTGCAGTCACCCAAGCATTGCAGGTACAAAATCTGAATTTTGAGGAACGGTACCTGGGATTACCTACACCTACAGGACGCATGTCCAAGGGACGTTTCCAGAGTCTACAGGAACAACTCACAAAGAGAATTCTAATATGGGATGAAGGTGCATCACAAGGAGGGAAGGAAATCCTTATTAAAGCCGTTGCGCAGTCCTTACCCACATATTTGATGGGGGTGTTTCGGCTTCCTCGTAGCGTCTATGATGATCTTACTTGCATGGTCAGGAATTTTTGGTGGGGAGCGAAGGAAGGAAGAAGAAAGACCCATTGGAGGGCATGGGATACTATGATCAGGCCAAAAGAGCAGGGCGGGCTTGGCTTTCGGGATTTTCGGCTTTTCAATCAAGCCTTGCTTGCCCGGCAAGCTTGGCGACTTCTCTCTAACCCTGACAGCTTGTGCGCACAGGTTCTCAAGGCTCGGTACTACCCCAATGGGCGCTTGGAGGATACAGCCTTCTCCGGCAATGCGTCTTCGACATGGTAGTCTATTGTACACGGCCTCGGCCTCCTTAAGAAGGGGTTAATTTGGCGCATTGGGGACGGCGCATCGGTCCGCATCTGGCGAGATCAATGGATTCCGCACCCGGTTGCACGAGGCCTGATCTCCCAGCAAGGGCACTGTCGACTACGACGAGTCAGTCAACTCTTGGACGACCATGGAAATTGGGACGTACCTCTTCTCCAGCAACACTTCTTGCATGTGGACGTCATGGAGATATTGAAGATTAAAGCTTCTCCAAGTCAAGCTGGTGATTTTATTGCATGGGCAGCGGAGTGTACTGGCATCTTCTCGGTGCGGAGTGCATATCATCTTGCCCTCAACGAACGTCTCCTACCATCGTCGATCGCAGCAAGCAGGGCACCGGACGGGCGACGGGCCGTCTGGGCACTCATATGGAGGTGCCCTGCTCCGCCTAAGGTGCGTATATTTGCGTGGAAGCTTGCATCAAACTCATTGACCACTTGGGCTAATAAAAAGACACGAAAACTGGAGGTTACTGATACATGTCCACTATGTGCGATGAAGCGGGAGGACGCGTTCCATGTGTTTTGCAGATGTCCCCGCGCGGTGGAGCTTTGGCAAGCTATGGCCAAACATTGGAACTTGCCGAACTTAACCACTATGCGGCCTACGAGTGTTGAATGGCTCCTCGATGTTTTGCACAATCTGGGAGCCGATGACCGCATGCGAGTGTTGATGGTACTATGGCGCTCTTGGCACGTCAGAAATGAAATCGTCCACGACAAACGTCTGCCCCCAGTTGAAGTATCTTGCCAATTCTTACTCAGCTATGAATCGTCGTTGCTCGCTATCAAGAGGTATCCTACAAGTGATCTTGTTAAAGGTAAAATGGTGATTGATGATGGAGGCTAGCTGCCGCTGCTATCACATGCAGAGGACACTCAGTCTCTCCCCATCAAATGGCAACCTCCAGCCCATGGTCGTGTAAAATTAAATGTTGATGGGCCCTACTGTGAAGCTTCTGGAAAGGCAGGTGCGAGCATGGTACTGCGCGATAGCGATGGTGCCATCATTTTCTTGGCTTGCAGAAGCCTGGTTAACTGTGCAAGTCCCTTAGAAGCTGAACTTGCAGCCTGCTTGGAGGGTTTAAACTTTGCTATGCAATGGTCGCCACTTCCTATGGATGTCGAGATGGATCGTCTGGTTGTCGTGGACTCGATTCGGGCACCAGTGGAGGATAGGTCGCTGCATGCGATGATGATAAATGAAGTGAAGTCGCTTCTTGATGATAGGGATTGTTCCATTGCTCATATTAGTAGGTGTCAAAATACTGTCAGTCATAGGTTGGCTACTCACTACTAGGAAAAGGCCTATTAATGGCGCACCTAATTTGGCCATTAATGGCGCATTAGTGGTGCGCCATTACTAGCACGCCATTAGTATATTTTACTAATGGCGCACCGCAGATGCGCCATTAGTATGCACAGAAGTGCGCCATTAGTATGCCTCCCAAGGGCCATGTGTAGCCAGGTGCTTTGGCATACTAATGGCGCACTCTGCTGTGATGCGCCATTAGTATGATTATTAGGTTTTTTTTTCTGTTTTTTGCACAGGTTATGCATATATATAAATATAATTTCTCGTGGAGCCAACATATATGGTACGCACATCGAAACTATTAGAATCTACTCCCTCCGTTCCGATTTACTCGTCATGGTTTTAGTTCAAATTTGAACTAAAACCACGACAAGTAAATCGGAACGGAGGGAGTATATAATAGCTCATAGAACAACTTAGCATCATGCATCATCGATCATAATAATAATAAAAACTCAACATTGGTATTAAATAATAAGTCTTACACATCATTATCGACCATACAACTTCTACTACGTAGCAATTTTCTAAGGTAAAATGGCATAAAACAAGATGGCGTTTGGCTCTAAATCAATTAGATTTAAAGGGCCATTATGGAGAACGCAGATTATCTTGTCTCCATTTCTTGCCCTTCTCACTCTATTGCTTCCAAGTACCTCCTTACGAGTTTTCGTTATTTTTCGCCATTCTTTGATTCTCATTCCTTCATTTGTAGAAAAAATCCGATATGGACACGTGTGATTTGTAGGTTCACCTGGCAGAATGTTTAAAACTTGTAGTTGACCAGATTGAAACATGACAGGAGGCACACAGTCACTAGGGAGAATCTGTTGCAAAACATAGTAAGACTTCGTAGTTAGCATTGTAGTTCAGTTCGAGAAGAACTAATGCAAAACATGCACGAATGTCGTAATAGTAAAAAAATCTTACCATGGTATCTCCATTGATATTAACGTAGTTCAAGACGTGCACTAGTGGGACGTATTGACCATAATGTGGATCAATATTACGATATTGAATGTAATCCACAAGAAAGGAATAAAAGAAGATGATCTGCTCTTTGTCCTTATAAGTACATTCTGAGCCAGGGGTGTAGTAGGTTATGTCTAGCATCATCCTCACATTATTTGAATAATCAAAATAACCTATCAATGGAAATAAGTTGTCAACTATTTTGAAATAAACAATATAAATTACTAAATAACTATGTTTGATAAACTCACTTCTCGGTAGAATTGGAATCATATCGTCAACAAGGACCCAAATGTCCAAATCGTCTTCGGCGATGGAATCCGGATTACCAAGATCCATGGTGAGAAGCATACCCTCATAAAAACCATATATCTTGCAAAATGATTCCCAATTCTTGCAACCAAAAGTGGTTACGTTATCTGAATTATACAAATCCACTTCTAAATCAACATTATGCATGGTCCTTAGTTGAATTTGCTTTGTCTCCGTAGTTTCATGATCTTCAAATCCCATCCTCTCCAAGACATAGCGTCTTGCATGACACGGGATAAACTAGTTGCATGTAAAAGAAGAAAATTAATTACTTACACGTTGAAGTAGCTAGAAATCGTGCTTAATTAATTACGAAACAAGACTTGTCGTTGCGTACCGTTTCGACATCGAAGGTCTCGTCGAGCTTAATACTGAAGTAACGACCGTCTACCAGGTGAGGCCTGTCGCACAGACCCCGGTCGTCACCGCACCAGGAGCACTCCGGGATCCTATCGTCGTCGGAAGACGACATTTCCTATGTTTCAAAGAGATTAAACTTTATAAATTAAAAATATGTACTACAATATCTAAAATAGATAAATTATTATTCATCACGGCCGGTTAACTATATATCGGTCTGCCATGTCTTCTCTCATATATGGTGGATACACTCCCTCACTGATTAGCGTCTTTCAGTTACAAAATAACGGGATTTCCTGAACCCTAGAACTAGCAGTGAAAAATCATGTGCTGTACAGCTTAAAGAGCAATTCCCCATGGTTCATACAAGCAAGTTGAAATTTTAAGAGCAGTGTTCATATTTGTGAGGTGTTTCACATTTCCTTTTCACAGAGAAACCAAGGCCTTTTTTCCAAAGCTATGGCCTAAATCAGAAACATGGAGGTAGGGGAAGGAGGGAGGGAGGGAGGGGGAGGAAGGAAGGGGGAGGAGGCGGAGTGGTTACCTGGCGGGGGCGGCGGCGTCGGGGGCGTGGGGCGGAGGC
>LR738712.1:853178136-853190854 GCA_902687465.1 Secale cereale
GTCGGGGGCGTGGGGCGGCGGCGTCGGGGGCGTGGGGGCGGCGGCGTCGGGGAGAGGGGGGCGAGGGCGTCGGCGGTGAGGGAGAGAGAAGCGTCGGGGAGACAGGGGGGAGATCTGGCGAGAGGGAGAGAGAGGAGGGTGCGGCCGTATGTATGTGGGATTACTAATGGCGCACTTCTGCTATGTGCGCCATAAGTATGTGGACTCTAATGGCGCACCGCCCCCAGGTGCGCCATTAGTATTGTGAGAAAGCTATATCTTTCACCTAACCCACTACCTAACAGAACCCCCACGCTAGCCCGACTGGTCAGCACTTTGCATACCCACCAGGAGGTCCTGGGTACGATTCCCAGCCTCCCCAAATTTTTTTTTTTGCTTTTAAAAAATGATGTTTGACACTTATTTGTGTTTAAATATGTTCAAACTTGTTAAAATCATAACAGTAATATTTTTTTTATAAAAAAGTAATAATTTTTTAAAAAATATCATCAAATTTGTTATTTCAAAAAATTTATGAATATGAAAAAATATCATCAAATTTATTATTTTGAATATATCATGGGTCGGCGGCGGCGGTTGAGTAGGGGAATCGAGGGTGCAGGGGGTCGGCGGCGGCGGCCGGTGGACCGGGGGGTGCTCGACGGCGGCGGTTGAGTAGGGGAATCGAGGGTGCGGGGGGTCGGCGACGGCGGCCGGTGGACCGGTGGGTGCTCGGCGGCGAGGGGGACCGGAATCTGGCGAGGTGGGATAGCGATCAAGATGGAGGGAGGGTCGAGATCGAGTGTCCATGAAATTTAAAAATAACATACTAATGGCGCACTGACGCACAGTGCGCCATTACTTAAACTAGTAATGGCGCACTCTGGGACAGTGCGCCATTAGTAGTTTTGTAAAAAAAAGAATAAAAAATATCATAAAAAAAGAGCATTAATGGCGCACTTTACTGCTGGTAATGGCGCACTTTGTCTGGATGCGCCATTAGTATGTTTGGACAGGCGCGCTAGTTTAAAAAAAAACTTCTTGATACTAATGGCGCACTTTGGACCTCGTGCGCCATTAGTAGTTCGAACTATAATGGCGTATCTGTTGCTGGTGCGCCATTACTATATACTAATGGCGCACTGCTTGTCCGGTGCGCCATTAGTATCAATTCCATCTATAGCCCTTTTCTAGTAGTGACTTTTGATCGTGTAGAAGCTAGGACGGCAGTTTGGTTAAAAGTTGCCCTTGCTCAACTTTGTTTGGAGGAGCTTCCTCTAGTTTGAGCAATGAAATCCCTTTAACCCCGCAAAAAGAAAACGAAGACACGATCCAAGCGAACCCACCAAAAAGCACCGACCAAATTCTACGGACCTCGGCACGACCTCCGTGTGACGTCACGTAGCAGCACGTAGTAGACGCCACACATATATACGTACGCGCCACCGCCACGATCGGTGTAGAGCTACATGGCACGTGTAGCGTGGGCAGGCATAAGAAGTAGGGTGTAGCTAGGTCTCAGTCGAGGTCCGTGGGTAGGCGCGAAGTCTCAGTCAAGTGACATAGTGCCGATTTTTTTATTAATAATAATTATTAATCACGTAATTACAATATTGGGAAAAGATTGTTGCAAATTTGACAAATAGTAAGGACGCTGGGCATTACAGCGTCCAGGAACGGACGCTAGTAGAAGCAACGTCCAGATATGGACGCTAGTATCAACCTCGTCCATAGTTAGGTTGGCCCAATAGCCCGTTGGCTCTGGTGTGGGCGTGTCGTTCCCTCGGACTCCTTTCCACGGCCGTCGCCGCCGCCGCCCTCCGCCTCTCATCTCCTCGACCACCTGTCCCCGGCCGCCTCCGCCCTCCGCCTCATCTCTCGCTCACCACCTCAAGGCCGCCTCTACGTCATTCCCTCGCGCGCCACCTCATGGCAGCCTCCCACCTCTGCCTCATCCCCTCGTCCACCACCTGACGGTCAAAGTAGGTTGCATCACCACGGCGAGTCCGGCGGACCTGGCGGTGCATCTCCCGTCTCTCCACGGCAGTCTCCACATCCGGTTCGTTCCTCGTTCCAGCAAGCCTCGCATCGTCAATCCTCGCTCGCATGAGCACACCACAAGTACGCACCGTATTTTTCTCTTAAACTGGTATACGATTCTTCATGATCTCCAATTGAATGGCACATTACAGTAGATGCTAGCTAATCTCTTCTGTTTATATCGTTAATTGTCTCTTTTTTTGATTGATAGATTGATACTGATACTGCATCAAACCAATATAATGTATATTCCTGAATTTCATGAGTGTAACATGGTCCTTGTAAGCAGTTGAGAGTAATTGATTGCTATTCTTGATGATGCAGCTTTAATGATTTTCAGTTGTTTCATAAGCAGAAGTTTTAATGAGAGAATAGGATTAATTGAGGTTCATCTAGTGGAGTATTTTGAAGAAAATATATGTGAATGATTGACATGGTATTTCACTTGAACTGCTTAAATGTTCTTTTATGTTGTAATAGGGTACTGAAATGAATACAAGTGAGCGTTTCAGCGATTTATTATGGATGCCGCACAGCCAACATAAAATATCCAAATCTTGGGAAAATGTAAGTATTTATCGAATTTCCATGTGGTCTGTTGCACTTGGTGGTTGGCTGAAACTGATTTTTGTATATCTTAATGCAGCCTAACATTTGCTTGAATGTACGGTGTCACCGTGTTGGTATTCCAGTGGATCCTCTATGTAGCGCAGCCTTACAGAACCTTGGTTTTTATCAAATTGCAAAAATGAAGAAAATCAATGTCGACAAATATTTGATATCAGCATTGGTCGAGCGTTGGCGGCCTGAAACAAATAGTTTTCATTTACCTGTAGGAGAAATGACCGTTACACTACAAGACGTGAGTTGTTTGTGAGGGTTGCCTATCCATGGTAAACCACTTATTGGCAAAGCCGATGCTGCATGGTCTGGATTGATTGAGAGGTTGCTTGGGATTCCCATAGATGAACAACACATGAAGCAAAAGAGAAGGCGCAAAGATGATGACAATATTGCTGTGAAGAATTCACAGTACTCTTTAAATTTGGGTAAATTACGAGAACGCTTCCAGGTGATGCCGGATAATCCAGTGGATCGAGAGATTCATTGGCATGCTCGAGCAATTGTTTTAGAAATCCTTGGCTCCACGGTGTTTACTGATACGTCTGGAGATGGAGTGCCAGCTATGTATCTTCAGTTTATGCAGAATGCAGTGCAACCAACAGAGTATAATTGGGGAGCAGTTGTTCTTGCTATGTTATATAGACAGTTGAGCATGGGGGCTGAGAAGGAGAGATTAGAAATTTCGGGGCCTTTGTTGCTGCTACAGTTATGGTCTTGGTCCCATTTGCCACTTGGTCGCCCTAAAAATATTATTGAGAAGCCAAAAGAAAGGGAGGAACCCGGAGATGAGGAAGATGAAGAAGTAGACTTGGATTATAACCCTGTATTTGGAGCAAAGTGGTGTGATGCACATGAATTTGATGTTCCACATAATGCGGGCATCGTATTGTACTCACCTAATCTATTAGACATTGTTTGTGTTATGACAACTATTTTTTCTCACTTGCAAATGAACTATATAGGTACCGAATATTATCGAAATCAGATTGATCTGATTCGAGAAGGTGTAATTGAATGGCAACCATATGATGACCTTCTGGACGCGATGCCTGTCGAAGTACATGATGATACTGATTGGTGGTTTGCTAGAGTACCACTCATACATTTTTGGGTTGTAGAGTTTCACTATCCAAATAGGGTGATGCGGCAATTCGGATTAAGACAAGCCATTCCGCCTTCCCCTCCACGCGGCGAGGTAGAGGTTCGCAAACTGTGAAAAATTAAGCATTATGCAGAAAAACCACATAATTGGGAAGAAGTCCATGCCAAGTATGTTCAAGAATATGTTCAAGAGTATGATCGTTTCCGAGTAGGAGTGGTGCCAGAGGATATTCCGTTTGATGTAGCTAGTTTACCCGATTACAGACATTGGTTCCAGCAAAATGGTATGTACACAGTATTCTTTGACTCTCAATGCTTAGGAGGCCTAGATAAACCTATCCCATATCCTCGAGATAGTATCGAATGGACCGGGTACATGCCTAGCGGTCCACCATTGGCTCGCATTGTAAGTGTGTTCAATATTTTTATTATTTATTTGCAATGTAGTAACAATCACATGATTTAATATTTGTATTGTTGCTTGTAGAGCCTACGTGAGATAAAGAATGCTGCATGGGGGATCAAATGTGCTACTACAAGTGGATGCAAGAAGATAGGCAAGTCTATACTGAGGTCTTGTGTAGGAAATTTGATGGATCTCAAATTGGAGCCTAGGCTGCAAAGCATGCTCGCTGAAGCTAGATTGCCGCTGAAGATCGAAGATATCCCATCTGATGATGATGTTTCAGATATTGCTCACCCACCGAGCCCCCCGAAAGATAGCAACTCTGATGTATTTAATGATTGGATATACTCCGGGAGAGGTTTTACAACATATCTCAATGTTGGTGAAGCCATGGTAGATGGAAGATGGACAACAGAAGATGCAACTCAAGCTCCCAGATTTCAGTCAAGGAGTTCTTCAGAAGTACTAAATTAGAATGAGAGCATATAGTGATATGATATGACATGCTCATCTCCACCGACCTAGATGTGTAACTGAGTAGATGTTTCTTTCTTTTTGCACAACAAAAACATATTATGCTCATGTTACAACCTGCCTTGTGTAAAACTGAATGAGCTTGAGATGAATCTGAGTTCAAAACTATTGCTGAAAACAAAGCATGGACAAATCTCTGAATATGTAGCTCAAAATTTGATGAAAATTTCACAGAATAGTAGTCATCATATGTAAGTCCTTGTGTTAAAAATTCCTAAAATTCTGGGCACATATTTTCTGGTTGAATTATTTGGCCAAATTATGCCTGAGAACGAAGAATGGACGGTTCTCTCAGCGTGTTACTCCAAATTTGATGAAAAATTTCCAGAATACTTGTCATCATATGGTAGTCCTTGTGTCAAAATTTCATAAAATTCTGGGCAATTTTTTTTAGGTTCAAATTTTGGCCAAATTTTGGCTGAAAACAAAAAATGGGCGGTTCTCTTAGCGTGTTACTCCAAATTTAATGAAAACTTCCCAGAATACTTGTTATCATATGGTAGTCCTTGTGTCAAAATTTCATAAAATTCTGGACACTTTTTTTCAGGTTCAATTTTTTGGCCAAATTATGGCTGAAAATGAAAAATGGACGAACCTCTCAATGTGTCACTCAAAATTGGCTGAAAATTTGACAGAATAGTACTCATCATATGGTTGTACTTGTGTCAAAAGGTCAACAATTTCTGGACACTTTTATTTTGGGTTCAAAATTTTGGCCAAAATTTGGCTGAACGAACAATGACGAATCTGTCAATGTCTGATTCCAAATTTAAAGAAAATTTCTCAGACTACTAGTCATCAGATGGTAGTCCTAGTGTTATAATTTCGACTGGATGATGTGGTATTCTCTTTACTTGATCTCTTCTCTTTAGATGCTATGCTCTTCCCTTGACTCGACCTCTTTCCTATGGATGATGTGCTCTTCCCTTGACTCAACCTCTTTCCTCGACTCGACGATGAGATCTGTCCTTCACTAGATGATGTGCCTAAATGTAAGGCACACAAGTTAAATCAAAAGTTAATAAATTTTGCATATAAACCAGTACTGTATAACAAGATTCAATACCTATTTGATTATTGTCTTTTGTGGAACGCCGGGCCTGGTGCCCCATTCGCCTTCCTTGCATTTCATCCATGTACATAGGAATCCTTTTGTGCTGACGGCGCCCACGGTTTACTAACTTCTCATCGGGAACAATAGTAGGGCCATTATATGTTGGCCACTCATTTTGGTTACCATACGGATGAAATTGCCCAGCCCAAGTGTTTGCAAGCACTTGAGAAGAGTAATACGAGTGTACTATTTCATTTTCATTCAGATTCTGATACTTGCAAACAGCAAGCACATGAGCACATGGCACACCAGTTAGGTTCGGCTTTAGGCATTCACAAGATGGAGGAGTATTTGGTTGCAAAATGACCTTGTACTTGAAGCCTTTATGAATGAAAACAACATGATCTCCATGGCGTAATGGAACTCTCTCGTGATCAACCTTGACCTCAAACATTCCAACTTCATCGCCATATGAAACAACATGCATATGTCCTGCCTTGTCACCCCTTTTCACCAAAAGTTTGTCCACCCGTTCAGACCATTTCTTTCCATCATCAACCAAGTTAAGAGCACTTCGCCTTCTTTCCACAAACCACTCTAGACACTTTGAAAATGTTTCCTCCACAATCGCTGCCACTGGGAGCCTTCGGGAAAGCCTAAACACATTGTTTAAGGACTCGGACCCATTGCTTGTCATGATCCCCCAACGGTACCCCCCATCCATGCATTGAAATACTTTTTCAGGTTTTTCTCTCTCATTTTTGTCTTCCTGCAAATACTTACCGACCTTTCTAAGATATGCTATTGCATCGGGACAAGTATGTGCAATAGATGACATGCCCACCTCAAACCTGCGAGGTTTCTTTTTCTTGACTGCCCACTTGAATATTTTCAAAATGTTATCATCCCGATAAGATTTGTATAGGTTCTCCGCGACATGTTGAGAGCAAAATCAATGAACACACTCACCAGCACCCTCGTCCCAACCAATGTGTGGCTGCTTAAACACCCATTTGATTGCTTTGTGGCGATCTGAAATGACACACATGAACTTTCCAGCACCAATTACCTCCCTCCGAAGCCATCTCATGAACCAACCCCAGTTTGTTGCATCCTCTTTCTCCACAATGGCAAATGCAAGAGGTATTAGTTGGTTATTACCGTCATATCCACAAGCCATTAGTAACCTTCCCTTGTACCTTCCTGATAGAAATGAAGCATCCACACTTATTATAGGTCGGATGTGACGAACAACTTCAATACAAGGTCCAAATGCCCAAGCCACACATTGAAATTCTCTATGCCCATCTTGCACCATGGGTTTTGATAGAAGAGTATACTTTGTACCTGGATTTTTATCTTTAATAGCTTCGAGGAAAGGGATCAAAAGATTATATGATCCCTCCCAGCTACCAAAAAGTTGTGCTATGGCCTTCTCTCTTCCATGCCACAACTTATTGTATGATGGCTTCACATTTCGGTAACGTTGTCTGACTAATGCTCGAACATTTTTTATACTCAACTCTAGGTCATCCTTTAGTGCTTCACAAATCACATCAGCAATTATAGAGGTTGATAACTGAGAATGGTCAGTTCTATTTGCTGGTGCACGACAAGAGTGAGAGTAAGGACACTTTCTTATTTGCCAACATGAACCAATTTTTGTTGGTGTTGCATACAACCTCCACATGCAACTATCATTGATACACTCTGCTATAAGTTTAGACTGACTGCTTGTGCTATACTTTACTTCCAAGTTCATGTTGATGTGAAATTCACCAATTGCAATTTTAAGGTGCTCTTTCGAATCAAAAATCTGAAGCTCCGACAATGGACTTGTAAAATATTTCTTACATCCAAAAAATCTTTCATCCGCTGTTGTCTCCCTTAGTACAGATATGTCACTAAAGGCTCTCACACCATTCTGCCCGGAGCTCCGCATGAACGGAAATGCATGGACTGTATGCATGTGCCTTGGTTCTGAATCATCATCCGAACTTTGGCTAGGTGCACCATCAGAATCATGCTCATCATCATCATCAAGCTCTCCTATCATATCATCCTCATGGTATGTATCCTCCTGATAATATGGGTCATCGCCAATGCTTGTTCGTAAATCATTTGTTACATTAACATGACTTGAAGGTGGAGCATGTGACATGTTGAGATGAGGAGCACCTGTGCTACATTCTGGAAAAGCACCTAGCGAGGTTTGATGTAATGAGCAATGCATTGCACTTTCATACGTTCGTTCTTGACTTTCAGTTCTTGGGATGTTGCTTGCAGCATTCACTTGGCTCAACATGTCTCTATTTGGCGAAATGTTAACATATAGCTCTATCACCTGCCATGTTGTCCGAGACTTAGTCTTCTCAAAAATCATGGTCCATCCTCTTTCCTCATATATTGGAACTAATTGAAAATAATGTGGTCCAGGAGCTCCAATATCCAAGCGAGCTTGCATATTCAAGTTGTACTGATCATCACCAACTCCAAGTCCTCGACATATCTCACTCTTGACATCTTCAAAAGTGGTTTCCTCAGATGCTGGAAAAGTGACTTTGGGGGGAACACTATAATACACACCCGTGGATCCATGTTGCACTTCACCATCCACATATGCCAGTACGATTAACATGTTCTTATCTTCACCTGCTAACATGAACATGCAAGGTGTAAATATGACAACCTTAGATTGATCTGCTGCTGACTATGTAAACTTGAATTTTCGCAACCTATCACTTCTCTTTAACATACGGATTTGCAACTATACCGACAAATGAATATAGAAACCAAATATCTAAACACTTTGCTTACAAGTCACTGAATCAATTGGACAAAGAACTAATAGAGATGCAAGAAAACCTTACCACAAATCTCATGTCCCAACCACGAGATTAATTTGAGGATCCTAGTGGTCAGTAGGGAACAAGAGAGATACGGGTACAGTGATCAGATGCGTCGAGTGCTGGAGGCTAGTTAGCACATGGCGAGGTCCACGAGCGGCGATTCCATGCGTTCTAGGGTTTACAGCCGGCAAAACTTTCGTCTGTTTGAAGAGAACGACTCGTGTTAATCCTTTTAATGGGAGTGGATCGGACCAATTACAGGGACGCTGTTCATAGTGGCGTCTAGGTCTGGACGCTGTTCACAGTGGCGTCCAGGTCTGGACGCTATGCGCAATAACGTCCAGGTATGGACGCTGTAATGCCCAGCGTCCTTCCTATTTCTCAAATTTGTAACAATCTTTTCCCAATATTATAATTACGTGATTATTAATTATTATTAATAAAAAAATCGGGACATAGTGTATAAAAAGGAAAAAAGAAAAAAACTTTGCACGGATCTTTATGCAATAGCAAAAAAATATAGCATCGACTGAGACTTGAGATTTAGCAGCACGGTAAGAAGTACGTACAGCCACGCATCAGGCTTATCTCTGACGGAGCCATGCGTCGTTATTGCTGTAATATTGACCGGCGATGGAGGAAGGAGGGCAATGGAAAGGTCGCCCTAGTCATACGGGGACGTACGGCAGCGTGGGTGGGTAGCAAGGGGACACGCGGCCCCGCGTGGTGGCCACAGTCTGCTACGCGGCGTGATTGACCGCTATAGTATTTGCGTACGTACGTGCACGTACGACAAGTTCAGCGCTCTCAGCCAGCCTGTCCGTGTCCGGAGCAAATACGTCCCCATCGCGGCATGTCGCAAGTCAACCACGACCAAGCCGGCCAGTAGCCAAGCCAAACCGTGTTGCCGAATTTATTTATTATACCTTTCTTGCACTATCACGGCATCACTCACGCACGAGCTTACACTGCATGCTCAGGGCATCTCCAGCTGTTGGAGCCCCCAGGACAATCGCCGGGCCAAAAATAACACGTTCTGGGGGCCAAAACGTTCTCGCCGGATGAAAACCGAGTACGTTTTCCCAGTCGTTGGTGCCCTCAGGACAATTATCAGGTATAAAGTGATTGGATGGGCCAAAAAAAAGGACGCGTGGGGGAATATGATTGGTTGTTGCTTTCGCTGGCGCCCCCAACAGCCCCCCAGCGCCCCGGGTTTCGCCTGGGGTTGCCGGCGCTATTTTGAGGTCTTGGGGCGCTTGAGGGACATGACTGGGCCATTTTTTGCCATTTTTAGACAGCCGGCACACAAAAAGTGGCTCTGGGGGGCTCTTGGGGGCGTGGCTGGAGATGATCTCATGCATAGTGCAAGGACATCGTTCGCTCGGGGAGGGACCCTCCAGCGAACGTACGTCTCCCCTTCCTTGCGCTCAGCTGGAGTCCAACACGACCCGTTGAGCCCGAGCCCTCTAAAATGTCTATATACGTTTGTTTGTAGTTTATATTATAAAATTTCTAAAAGGGCTTATATTTAGAAAAGAAAGGAATATTTTTTAAATGTCATCAACAAAAATATATATGAAAAACGTCATCTCTCTAATTTGTATGTTTACAATGGTATAAATGCGGCATGTTACCTAAGAAATAAACATTTCATGCCATAATTTATAAATAAAATGAAATCGTCTGATGCCAATTTTAACAGGAAAAAAGTGTTTATCTAGATCGTGCCAAATATATACTCCCTCCGTTCGGAATTACTTGTCTTGGAAATGGATGTATGTCTAGATACATCCATTTCTGCAACAAGTAATTCCGAACGGAGGGAGTATAAATTAAGGTGTTTGACATGGCATACTAAGGGAAAAAATCCAGTTATCTAAAAAATCATGCAAAATTTGTAAAATTTCAGTAGTGTTCACGTGGCAAATTCTGCATTGCGAAGAAAGTTTGCGCTTGCGAGAAGATTTTTTTTTGCTATGTTGATAAATCTGATAATATATATAAAGAATTTGCAATGGAATGTTCAATAAATTTTTCTAGATCTTGGAGGCCTGTCGTGGCTTCCGCGGGCCTTGAGTTAGGGGAAACTACAATTATGAAATAAAATGGCTAATCCCATGACAATAAAAAAACATATCATCGTTCTGGGGCTTCGAAATGGCTAGCCGCTCATGCAGAGCGGAAAAAAAAGTGTATTGTTGTTGGACATGCCAGATCTATCTAGATTTTTTTTTTTACTGATATAGATCTATCTAGATCTATCTAGATCCAACTTGTTAGTTAGGGAAAGTTCATAAGATGAGCAAAAGGCTGTCAAAAGATCATAACCAAATGAATAAGAGGGCAAAACAAACTCATTTCCCCTTCTTCTAACCACTCGAAGCAGAGTGGCAGTGATGATTAACCAATTTTTTGAATAGCAGGCTATGCCATTTTACGACGGCTTAGCCAGAAGCTATGAAAAGCTATAGCGGAAATAAGCCGAATTTAGTATTTTTCTGAAATCATAAAAATTGAGAAAAATATATAATCAGGCATCATATATGATATATCACATATATTTGACATATACACACGTTCGGATATCAAAATCCAAGCACCAATCGGGCTCACGGTGACCCCATCCAGCGAGCCTGCTGAGGTGCCTGTTGACGGGCAGACCAACGGGGTTCTCGATGCCTAGATAATTCGTGCAGTAGGAGATGCACTCTTCGGTCAGAAAGCCCCTGGCTATGCTTCCCTCTGGACGTGACATGTTGCGAACGTATCCTTTGATGACATCATTCATCCTTTCGAACGGCATCATGCTGTGCAGGAACGTCGGCCCGAGTTGGATGATATCGTCCACGATATGGACCAGCAGATGCACCATAACGTCGAAGAATGCGGGCGGGAAGTACATCTCAAGCTCGCATAGTATCACCACGATCTCTTCCTGTAGCCTTCTGAGTTGCCTCACGCCAACAGACTTCCGAAAGATGACGTCGAAAAAGTTGCATAGGCCAAATAGGGTTTCACGGACGTGCGCGTCCATGATCTCACGGATTGCAACTGGAAGTATCTGCGTCATCAACACGTGACAGTCGTGAGACTTCATCCCGCTGAACTTCAGCTTCGCTGGGTCTAGGTATCTGCTTATCTTCCCCGCGTAACCGTAAGGAAGTTTTACTCCTACGAGGCAGGTGAAAAACTGCTCGATCTCCTCCTGACTTAGAGTGAAGCACGCGGGAGGGTAGTCATTTTCGGTCTTCTTGGCCTTTTTGCCTTTGCGACGACTTTCTGTGTCCTGCTTCGCCTCATCATCATCATCATCATCATATATAGCGTGAGCTCCTGCCTGATGCCCATTGATTTCAAGTCTGCCCTTGCTTTCGGCCCATCTTTGATCCTCTCTGGCATGTTGAGTAGGGTACCAAGCAGACTCTCGCACACGTTCTTCGTGATATGCATGACATCAAGGCTATGAGGCACACGGTGAATCTTCCGGTACGGCAAGCCCAGAAAACAGACCTCGTTTTCCATACCTTCAGCAGCGGCTCTGGCGCCTTTCGCTTCTTTCCCGACTCTGGCGCCTTTTGCTTCTTTCCCGCACTACTAGGAAAAGGGTTATAGATGAAATTGATACTAATGACGCACCAGACAGGAAGTGCGCCATTAGTATATAGTAATGACGCACCAGCAACAGATATGCCATTAGAGTTCGAAGTACTAATGGCGCACCTTGCCCGGAGTGCGCCATTAGTATCAAGAAGTTTTTTTTTTTAACTAGCGCGCCTGTCCAAACATACTAATGGCGCATCCATGAATAGTGCGCCATTACTAGTTGTAAATAGTAATGGCGCACCTGCAGTAAAGTGCGCCATTAATGCTCTTTTTTTATGATATTTTTTATTCTGTTTTTTACAAAACTACTAATGGCGCACTGTCCCAGAGTGCGCCATTAGTAATGGCGCACTGTGCGGCAGTGCGCCATTAGTATGTTTTTTTTTTGCAAAACTTGTAATGTCGCACCAACTATAAATGCGCCATTAGTAACCTTGATTACTAATGGCGCATTTCTAGCTGGTGCGCCATTAGTATGCGGGCAGCAACAAGATATTTTGGACAGCCTCTCTACCACACTCACTCCCC
>LR738712.1:853195623-853206097 GCA_902687465.1 Secale cereale
CTCCGTCTCCTCCCCCCTTCCTTCCTCCCCCTCCCTCCCTCCCTCCTTCCCCTACCTCCATGTTTCTGAAATTTCAACTGCTAGTTCTGCATCCATGCCCGCCGTGGGTAGTGAGTTCAGCTAGAGGTGGTCTCTGCCACGATTAGCCTTAGATGTAGGCACCATGTAAACCATAAGCACCACTGGTATTAGTAGAAAGCAAGTGGTGAGGGCGATAGATGACACCCTCAATTACAAATCATACACACAATGTTATGATAGCTATCAAAATGGATAACATGAACTTTTGTGAACTTACTAAAATGTTGACTGCTAAAAATAGTAGTACTTGCTCTGAAAACCCTGTCGCCCAGGGTCAAATTGGGGCGGTCAGCTTACTGAAAATTTCGTACTGTATTTAACTGTATTTTGGGGAGGGCCTTACTGTACCCACATTCATGTAATGTAAGTAGAAACACTGATGCATGATGATCGTTGTTGATTTGATCCCTACCAAAGTGGAGGATGAAAAGAGGTGTTTCCCCTCTGGTTGTATAAGTCAGAAAATTCAGCTCACTCCCAAGGAAATAGACCATCCAGTTGGCTGCAAGTTTGGGAAATCATTGAAGATTCCAATATCTTAGATGCTGATTTTTCTTCTTCTAAAATACAGATATGCACATGCTAGTTGGCACACACAGTAGGAAACACATTGTTTATACAAAACAAGCACCTCATACAGATCTGACATAGGAGTATTTCTCAAAGGAAGATGACCAACTCTTCATATTTGATAAATCCTCTCTTGCTCAACCACTCTCACGTATCTCACTCGTTTAGGTTAACTTCTATTTTTCTGTGTGGAAAGAAATCATCTTATTGGAGGCTCTGCCCTTATGAGGTCAAGGATAGCCACTGTTACTTAAATATGCCATATTGCTGCTGCTTTCTAATTAATACTGGCAGCAACATCAATTTTTGAGTTGTTGTCAGTTTGCTATCAAGCCGGGGTGTTCACTGCTGTTGTTTTACAAGCTTCAAACTATTGTTTTACAAGCTTCAAACTATTGTTTTACACATCAATTTTCTGTGTGGAAAGGAATATGGTGGTCATGTATTTGGTTCCTTGTTGTAAATATTTGAACTTCAAACTATTGTTTTACAAGCTTCTGCAACTTTTTCTTAATTGTTCATGCTGCTGTTATGAATTCACTGCTGTTGCTACTGTACTTGTCATGATGTTGTACTTGTGATGATGCTACTTGTGATCTTCTGAAATGACCCATTGGCGACTTCATTAGGCGGGGATAATGATTTTGCAGGTACCCCGAGAGGCCCTTGAGTTTGCTGGAATGTTGATTAACTTCCGTTCCGGCAAATTCGGGTACTCCATATGTCCTATTTTCAGCAAAGGTCATGCTGAAATTTTCCGTGAATTTTAGCATGACTTTGCTAAAAATAGGACATATAGGGTACTTGTGACTAATGCATGGGCCGGGGTATCTTAGTGGTTAATTAGGTAGGATCAAGTGATTAGAGCCAAGTGATTATTCCCAACTTACAATTCTCCTTCCTAGCTTAGCTTTTAGGATGCCTCGGTGTCGACAAACCATAAATTATGAAACCTTGGCTTTTAGGGTCCCTCGGTGTCGATAAAAACCGAAATGATGAAAGCTTAGGCTTTTAGGGTGCCTGGGCGTCGAAAAACCCTCAATTATAAAAGCTTAGCTTTTAGGATGCCTCGGTGTCGACAAACCCTAAATGATGAGACCATGATCTTGTTCCTTGACAATAACCAACTTTTTGACCAAACTTTGTTCCTATTTAGAGAGAAACATGGCCAACAATGATGAGGCCGGCGGTTCGGGCGGGAAGGCATTCTGGGAGCTGTCCCAGGAGATGGAGGAACAACCTCACTTGTATGAGGACGCCGCCTTCCACACCGATCCTGAGACCACTGATGGTACCGCGGAGGATGACCCCACTGATGCCACCACTGATGGTGCCGCCGAGAATGCCACCACTGATGATGGCGGCGCACGCACAGATGGCAGCCAACCGAAGAGGCAACGGAAGGACCGGCGCCCGACCGTGCTCCGCACCCTCAAGGAGGAAGTTACTGAAGTGGACCCCGACGGGAATCCAACGGTGCCCGAACGAATAGTCAAGGGGTACTCGATTCAGCTCGGGTGCATTCTCCGGAGCACCGTCTCGATCAACAGCGAGAACCTGAGGCATCCTGACAACGCGAATTACCGCAACCTCCTCTTCACGAAGCTGCACGAACGATACAAGTTCCCCGCTCAATTTGATAACACAAGCCTCAAAGGGAATAAAGTGAACAATGCTGCCCTCACGAAGATGAGCAAGGCCCTGTCTACTTGGAAAACCAATGTGAAGATAATGATCAAGAAAGGTGAGAGTTATGAGACGATCAAGGAGAAACATCCTTCGATCACCGAAGATGACTACAACGAATTCAAGATCACTTGCTCGAGCGCCTCACACTCCGAATCAAGTCAGTGGGGGAAAGAAATGCGGGAGCTCAACTTAGGGGAACACACACTCGGTCCCGGCGGTTACAGAGTGGCGGAGCCTATATGGGACAAGGAGGAGGCGGACCGTGCCGAGCAAGGCCTACCGCCCCTCTTCGATAAATACGGTGACAAGCAGACCAGGAACTTTATCAGGGCCCGGTACAAGAAGGACCCGAAAACAAAGGAGCTGACCACGGATCCGAAGACCAGGGCGCTTGAGCTTGTTCTGGTAAGGAATACACCCCCGCGTAATTAGCTCCATATGGTTGCATTCTAATTAATGAAGCCAAATTTCTAAATGATTCACATTCTGTGACGACCCCGGCCCGATCGTGCACTAAACATACACGCAAATGCACACGATCAAGCCTAAGGACTCACGTGAAGGAATCACAGCACAACTCTAAAACATAAATAAATACATACAAGTTATATATTACAAGCCAGGGGCCTCGAGGGCTCGAATACATAACAAGTGTCATACACATAGTCAGCGGAAGCATTAGATGTCTGGGTACAGACATAGAACACAAGTTCAGATAGGCCTCATACGAGGCGGGGCAAAAGAAAAGCTACGATCGAAAAGGCGCAGGCCTCCTGCCTGGGACCTCCGATCCTACTCCTGGTCGTCGTCCGCCGGCTCCTCGTAGAAGTACTCGCCGGCCGGGTAGTAGTAGTAGCCAGCCTCGGGCTGGTAGTAGTAGTCGTCAACAGGGGCTGCGGGCACCATGGCTCCGTCGTCTGGTTTATCACGCGGGTAGGACAAAAGAGGAAGCAAAGCAACCGTGAGTACTCATCCAAAGTACTCAGCAAGACTTACATCAGATCTATACTAGCAATGCATTATTTTCAAAGGAGGCTTTATGTGGGTGGACTAGACTGCAGAAAGCCAGAGTAGAGAGGGGAAAAGCCTAGTCCTGACGAAGACTAGCATCTTCAGGGTCTTGCAGCAATTAGAAGGGAACAGAATAGTTCATCATAATGTATAGTGTTTATAGCAATATCATCTTCATATCTCAAGTCACCAGTTCTAGTTGTACCGAAGTGGATACAACTCCGAGTGTCCATTACCGTAGGACAGGCTATCGATAGATGTTTTCTTCCCTGCAGGGGTGCACCAAGTTACCCACCACGCTCGCTTAACTCCGGCCGGACACACCATCAGGTCATGCCCGCCCTCGGTCAAACAATACGACGCAACCCGACCGGATACCGCCAGAGAGGATCAAGCACGTCGGACTAACCTATGCCCCCAGGGGTCTTGGCCATCGCCCCGGACGCTCCTGCACGTTACGTGGCCGTTCGGTAGCAGACCTAGCAACCCCTTATACAAGCACGCAGTTGCATCCAGGGTCCAATCCGAACGGGCCGCTCAATCGCTGACGTCGTGACGACTCCGGCTGATGTATATGACGCAGAGCACCCACTCACACCCACGTGGTGGTTAGTGCTATCGGACCCGGAGGCCCCTCGGATTAAATATCCAAATCGCTTAGTGTATTGGGAGCGCGCGGTAACGAGCAGAGCCTACGATACTGTTGGCCCCGTCGTCCCGTCTCGAGGACTTGTCACAAGGACTGGGAATGACCGGTCACGCCTCGTAGTTATCTCGCGGGTACCCTCACTGGTCACCCGACTCCACAGCTCACGCCTCGAAGGCACTCGCGGGTACCCCTCAGGGTCAACCCGTCTCCATCCAACATGTGTAGTAGTAACTTCAAAGTGTCATCAGATGCACGATACCTCTGGCCGCACGCCTTTGTTCCTGGCGACGTCCGGCCTCGGGGATCGATACGTCTTTAAACACGGTATGGTAATCCAGGGCATCCGTGTGGTTTTTATGCCGATGAGGAATCCGAGGAATCACCCTCGTTGGATTCCTAAACGACAAGTCCCGTTAAGGTGGTACCGGAGGAATCACCCTCGGCGGTATTCACCATAGCGGATGCACGACAAAAGCTAAGTCGGAAGTGGGAAGAGGAATCACCCTCGGTAACCCACAACGAGCCAGCTATACTACAGGGACAACATCAGAAGTGAGTCCGGAGGTATCACCCTCGTCACCCGATGTTAACTCTGCGGAGTCGAGCATATTAGGGGGGGTGTGCGGTGATGTGAAGAAGGTCAGGGGAAGGGGCTCGATCGCTTGATCGAGGCAAGGGTACTATGCGAGGCAACTACGAGAAAGCGGGACCTTAGCAGTGCTACCCAACCTATACTAAGCAGTTTATGAATAAAGACAAGTATCAACAGTATTTGCAAAAACAGGCTATGCAACAGTAATAGGAGCAGTAGCAGTAGCAGCAATTCTAATGCAAGAATAAGAGAGAATAGACATAGGCGATATCGGAAATGCTCAAGGGGGGGTTGCTTGCCTGGTTGCTCGGTGGCAAAAGCAAGGTCGTCGGAGGGGGAACCAATCACCGGGACGGCGTCGGTCTCGGGATCTGCGTCAGCGCCGGGCTCTACCGAGAGAGAAGAGGGGGGAGAAACAGATAAATACACAAAACATATGCAACACAGAGCGTGCTAAGCTAACGTGCAGTGCAGGGTTGCCTAAAAACATGTCTAGGTCATATTAGTTATTTTTAAGATTTAACTGGAATTATTTACCGGTGTATGTGCACTATTCATCTACCGGAACAGGCTAAAAGTTGCGGGTTCACCTCCGTAGAGGGTCCCGACACGGAAACGGATGGTACGGTTAGAATCGTCTCGTCGTTCTGAGCAACTTTCATATAGAAAGTTTTTCGATCCGAGCTACGGTTTAAAAGTTATGAATTTCTAAATAATTTAGACATTTTCTGGATTTATTTTAAATAATAGAAATGAGTTATTGCGCCAGCATGACATCACAGTGACGTCAGCAGTCGGCTGACCAGGTCAAACCTGACCTGTGGGTCCAGTGGGACCCACATGTCAGCCTCTGTTATAAAACAGAGTTTGTTTTAATCTAAACTAAATCTATTTAGCTACTGGACCCCACCTGTCATAGACTAATTAATCTTAATTAATTTATTTTTATTTATAAAACATTTTAGTTAAATAAAAGGGCGGTGGGGCCCGCGTGTCAGTGGCACAGGGCTGCCCAGTCAGCACAGTTGACCAGTCAACGTGGTCAACTGGGCCCGTGGGGGCCCACTGGCAGTGACCCTGGGGGTGGCCCCAGGTCAGCCACGTCGGCCGGGTCGCCGGAGTTGCCCCGGCGACCACTCCAGCGGCGGTTTCTCGCCGGAGTTGATCGGAAAGGCGCTACGGTGGTCCGTTCGGCGCGCGGCTGGGCGCGTTCGAACGAGGAGGAAGTGCCGCATCCAACGGTGGCCGTAGTGTCACCGGAGCTGACCGGAAACGGCGCCGGCGATGAGCCGTGGCGGAGGAGCGCTCGGGTGCTCGTCGGGGAAAACGCTACGGTGAGCAAAACAGACGGGGCCGTGCACCTACGGCACCTACGTGCGCTGGCGAGCACGACGGGCATGCTTGCGCGGGCGTTCGGCCACCGGAACATGGCCGGAGATGAGCTCGTGCGGCGGTGGGTTCGAGCTTCGGTGAAAGGATGGCTACGCGCGCAGGACGGAGCGGAGAGGAAAGGGGAGAGATGGTGGCTCACCGCGCGGCACGCAGAGGGCCCTCGACGGCTTAGTAGCAGCAGAACGACGCCGGCGACGTAGAATTGCGACGGCGACCCGAGGAGGAAGACGACGTCGCAGCAGCAGCTGCAGGGCCTCCTTGCTCCTACTGGGGTCACCAGTCGACGAGGTAGACGTGGGCGACACTCTACGGCATCTCGGCGGCTCGAGGCGACGACGGTGGCTGCGAGGGCAGCGGTCGAACGGCGACGACGGCGCTCGGTGGCCGGATCTGAGAGGGGAGGAGGCGAGGGAGAGAGCGGGCGAGCTCGGGGAAAAGGGGGGGAATGGATGAGGACGGCTCGGGGAGGAGCAGGGGCACGGCCTTATCCCCTCGCCGGCCCTGTGGCGGCAGGTGTCGGCGGGGGCGCGGTGGCGAGCGCGGCGACCACGGCGGCGGTGACACGAGGAGGGAGCAGGTGAGGGAGGCGGGCTGGGCCGAGCTGGGCCACAGCAGGTAAGGCCTCCTGGCCCTTTTCCTTTGTTTAATTTTCTGTTTACTTTTATTTCAACAGCAAAGAGAAAAAGGAAAAGGTAGGGCCATCAAAAGATGTTTGTAAAAAGTGTGGGTTGGTCAAAAATGAGGTTGCAATATTCCTCATCTCCAAAAATTGCTTTGGGCTAATTTGGATCATTTTTGAATTTTACAAAAATGAAAAGGCATATTTAAGTGCTGATATTGCACTGTTTAATGCCCTAGCCCACATTTGGAGTTGCTGGTGATGTTGTTTTCCCTAACAACATTTATTTGGAATATTTGCAACAACATGGACATTTTTTTCAAAAATTTTGGAACAACTTCATTTTGCACTTGAATTTGAATTTGAATTTTCAGTGGAAGTTTGAATTGGGAGCTTAACCTCTGTGATTAGTTAAAGCAAATGAAGATGACTTGGCATCATTAGTAGAGTGACACAGTAGTTAGCACATAGGGGTGTTACAAATTCTCCTCCTCTAAAAGAAATTCTCGTCCCGAGAATTTAGGAGGTAGAAGAAAAGAGGTCGGGGTATTCCGCCCGAAGGTTTTCCTCGCGTTCCCAAGTGGCTTCATCTTCAGTATGATTTGACCACTGCACTTTCAGGAACTTGGTTGTCTTCTGACGGGTCCGACGTTCAGTTTGATCGAGGATGCGGATCGGATGCTCCTTATAAGAAAGGTCATCTTGAAGCTCGAGCATCTCGTGATCCACAGCACGATGCGGGGACTCCTTGAAGGATCGACGAAGTTGTGACACATGGAAAACATCGTGGATATGCGAGAATTGCGGTGGCAATTGCAGTTTATAAGCCACGAATCCACGTCTAGCAACCACGGGAAAGGGACCAATGTAGCGTGGAGCTAATTTGCCCTTGATGCCGAAACGGTGCGTGCCCTTCATAGGGGTGACACGAAGATAAACTTGATCACCGGGTTGATAAGTCAGACCCCATCGCTTGCGATCATAGTTGCTCTTCTGACGGTCTTGAGCCGCCTTGAGATTTTCACGCACGATGCGGACTTGCTCTTCGGCGTGTTGAATAATGTCCGGACCAATAACTTGTCGTTCCCCAGTTTCTGACCAGTTCAGAGGGGTTCGACACTTACGTCCGTACAGAACTTCAAAGGGAGCCATCTTCAAGCTTGCTTGATAGCTGTTGTTATACGAGAACTCGGCATATGGAAGGGATTCTTCCCATTTCTTACCGAATGATATAACACAAGCTCGCAGCATATCTTCAAGCACTTGATTGACTCGTTCAACTTGACCTTGGGACTGGGGGTGATAAGCTGAACTCCAGTGAATATGAGTTCCCAAAGCTTCTTGAAAACTTTCCCAGAACTTGGAAGTGAACAGGGTGCCACGGTCCGAACTGATCTCCTTCGGAATTCCGTGGAGGGATACAATTCGGGAGATATACAGTTCTGCTAACTGGCTAGCAGTGATAGTCTCCTTGATTGGCAGGAAGTGTGCAACCTTTGAGAGTTGGTCGACGACGACAAGAATGGCATCGTTACCCTTCTGGGACTTAGGAAATCCAGTAATGAAATCCATCTGCACCTTATCCCATTTCCACAGCGGAATAGGAAGAGGTTGCAGAAGTCCAGCAGGCTTCTGATGCTCTGCCTTCACGCGACGACAGACATCGCATTCAGCAACATAACGAGCAATATCCCGCTTCATATTAGGCCACCAGTACCTTTGGCGGAGATCACGATACATCTTAGTACTACCAGGATGAATAGTCAGCGGTGTATCATGTGCCTCCTTCATGACCTTGTCAGTCATTAGGTCGAAATGTGTTACCACGATGCGGCCTCGGAAATACAAGGTTCCATCTTCGGATATTGAGAAATCCCTGTATTTCGGAAGATGAAGTTCCTGCTTCATAACATCAACGTAAGCATCTTTGGTTTGCGCTACCTTGACAGCCTTCTCAAGATCCGGCTGTATCACAAGGTCATTAAGCGAACCATGTGGAACGATATGCAGATTCAGCTTGCGTAATTCCTCATAAAGACGAGGTTGAGCTCGCCTAACCTTGAGGTTGGTGCTGTATGACTTGCGACTCAAGGCATCGGCCATCACATTAGCCTTGCCAGGGGTATAAGAAATTCCGCAGTCGTATTCAGAAATAGTTTCCAACCATCGCTGTTGGCGGAGATTAAGATCCGGCTGAGTGAATAAATATTTCAAACTTTGGTGATCAGTATAAATCTCACACCGGTTACCGAGAAGGTAATGCCGCCATAGCTTCAATGCAAAGATCACTGCAGCAAGTTCAAGATCATGCACTGGATAATTCTCTTCATGCGGACGCAATTGACGCGATGCATAAGCAACTACTCTTCGTTCTTGCATTAGGACACAGCCTAATCCTTGACGAGAGGCGTCACAATATATCACGAAGTCCTTGCGAGAATCTGGAGGAGCAAGCACTGGAGCAGAAACGAGCTTGTCCTTAAGAGCTTGAAAGCTTTCCTGGCATTTATCTGTCCACTCAAACTTAACGCCTTTGTGAAGCAGATTAGTCAGGGGCTTGGCAATCTTGGAAAAGTTCTCGACGAAGCGACGACAATAGCTTGCAAGGCCGAGAAAACTGTTGGAAATATGCCCTAGAGGCAATAATAAAAGAGTTATTATTATATTTCTTTGTTCATGATAATCGTTTATTATCCATGCTATAACTGTATTGATTGGAAACTCAAATACACGTGTGGATGAATAGACAGACTTTGTGTCCCTAGTGAGCCTCTACAGGACTAGCTCGTTGATCAAAGATGACCGCGGTTTCCAGGTCATAGACATGAGTTGTCATTTGATAACGGGATCACATCATTAGGAGAATGATGTGATGGACGAGACCCAAACGTTAACATAGCTTTTGATCGTGTCAGTTATCGCTATAGTTTTCTGCATGTCAAGTATAAGTTCCTATGACCATGAGATCATGTAACTCACTGACACCGTAGGAGTGCTTTGTGTGTGCCAAACGTCACAACGTAACTGGGTGACTATAAAGGTACTCTACAGGTATCTCCGAGGGTGTCTGTTGAGTTGACATGGGTCGAGACTGGGATTTGTCACTCCGTGTGACGGAGAGGTATCTCCGGGCCCACTCGGTAATACGTCATCTCAATGAGCTCAAAGTGACTAAGTAGTTGGTCACGGGATTATGTATTACGGTAACGAGTAAAGAGACTTGCCGGTAACGAGATTGAACTAGGTATAGAGATACCGACGATCGAATCTCGGGCAAGTAACATACCGACGAGACAAAGGGAACTGTATACGGGATTGCCTGAATCCTTGACATCGTGGTTCATCCGATGAGATCATCGAGAAACATGTGGGAACCAATATGGGTATCCAGATCCCGCTATTGGTTATTGACCTGGGAGTGTCTCGGTCATGTCTACATGGTTTCCGAACCCGCAGGGTCTACACACTTAACGTTCGGTGACGCTAGGGTTGTTAGTGAGAAAAGTGCATGGTTACCGAAGGTTGTTCAGAGTCCCGGATGAGATCCCGGACATGACGAGGGTCTCCGGAATGGTCCGGAGACGAAGATTGATATATAGGATGAAAGGTTTCGGAGTCCGGAAGTGTTCCGGGGAGCATCGGGAAATCGGCGGAGTACCGGAAAGGGTTTCGGGGGTCCCGGAAGTGTTTCTGGGCCTAATGGGCCACAAGGGGGGACACCACAGCCCTCATAGGGCTGTGCGCCCCCCCCTGGGCCCTCTCCTTGTGCGCCAAGGGAGGTGGACCCCTCTAGGGTGGCCGCACCCCCTTAGCCTTGGGGGGCAAGGCACCTAGGGGGGGAAACCCTAGGGCCTGGCCCTTGGCCGCCGCC
>LR738712.1:853222410-853256227 GCA_902687465.1 Secale cereale
TGGAGGAACCGGATGAAAACGAGTTTCATCGTGATGATGCTCATCGTGACGACCGCAGCTCTCTTCTATGTGATGGTAGTTTAGATGATCGATATCGACTTGTAATGCGAAGACAAACTCGCTACTCGCGATCTCGAGACTTGTAATATATTGTTCTATCTTTGTTCGGTCTTTTCAATTCGGAGACTAATATGATCGATGAATTGTATTCGGAGACTAATATGATGAATTGTATTCAGAGATTAATCTTCTATTGTATTCGATGAATGTGTTGTTGATGTGTGCTGTCTATATTCTGTGCAATTATACATTTTGTAATCTGTGCAAAAAAAACAAAAAAATAATATTAAAAAAACCTAATATTCATACTAATGGCGCATCAGAGAAAAGTGCGCCATTAGTATGCCAAAGCATAGTAATGGCGCATTAACAGGCAGTGCGCCATTACTATGCGGATACTACTAATGGCGCATCATACTTAGTGCGCCATTAGTATGCCATAGCACCTGGCCCCTGGGAGGCATACTAATGGCGCACTAAGGTGCACACTAATGGCGCATCCGAGGTGCGCCATTAGTATACCAGATATTAATGGCGCACCAGAGGTGCGCCATTAGTATCAAATACTAATGGCGTGCTAGTAATGGCGCACCACTAATGCGCCATTAATGGCCAAATTAGGTGCGCCATTAATAGGCCTTTTCCTAGTAGTGCCGGCAGTGGGCAATCTTTCCAATTTTTCAACAGCTCGTCTATTTCCTCGCCGCTCCTCGTACGCGGGCGTCCTCGGGGTTCGGTTTCACCATCGAACAGATCCTTGCGTTTTCTCCACAGGTCATCGTCGCGAAGCCACCTTCGATGTCCCATGAACACGGTTTTCGAAGACCCGGGATCTCTATCTAGCTGGCGATACGTTGTGTCATCCATGCACCTGACGCATCCAGAAAATCCGTGGACCGCCTGCCCCGCGACATATCCGTAACCGAGATAGTCGTGCACCGTCGTGAGCAGCGCGGCTCTCACAGGGAAATATTCTTTCTCTGAGGCGTCCCACGTATTGGCTGGCGTTTTCCACAGCGTGTCAAGCTCCTCTTTCAGCAGCCCCAGATACAGATTGATGTTGTTCCCTGGTTGTTTCGGTCCTTCAATTAGCATACTCATGTGAATGTACTTCCTCTTCATGCACAACCAGGGGGGAAGGTTGTACATCCACACAAACACAGGCCAGGTGCTATGTGTGCTTCTCTGGCTGCCAAACGGATTGACTCCATCGGTGCTCGCGCCCAGCACGATGTTCCTTGGATCGTTCCCAAATTCTAGGTCTTCGAAGTTCAACGCTTGCCACTGGCTCGCATCCTTAGGGTGACTCAGCATCTTGTCTTTTTTATCTATCTCCGGATCATTTGCGTCATCTTCTCGCTTCTTCTCCTCCCTATCCGCGTGCCAACGCAGGAGCTTTGCTACCTTAGGGTCCGCGAAATACCGCTGCAGACGAGGAGTGATCGGAAAGTACCACACCACTTTTCGAGGAGCTTTCTTTCTCTTCTTGTATCGAGTGACGCCGCACACCGGACATATGGTAGACTCCGCATGCTCGTCCCGATAAATGATGCAATTGTTCATGCACATGGTATTTCACGTGCGATAAATCCAGAGGACACACGATTTTCTTCGCCTCCTCCAAACTGGTCGTGCACTTGTTCCCCTTGGGAAGACGTTCGTGCCAGAATGACATGTTCTCGTCGAAGCATGCGTCAGTCATTTTGTGTTTTACCTTCATCTCCAGAGCCATGAGCGTTACTTTCAGGCGGGTATCCTCGGGCCTGCATCCTTCATACAATGGAGTAACCGCGTCTAACTCAAGTTGATCCATCTTGGCTTTCTCTCGGGCGGCAGCTCTTGCGTTATCCGTCTGCTTGAGAAGCAGCTCTTGAATATGAGGGTCCTGCACCCAGCCCATCGATGGTCCAGCGTCGTCTGCTCCGCCGGCATCATCATCTTCATGATCATGCCCGTCGTCTGCTCCGGCATCTTCCTCATCATCATGTCCTGCAACTTCTACATGATGACTGTGTACAGCATCACCGTCGTGATCATCTCCTGGGGATTCTTCGTCTTCTCGCCCGCCAGAGCCGCGGTGGTTGTCTTGCTGCCCTTCAACATTTCTTGCCCGACCCCCATGGACGACTTCGTAGTCATCTTCATCACCTTGCCACCGATAGCCATCCATGAAACCACGCAAGAGCAGGTGGTCCCGCACCTGCCCGGAATCCGGGTCCGCAATAAGGCTCTTCAGCTTGCATCTTCGACACGGACATCTTATCTCCGTCTCGTTCTTTTGAAGCATCTCGGCCTTCGCGGACCTCAAAAACCTATTCACGATGCCTTCGGTCATCGTGCGGACCATGGTCGCCTGCGGGGTAGACCAAAATGATATTTTAGAACCAAGAAAAAATTTGGCATGACTTTCCCTAAAAATAGGACCAAAAAGAATGCTTAATGCCAAAATTCTCGCCGAAACGAAAATGAATCAACATTCCGGAAAAATATTGGCAACTATCGCATTTCAAATACCGGTACACCTCCAAACACAAACACATATGCAACACCACAAACATATGCAACACCACGAACATACATAGATCTAGATAGGCCATAAAAAGTGCATGTGCACATTGTTGTAGGGAGAACAACATAAATATAGCTTCCCCCCTTACTTACCTATCAAAACAAGGTAATTTAACCACTTAATTTGAATGAATCTATGATGGAAATGAGGTGAAAAAGAGGAGGCACCCGAGACAAGGAGGAGGTGGAGAGAATGAAGTGGGGAGAAAGTGAGTGTGGGTAGGAGAGGCTGTCCAAAATATCTTGTTGCTGCCCACTTACTAATGGCGCACCAACTCTAAATGCGCCATTAGTAATCCAGGTTACTAATGGCGCACCTTCTAGTGGTGCGCCATTAGTAGTTTTGCAAAAAAAAACATACTAATGGCGCACTGTACTAGTTTAAACTAGTAATGGCGCACTCCATTAGTAGTTTTGCAAAAAAAGAATAAAAAATATAATAAAAAAACAACATTAGTGGCGCATTTTCCGACAGGTGCGCCATTACTAGTTACAACTAGTAATGGTGCACTTTGTCTGGATGCGCCATTAGTATGTTTGGACAGGCGCACTAGTTCAAAAAAAAATTGATACTAATGGCGCACCCTAGGCCAGGTGCGCCATTTGTAGTTTCAACTCTAATGGCGTATCAGAAGGTGGTGCGCCATTAGTATATACTAATGGCGCACCGCTTGTCTGGTGCGCCATTAGTGTCAATCCCATCTATAACCTTTTTTCTAGTAGTGAACCAAGCTTTGCATCAATGCATCATATATATCAGAAACAAGAACAAAGATTAGAGCAGAAGGATCGTTTAGAGACTTAGCGGGCTAAATGACTCCAAATTTAGTGGTGTAACGGGCTATTAGCGTCATTTTCAATTGTGTAGCTTTAGCGGGAGATCTCTCCAAACGTATTATTTAAAACTTTGTGATCAACCAAATGGATCCACTAGCTATTTTAGTGGTAATTAAGTTTGACCCAAGTACCAGCATGTGTATATTCAACACTATCAGTATGTAAGCAAGTGCATCACTGCAAGATTTGCCTCATCAATTAAAGCAGAAGAGAGTTGCCAATGCATCACTGCAAGGTCCAAATAAAGTTAACCTAGTGGTTTCTGTGTTGTTGTATGTCGTAGCTGCTGGTCGATCCGGTATGCCGATCAAAATCAGTTCACTACCTACCATACCATTACAAACAAAACTCACTAGCTAGCTAGTTACTCACTAATACTCCCTCCGTCACAAAATAGATGACTCAACTTTGTATTAACTTTAGTACAAAATTAGTACAAAGTTGGGTCATCTATTTTGGAACGGAGGGAGTATATAAGATACTAACAGCTTGGCATGAGCGATTAGCTATCTTAAAAACAATCAAGAACATATCAGATACTGATGGCTTTTCTTTTAGATACATAGATGTTGATGAGTGGAGGAGGCGAGAAAGAAAACCGATTACTGTAAACCCTTCTACTCCCTTTGTTCTCAAATATAAGTCTTTTTAGAGATTTTAATATAAACTACATATGAATGTATACAGATGTATTTTAGAGCATAGATCCACTCATTTTGCTTTATACGTAGTTCATATTAAAATCTCTAAAAATACTTATATTTAGGAACGGAGTGAATATATATCATGGGCAAAAATACAAAATAAACTTGTGCATGCCTTGTCTCTGTCTGACTCCCAGCTTGGACATACATGGTGATGGTTAACGAAACACACTGAATAATTAGTACTCCCACCGTAAACTAAACAATGGTTTAAACGCTCTTATATTAGTTTACAGATGGAGTACTAGTGTTTTTGTTTGTTGGTACGTCGCTCTCCTTCCCTGGTTGAGTACAATTTCCAGCAATTTTCTCCTGTTCTCTCTAGCCTTCTTTCCTTGCTGAATTCATTCTTCAGGCACCTTAATGAAATCATGGCTGGTCTTACAAGTTTGCTGGCTGCCTAATAAATCGAGTGAATTGCAAAAAACCACCACATTACAGACTAGGTTTACAGAAAACACTCTTCTATGAATTTCTGCCAGAAAGCACCGATTATGAGCCCAATCTTTTGCAAAAAACACTAATTGATGGATAAGAGCATTTTAATGACGATTATGACATGTGGGTCCCGCATTTGATGACGTGGCCTAACGATTCACACTAAATGACGTTAGACTGGTCTTTTGGCAAAAAAACTCCCTCCAAAAACGAATATCCCTCCCCTACCCCTATCCAGATCGAATCAAATCGGATCTTCCCACACACCGCCCCCCTTCCAGTTGATGCCGTCGCCGGAGGCATGCGCCCCGCCAGGTGCTGATCCCGATCCCGGGACGCGTCGCTCGCCGGCGCGGGCCTGTCGCCCCGCCGCCCAGAGCAGGAGCCCGCCGACGCGCTGTGGGGCGCGGCCGACGCCGTCTCCGCGCTGGTGGAGCAGTGCACATACCTCTGCTGGAGTTCGCCGCCGCCGCTCCTGCGTCCGCTTCGTCCGCCCGAGGGGCGCCTCACAACCCACCTGCACGCAAGGTGAGCTCCTCCACGGTCATGTCGTTGATGAGCAAGGCGAACTCCACCACGGCCACGGCCTGAGGAGTACTTTCTCCGCCACCAGCCATCTTGCTCGCGATTGAGTCGTGGTTCTCGCTTAATTAGTGTCCGCGGGGAGCGCGTGCGGGGCGGCCGGCGTTCGTGTGCCTCTCCGGCGAGATGGGCGACCTTGGGGCTGATTGCTTTTTTTATTATGAATGAAGGGTGTGTGTGCAAAATATCAGGGGCCGTTTTGTAAATTGGGAACTAACCACTCTATAACGTTATCTGTACTGAACCGTTACGCAATGTCAGGAAATATGGGACCCACCTGTCATAATTGCGCTTAAAACAGCCTAAATTGTCAATCAGTGTTTTTTGCAAAAGATTAAGCTCATAATCAGTGTTTTCTGACAGAAATTCGTAGAAGAGTGTTTTCTGCAAGCCTATGCTTCAATGTGGTGGGTTTCTGCAATTCACTCTAATAAATCTAATGTGCATATGGATGTGTGCATCGTAGTGATGCAGAGGCTAAGGTACTAACCTCCTTTTCAAAAATAATAGATTCTAATGTGTCACGCTCAAATCTGATCTTAGTTGGCCAAAGAGCAGCAGACGTCACCCGGTGGCATGACGTCACCCCCTATTAGTTTAATTGACATCGTTTCCAACCTTGCAAAAGGAGAGGAGCCGTGGTTCCAGCCAGTGCTCTGAGGAAGCAACCAAGAAAACTCACAAGAAGAAGGAAAAAAAAGGCACAACTTTGAGAGCATGCACGGTTGATTTTCTGGCTTTCTTCAGAGACTAATGACCTGTTCGGATTCTCTCCGCTCAACAACTGCGGCTCCCGTAGCGGAGGGAGCAGCAGCATAATCTCAGAGAATGGCTCAAACCGTGCTCCTCGTTTTCTCTACAACGTGGAGCGGAGTTTTAAGATTGGAGAGGTTCCGAACAGGTTCATACTATTACCATTTCTTGCCCCGAAAGGGGGTAAATAAAGAGAAAAAGGCAGAGATTGGCATTTATCTGTATTTGGTAATGCGTTGTGTGATGAGCAGATTGCAGTTGGACCTGCCAGCAGATGCATATATGGCTTACTAATTGTTTTCAGGTCTAGCCAACTCATACCACATGGATATATACTTAGTATATACAGTAGCTTGCATGACTGGATTTGGTAGGCTATCACATTTCCCCACTTTAACATGTGCTCAATTGATAATGCGCGTTACCTTAGCTTGTTTTAGTGGTGATATCATATCGAATCATACCATGGCCGGATCTTTGAGTGGGACACTTTGTGAATTACTCGTCCACTTGTAGATTATGCATGCATGGTCTTGTCCTAGATAGATATGCGGCATATGCATGATGTAATTATTATTTAGGGATGTAACCGATTATCAAGATCTGAATTTGTAAAGCCAAGACAAAAATGATCCGACTTTACCCGCAAAAAAGTAGTAAAAATGATCCAACTTTGTTCCTACGACCAAGCTGGCCGTCTTATCTAGTCACAGCAAAGGTGCAGCTTGACTTGATCCACGGAGGTAAGCATTGACTTATGTACATTTGATATTTGAACCAGTAAACCTGAGGAAACATATGCATTCATATTTCATTCAACCGTATGGTCGTACGGACCGGTCATGCCTTTTTGGCACTTTGGGGTTTCTCTTGCATACAAAGTCAAAAGGTTGATGAGCTTATTTATTTTTGTGGGTGAGGAGCTGTCTATCTATATGACCAAAGTGTGTAACTGCGTGCGTGCGTGTTTTCGTTTGTTTAGCTGTACCGATAAAAGACAATACAAATTAATGGATTTAATGTATAGAGTCAAAGTGTTCGAGAGATATGTATGTGCATGGTGGTGCCCTCTCATAATCTCACGTATATTCCATGGTATATTGAATTAATGTATCTGACTATTTCAGCCAGCTCTCAAGTTACACTCATGATGGTGCTTAATCCGTAAAGTCAAAAGTTTTTGCTCCTGTAAGCTATGTTAAATTGTGATCCAAATTATACCGTGTTGGACTAGACGTAGTACAACAGGTGTGGGCTTTTCCGTTGACGTCGACGTGTACGAGTACAACTCGTTTACATGTCCTCCAAGGACTCTCATGTATTGCCCTCTTATATACCCCACGTAGTCGCACCTAAGACGGTCTGTCGTCTCGTGCTTGTAATACTCCTCCTCATAGTGATTGCGCCTTCGTGCGTCCGTGGTTTTCTCCCGCAAGGGTTTCCACGTAAAAATTCGTGTCTCTCGTGTCTCGTTTATTCTCGTTATTATCTAACAAGTGGTATACAGAGCTGAGGTTAATATACGAGTTTTGAGATCGAGAGATTAGGGTTACTTGCGCCGGCGGCCGGCGCGTGACCAGGCAATCCGCGGTCGGATCGATTTTTCAGCCGAGACCGACAGGATTTCTGACGGGAGCAGTCGTCCGTGGCCAACACAAAGCTTCCGCCGCTCCGTACGCGTACAAATCGCTCCAGGCAGCAGCCGTTGTCTAATCCGCCCGCGCGGACTGAGCCGCTGCTTCAAGTCCCGAGGGCCTCAACCTATTGTACCGCTGATCGTGACGTGAAGACGGAAGCCACGTACTAGCACGTCAACTAGTACTACTTCACGTCAGTCATCTGCTACTAGTACTATTTGAGTACTAGTTAGATCATATTGGTTTTTCCATCAACTGCTACGTACACCGAGCGACTATCATCAGGTGCTATTTTTATTGATTCTTTGCCTTGCATATTAATTCTTTCAAGAATTTTTCTACCGGCTTGTACTACTTTGTGTACACAGATTTATCTACTCATGGCTTCCATGAAGTGTGATCTTCCGCTGCTGGACCGTGACACAAGGTTTACTCTATGGCAAGTCAAGATGCGGGCGTTGTTGGCACAGGCCGACTATGATGATGCACTGGATAGTTTTGGGAAGGACCGAATTCAGGACTGGACTGCTGATGAGAAAAGAAGGGATCGTAAGGCTTTGTCACAAATTCAACTCCATTTGCATAATAATATTTTGCAGGAAGTTTTGAGCGAGAAAACTGCCGCCGCTCTATGGTTAAAGCTGGAAAGCATTTGCATGACAAAAGATCTTACCAGCAAGATGCATCTGAAGCAAAAATTATTCCTGCACAGGTTACCCGAGGGAGGTAATGTTTTGAATCATATTTCAGAATTTAAAGAGATCATATCCGATCTAGCTGCAATGGAGGTTAAGTATGAAGAGGAAGATACTGCTTTAATGTTACTTTGTTCACTGCCAAGTTCTTATACCAATTTTAGAGACACCATATTATACAGTCGTGATACTCTCACACTTAATGAAGTTTATGAAGCTTTGAACTCTAAGGAGAAGATGAAATTAATGGTGCCTCATGATGGTTCGAGTTCATCCCAAGCCGAGGGATTATCTGTTCGTGGCAGGACAAAGGAGAAGAACTCCAATAATGGAAACAAAGGCAAAAGTAAGAACGGCCACAGGGGCCGGTCGCAATCCAGAGACAAGAAGTATTGCAGATATTGCAAGAGAGACGGGCATGACATCTCCGAGTGTTTCAAGTTGCAGAACAAGGAAAAGAGGAAAGGTAACAAACAAGGTGAAAATTCTGCTAACGTTGCTCGTGATGATAGTTCCGATGATGCTCTTGTCGTTACTGCTGGATGTGCTGAGACCAATGATGAGTGGGTACTTGACACTGCATGTACTTTTCATATGTGTCCGCATAGAGATTGGTTTACTACTTTTGATTCCACTACTGCTGCTGGTTCCGTTTTGGGTTTTGATAATTCACCATGCAAGATTGAAGGCATAGGTTCCGTTCGAATCAAGATGTTTGATGGCACAATCAGAACTTTGACAGATGTTCGGTATATTCCGAAGATGAAGAGAAATCTTATCTCTGTGAGTGCCCTTGATGCAAAGGGGTACAAGTATTCAGGTGGAGATAGTGTTTTGAAGGTCACCAGAGGTTCCCTTATTGTGATGAAAGGTGACTTAAGTTCGACCAATGGTCTTTATTACCTTCGAGGTTCTACCGTTTCAGGTAACGCTACTCCAGTTATTTCAAAGAATTCTGATTGTGAAGCTGCTAACCTTTGGCATATGCGTCTTGGACATATGAGTGAACTTGGTTTGGCAGAGTTATATAAGAGAGGTCTTCTGAAAGGATACGAAACTGGTAAATTGAAATTTTGTGAGCATTGTATCTTCGGCAAGCACAAGAGGGTGAAGTTCAATACTTCGACTCATACAACTGAAGGTATTCTTGATTATGTGCATTCTGATTTATGGGGACCATCTCGCAAGAAGTCACTAGGTGGTGCTAGTTACATGTTGACTATAATTGATGATTATTCAAGAAAAGTTTGGCCTTATTTCTTGAAGCATAAATGGCAAGCATTCTCAGCATTTAAGGAGTGGAAGATTATGATTGAGAGACAAACTGAAAAGAAGGTAAAAATACTTCGCACTGATAATGGTATGGAATTCTGTTCTAAGCAATTTAAGAATTATTGCAAGTCTGAAGGCATTGTCAGACACTACACCGTTCCTTATACTCCTCAACAAAACGGTGTTGCTGAGCGTATGAACAGGACCATTATTTCCAGAGCCCGTTGCATGTTGTCCAATGCAGGTTTGCATAAGCGTTTTTGGGCTGAGGCCGCTTCCACTGCTTGTTATCTCATTAACCATTCACCATCTATTGCTCTTAATAAGAAAACTCCAATTGAGGTATGGTCTGGTTCACCTGCTGATTATTCACAGTTGAGAGTTTTTGGTTGCACTGCTTATGCTCATGTTGATAATGGTAAATTGGAGCCTAGGGCTGTTAAGTGCATCTTTCTTGGTTATAAGTCTGGTGTTAAAGGTTTTAAACTGTGGAATCCTGAAACCCAGAAGGTTGTTATTAGCAGAAACGTTATCTTTAATGAATCTGCTATGTTACATGATGTTTCATCTACTAATGTTCCTGTTGAGAGTGAACAGCAGGCTACTATTCAGCATCCTACTGTTCAGGTGGAGCATGTTATTGATTCAGGTGATACATCTGGTAATGAAATTTTTGATGCACATGATGAACCCGTCGTTGATGATGAACATGTCACTCCCACTCCAAATCAGCCTATTGTTCCACCCGGTTGGAATCTTGCACGTGACAGAGTTAGGCGGGGTACTGATAAACCTAAAAGGTTAATTGAAGAGTGCAATATTGTTTCTTTTGCTTTATCTGTTGCAGACGAAATTGAAGGTAATGCTGAGCCTTCTTCATATTCCGAGGCTATTATTTCTGGTGATAGTAATAAGTGGATGACCGCTATGCATGATGAGATGGAATCACTTGAAAAGAATGGCACTTGGGATTTAGTAAAATTACCGAGAGAGAAGAAACCTATTCGTTGCAAGTGGGTTTTCAAGAGGAAAGAAGGTGTTTCTCCTAATGATGAGACAAGATATAAAGCAAGGTTAGTTGCTAAAGGTTATAGTCAGATTCCAGGTATTGACTATAATGAAGTTTTTTCTCCTGTCGTGAAGCATAGCTCTATTCGCACTTTACTTAGTATTGTTGCCATAAATGATTTTGAGCTTGAACAATTGGATGTTAAAACTGCATTCTTACATGGAGAATTAGAAGAGGATATTTATATGGAACAACCTGAAGGTTTTGTTATTCCTGGAAAAGAAAAGCTTGTCTGCAAGTTAAGGAAATCTCTTTATGGATTGAAACAATCCCCTAGACGGTGGTACAGGAGATTTGACACCTTTATGCTCTCTCAAGGTTTCAAAAGGTCTAAATATGATAGTTGTGTTTATTTGAAAACTGTCAAAGGTTCAACTATTTATTTGCTCCTTTATGTTGATGATATGCTTATTGCTGCAAAGAGTATGTCAGATATTAATGAACTAAAGAAGCAATTGAGTAATGAATTTGAGATGAAGGATTTGGGTGCAGCAAAGAAAATTCTTGGCATGGAAATATCCAGAGATAGGCCGTCTGGAAAAGTATATCTAAGTCAGAAGGGATATATTGATAAAGTTCTTCGTCGTTTTAATATGCATAATGCCAAGCCAGTAAGTACTCCGTTAGCTGCACACTTCAAATTATCATCAGCTTTATGTCCTAAGTCAGATGCAGATATTGAGTACATGTCTAGAGTTCCCTATTCGAGTGCAGTTGGTTCACTTATGTATGCCATGGTTTGTTCCCGTCCGGATTTATCATATGCATTGAGTGTTGTCAGTAGATACATGGCTAATCCTGGAAAAGAGCATTGGAGAGCAGTTCAGTGGATTTTCAGATACCTGCGAGGTACTTCTAATGCTTGTTTACAGTTTGGGAAAACTAGAGATGGACTTGTTGGTTTTGTTGATTCTGATTTTGCTGGTGATTTGGATAAGAGAAGATCACTCACAGGTTATGTTTTCACCATTGGTGGTTGTGCTGTGAGTTGGAGAGCAACTTTGCAGTCTATTGTGGCTTGTTCCACTACTGATGCCGAGTATATGGCTATTTCTGAGGCATGCAAAGAAGCTATCTGGTTGAAAGGTTTGTACGCTGAGCTTTGTGGAGATTTATCTTGCCCTACCGTATTTAGTGACAGTCAAAGTGCCATATATCTTACAAAGAATCCAATGTATCATGAGAGAACGAAGCACATTGATGTCAGATTTCACTATATTCGAGATGTTGTTGCTGAAGGTGATTTGAAGGTATGCAAGATAAGTACTCATGATAATCCTGCTGATACGATGACAAAGCCAGTTCCGACCAATAAGTTTGAGCTTTGCTCAGGCTTAGTTGGTATTTCTCACTAGTCCTATGGACTTTGACGCACAAGGTGTTTATGCTGATTTGGATGGAGTTATTCACTTTCTTCGACTACTGGAGGGAATTTGGATCAAGGTGGAGATTGTTAAATTGTGATCCAAATTATACCGTGTTGGACTAGACGTAGTACAACAGGTGTGGGCTTTTCCGTTGACGTCGACGTGTACGAGTACAACTCGTTTACTTGTCCTCCAAGGACTCTCATGTATTGCCCTCTTATATACCCCACGTAGTCGCACCTAAGACGGTCTGTCGTCTCGTGCTTGTAATACTCCTCCTCATAGTGATTGCGCCTTCGTGCGTCCGTGGTTTTCTCCCGCAAGGGTTTCCACGTAAAAATCTGTGTCTCTCGTGTCTCGTTTATTCTCGTTATTATCTAACAAGCTACATCTAGCTAGCTTCTTTTGTATAGCACATATTGACATATATGTATGTGAACACATCTGAGAGAAACAAGACATGGTACTCTGGTTAACACATAAACATGGTTTTAGATTGACCAAAGAACAAGGAAGAAAAACACAGCGGCTAAGTTTGACGCTTGATAAGCTCGTTCGGGCAACATATTGAAAATCATTGGCCACCTCGGTGGCAAGAAGGGAGAGGATAGCAGATCTAGCTTTGGTCTATTTTGGATTCGACAAGTGAGCAGTGAAACTTTGCTGGCATAGGTGCTTCCTCGTCAACTTCCTCTTCCACAGCTTTGACCTTCGCCATCGAAGCTATGGTTAAACAAAAGATTGTCTCCAGCGAGATATATTTGTGGGGCTAGGACGCGGCGCTGGCCTCAGGCGGACGATATGTTCGCAATCTCTGACACCCACGTCCTCAACCTATAGAAGGGAGGCCCTTCTTTCCTTGCCCGTGATGGCTGTGAACAGTGGCGTAGCTAGGGGGTGGACAGGATGGTCCATGGACCACCCTGAAATTCCCCCATAGCATGTATATAGTGTAGTAAAAAAAATATTTCTTTGAAATTAAATAAATTTATGTAAATATTTCTACTAATGGACCACCCTGGCACACTGGTCTGGCTACGCCATTGGCTGTGAAGGTGGTCATAACATCTCCGGCGAGGTTGCCAGAAGATTGAGGGCTCAATTGTGTTCCTGTTTTTCTTTACGGGTCTGGATGTAAATCGGGAGGACTATTTTATAAAAAAAAATCCATAGGGGTCTCCTGTGTAGATTGAAGACAGAGGATTATCCCTGACCTCTGCATCAAGCAATGTACACAACTACTTTGTTAAAGCGGCCTCGTCAACCATTGTATAAGACACTGATGACTCTTTCAGATGCCTAGATGTTGAGGTGAGAAAGAATATCGATTAAATATACCCATAGAAAGGAAAAAACAAGAACAAACTTACATATTGTATACCCGTTACATTTGCCAGTTTACGGTGATATAAAATTGTTGCACTGTATATTGTCCCGGCCCGTACATTACATTCGGGCTTGGACATACACTATACGATGATCATGATGGTCAAAGAAATACACTTGAATAATTAACAGTGTTTGTTAGTACGTCGCTCTCCTTCCCTGGTTAAGTAACTTTCCTGCAATTTCGTCTCCTGCTCTCTGAATAATCCCTTCCTCGCCATCCTGTATTCATTCTTCAGGCACCTTGACCATAGCCAGTCTTGCAAGTTTGCCTGCCGCCAAATAACTAACCATCAATCAATCCAATGCTCATGCTCAGTCTGGTCTTCGTTGGACAAAGGCAGCTAGCAGACGTCACACCCGGTCGCATGACGTCACTAGTTTAGCCTAACTGGCATCATTCCAGCCTTGGAAAAAAGAAGAAGAGAGAGACGTTGTGATTTCAGTGCTCAAGGAAGCAACCAAGAAAATTCCTCAGAAGACAAAAAAGGCACAATTGTCCTTTGATTTGAGAGCGCGCATGCACGATCGCTTTTCTGACTTTCTTCACCAATTAACCCGCAACAGCTAAAGCGCGAAAAAGGGGAAACGAGAAAAGGGGAAAGTTGGCATTTTATCTGAAATGCGTCGTGCGATCAGCGGGTTGTCGCTGGACCTGCCGGCAGATGCACATACATATGGCTCATTGTTTTCAGTGTTATCAGGGCCTAGTCAACTCACACTCACGCTACATGGATATATAAATGTATATAGCATCCCTCAATCTGGTAGGCCATCGCATTTCCCCACTTAACATGTGCTCAATTCATAATGCGTGCGTGCGTGCGTGCTGCTAACTTTAAGCTTGTTTTCAGTGGTCATACTCATATCACATCATGGCCAGATCTCAGCTGATCCATGTGTTGGGCGCTTTGCCAATTGATGATTGTCCACTTGTAGATTTTGCATGGTCTTGCCCTACATAGATACGGGCGTGTGCATGATGCAATTGTTATCTAGTAGGATGCAATTCACTGTCAAGATTTTAATAATTAAACAAAGGCAGAAATGATTGAAATTGTGCGTACCATTGAGTTGGGCGATCGATCACGGTCCCAGTAACAGTAACACTGCAGCTTGACTTGATCCACGGATGCTTAGCTTTGACTCTTTTGTACATCTAAGATTTGAACCAGTAAACCTGATAAAACTATTAGTTCAACAGCATGGTCGTGTGGATGGATCATGACTTTTGGCACCATGGTTTTTTTTCTGACCAAAGTGTGTAAGTGTGTGCGTGTGTGTTTTTGTTTACTTATTTAACTTAACAATTATTACAGTACAGATTAAATGATTTTATGTATAGAATCGAAGTGTTTGAGGTGAGGGATATGTATATGCATGGTGATGTCCTCCCATACTCTCATATACTTCCTCCGTTCCTAAATATTTGTCTTTCTAGACATTTCAAATGGTTACAACATACGAATGTATGTAGACATATTTGAGAGTGTAGATTCACTCATTTTGCTTCGTATGTAGTCACTTGTTGAAATCTTTAGAAAGACAAATATTTAGGAACGGAGGGAGTATATAAATACCTTCGTATATTGAATTCGCTTTTGAGGTGCAGCTTGACTTGACCCACGGAAGCTTAGCTTTTGACTCTTGTGTGCGTATGAGATTTGAACCAGTAAACCTGAGAAAATAATGCATTCATATTTGTTCAACAGCATGGGTGGTGTGGATCGAGCACGACTTTTGGCCCTAGGGGTTTTTTCTTGCATAAAAAGTCATAATGTTGAGGAGCCGGCTATCTGACCAAAGTGTGTAAGTGTGTGTTTTTGTTTGTGTGACCGTGTTGATAAAGACATACTAACACATTAATGGATTTTATGCATAGAATCAAGGTGTATGGTCATATCCTCTCATAATCTCACAAATACACCATCGTATATTGAACAAATGTAATTGACTATTTCAACCAGCTCTCAAGTCACACCCATGCAGGACGATTCCCCACAAACAAGGATGACTAATTAATTAGTTCAGTCAAAAGTTGCTGCTCATGTAAGCACATCTACAACAAACATGTAGCTAGCTTCTTTTATAGCATTAATAATATGTATGTGTTTGAACATATCTGGGAGAAACAAGACACGGTCCTCTGATGAACACGTAAACATGGTTTTAGATTGGTCTGAACTAGACCGAAGACCAAAGGGAAACACATTGCCTAGTTTGACACTTGAGGAGATCATTCGGGCAACATATTGATGATCACTGGCCGCTGTGGTGGCGGGAACGGAGAGGATGGGGATCTTGCTCTGGGCTTTTTCAGACCCGACAAGTCCAGGGAAATTCTGCTCGCATTGTTGCTTCCTCGTCAACTTCTTCTTCTTTTACATGGACCTCCGTGGCCGAGCTATGGATCTAACAAAGTATTAATTGCATCCGGCGAGCGATTTGGGTAGATAGGGCGCAATGCTGGCCTCAAGTGGATACATTGGCAATCTTCGACGCCCCCATCTTCAACCTCTAGAAGGGAGGCACCTTCTTTCCTTGCCCGGTGACGGCAAGGTTCTGGCTGAGATGGTGGCCATAGCATCTCCGATGAGGTCGCCGAAAGATTCGGGGCTCAATCGTGTCCTTGTTTTTCCTTATGAGGTCCTAAATATATATCAAGAGGACCCATTTGTAATTTCATCTTCCTACGGGGTCCTCTGTGACGTGTTGTAAAACCATTTTCGTAAAAGTTCTGTTATTATAATGCAGACCTTCGGCCCGTTCCCGTGCTAAGGAAAAAAATATTTCAGCATGCTTTGAAGTTCTTTCTCCCTTCTAGAAGGCGCATGCTTTCAAGTTACACCCATCCATGTAGGACGGTTCCCAGCAAACAAGGATGCTTATAATTATAAGTAGTTATCAAGTCAAAGGTTGTTGCTCATGCACAAGTTCATACACTAGCATATAGACCGATTCATGTGAACATATCTGGGAGAATTAAGTCATGGCCCTCTCTGATTAACACGTATAAACATGGTTTAGATCGGTCTAAACAAGATCAAAGACCAGACGAAAGCACAGTACCAGCTAAGTTTGACACTCCATGAGAGCATGCTTTGACAAAATCTAGCTAGCGCCATCAATAATAACTGCCATGCCACTATTGTCAACCTCCAAAGATCTCATGCATCAGTCAAGTCTCATATTCCTCGTCAGCTTTTGGAACAAGATGGGGAAAAGGACATGAAAGGACAGCCAAACTAATTAGCCATTCGTCACTTTGTGGTGGTAATCAGGAGGAAACCCTAGGTAGGGTAGCTAGCTGGCTTTGCTCGGTCAAGCAAACTGATTAACCACCGGGTAGATGTGTGGTGTGATCTTCGGACCAGTTCCAGCCACATGCAAAAAACCTTGGTAAAAAAAACAATTTTGTGATACTAGTTGTAGTACGATATCTTCAATAACATGGGTCTTATACAATTTGGTTGTACTCGAACGCAAAATTGATGCCCTTTTCTCCTAGGATACTGTGCTAATTCCGCAAGAAAAAAATGGTAGTGTATTAATTATATTTCTATAATTGTATATTTCCGGTCCGGAATAGGGTTTTTTCCGGACAATTCCCTCGCAAGTGAAAGCTTAAATCTTTTTTATTTGCACCCGCTTGCCTATCTTGGGAGCGTTTCTCCGAGCCAAGAGCGCTCTCAGCAAAAAAAGAAGACGACAAATCAGGTCAAAACAGTGCATGAATAGTAAACATTTTTACATGCCCTGAATTTGTTTTTCTTTTTGCCGAGAGCTGCTCAGATATCTAAATGATTTGAAAATTGAAGCGAGCCTCACGCATCAAATTATCCACCACACAAAAAGAATGGATTCTTTCTAGTATTCATTTTTAAATTTTTTTCGCCAGGGCGGGGTGCAGCCGAGCCTCGTATCAGAAGTGGATTGCCGATTTATAGACCACTAAAGTAGTGATCTATCTAAACGCTCTTGTATTTATTCGCACCCTTGAGGGAGTACATTACAAGGTTTACAAAGATTACACATCAGGTTTAGTAGCAGAACGGAGTATACCTGGCCATCCATCGGGTCGGGCTGGGCCGGGCTTCGAGCCCGAGGTAGAAAACTCGGCCCAGCCCGGTCGTCGGGCCTACTTTTCAGGCCTAGGCCCGGCCCGCCACAGCAAAAAAAACCAGGCCTCGGGCCGGGGCTCTTCAGTAAATGGCAAGAACAACGGGCCTGGGCCCAGCCCGGCCGAGTCTTCGGGCTCAAAACCTAGGCCCAAGCCCGGCCCGGAAGCAGCGTCATGCTGGGCCGAACTGCCCATGACCAATACTAGTATGCGGGAGCACGGATGGACACACGCGCAGGGAGCGGCAAGTCTAGTCCAGCTGGAAGAGGACTCGCCTTTCCGGGCAATATACTAGGGAGAAAATGGGAAGCGGCACGCGGAGTTTCTTCCTCCGCTGAAAGGGAGAGGTGGCGGAGTGCGGTCCGGGGCTGGCCTCGGCCGTGGCCGGCCACGCCCACACGGAGGAACAAACAAAGCCGGAGACTTTCTCCCCTTCTTCCCCCTCGCACTCCAGTCTCCGCTTACTTATCAAGCCAGCCAGCCCCCCCTTGACTTCCCCCCTCCTCTCCCTTCTCCATTCCGTACTCCTCTCCCTCCTCCGCTTCCCCCTTGTCTCCTCCTCCGCAAGCAACCCTCTTTCGTCGTTCCTGCTGATTGGCTCCGGCGGGAGGGAGGGCAGATGGGGAACATCTGCGGCGGCGCGGGGAAGGCCGACGTGGCGGCGGACTACCGGCCGCCGAGCCCAGGTGAGGACGAATCTGCTTCTCCAAGAACCCGATTCGGGATCCCCCTTTTCTTACCGTCCCGTGGGTTCTCACGCGACCTTCTCGGTCCCCCCCGGATCCCGCCCGCGAGCTCCCCCGGCGGAGGGTTTCCTGGTCGGCCCGCTCTTGCCGCGCCGTGGTTCTTGTCCCGGCCAAGACTCTGTTTTACTTCGTTTCGATTTGATCCTGAGCTCTGCTAGTTTCTTGTCTCCGTGTGTGTGTGTATGTGTTCGTGCGTGTGTGTGTGTCAGTCGGCCGATGTCTGAATTGTTCACCGGCGGTGGGGAGGAATCAGGGCGGGTTGCTCCATTGGTTTCCCAGCCTCAGATTTCCTCCCCCGTTCTTCGTCGTGGCCGCAGTCAGTGGAGATCAGGGATGTGAATTAAACCCAATTAGTAGTACCATCATACAGACAAGGGTTCTCCAAGCCTGGATGCTTCCTTAGTTTCTCCAATCTTCAATTCAGGCCTAGTTTGCCAGAGAGAAGACTAGTCTAACTGCTTCCTAGCAAAGGGCAAGAGATAGAGCCTCTCTATGCTCGACTGCGCGAATTTCTCCGGTGATCAGATTCAGTGTTGTTAACCTGTTTGCTTATATTGTGTGAAGCAGGAACATCCAACTACAAGACGAGCGGCAGCGTCACCACCAGCAACAGCACGACGGGGAAGCTCTCCTCGGGGGGCAGCAGCACCTTCATGCCCTCCGCGGGCAGCGGCGGCACCAGCGGGGGCTTCGACGAGGCGGCGGCGGGTTTCCTCGAGGGCCAGATCCTGGAGGCGCCCAACCTGCGCACCTTCACCTTCCTCGAGCTCAAGACGGCCACCAAGAACTTCAGGCCCGACAGCGTCCTCGGGGAGGGAGGGTTCGGGAGGGTCTACAAGGGGTGGGTGGACGAGAAGACGATGAACCCCACCAAGAGCGGCACCGGCATGGTCGTCGCCGTCAAGAAGCTCAACTCCGAGAGCTTGCAGGGGTATGAGGAATGGCAGGTAAATATTTTCTTGCTGAGCTCTCTGAATTCCAAATTGATGAGTATGATAAGCATTGGGATTTGGGGGGGCTGACTTAGCTTTGTTTGCTCTTGATTGGCACTTGGATTCAGCTTCGGCACATGTGGAACAACTGTTATGAGTTTACTTTTGTAGTCTTAGCTGAGTTTACAGTCCACTTTCTGCACACACACACAGACCATTAGTAGTCAGGTTTAAACAAAATCATGGCGATTTCGAAGATTCTCCTGGTCGTTACATGCTTAGAGTTATGGTTCTGTGTGCTTTGTTTAACTTCACAGGTTTACCCAATAATTACTGGGCCCAGGCTTCCATTTACTAATGCTAACCAGGATCACTTCTATTGATATGTCAAACAAGTTACGATAAGTGGAAGATAAAACAGATGTGACAGATAAAACAAATGTGGCGAAGCGATCCTGATGATAAATAAATTGTATTTTCCATGAATTAATTAATATGTTTTCTCTAGTCAACAATTTATAAGCAGCATGATAAAATCCCTAACTACTAGTTTAGTTGTCTATCGTGATACCTTGAGATCGGAGATTGGGGACATTTTGCTGGGATCTTCCTATATCAGCCGATCTCAGATTGCCTACATTATGTCCAGCAGGTTGCTCCGTGACATCTATCACCTGGTTGGATTTGCACATTCAATCATAGAGTTAGGGTTTGTGACATCTATCGATGGTTTCATCCTCTCCATGACCGATGCAATACAAAGTGAAATATGTAACCTGCAATTAATCCGTGATTAAATATATTAGTAACTACTACTACCTCCTTTCCGGTTTATAAGGCTTGCGCGTATCCCTAGGACTATAATTTGACCAACATAAAATGAGTTGTATAGTCTAAAAATTACACCATTATAAAGTAGAAGATCTGAAGTTTCCAATGATATATTTTTTGTGACAGATAACTTGTATTACGTTGGTTTATTTTTCAACCTAGATATACGTGCAAGCCTTATAAACTGGAAAGGAGATAGTAACAATTGATTAAGCGATTTCATGATTTGTTTAATCATACTAACAATACCTCTGCCTCTATGAGTTCGATTCACGGCCGGCCGCCTTGACCATAGTGTGTCGACTCGTAGAATCGTACTGGATTGATGCGTGGCTAGCAGCAGCTTTGCTAATTACCAAGCGGCGACGGCGCGACGCCTGGCGGCCGGTGACAATGCTCAAGCGCTCAACGAAGCACTAGCGCGTCATGGCACAGCGGCGGCACAAAAACCACAGAGCCTAGAAAGTCGCCTCGACGGCTCAATCGGCCTCAATGCGTGAGTATAGGCGCGTTGATTCTTGATTGATTAGTAGGTGACGTCTAGGTCTAGATGGTGATGGGTCGGTGTACGTCCAGACTAGGCCCTTTCTTGCCGTGTACAAATTCATTTTGGGCTTGACATTAGCTTACCCCATTCCTTGCTAATGACCGGAGTAATTAAGCCTAATACTACTAGTAGTCCCCGCTGCAACTTGTTAGAGACCCCCGGCCTCCGCCTCTGCTCTGCATCAAGCAATGTACACAATCATTTCTTAAAGCGACCTCGTCAACCATTTATAAGACAACGATGACTCTTTCAGATGCCTAGATGTTGAGGTGAGAAAGAAAATCGATTAATTATACCCATAGCAAGGAAAAAACAAGAACAAACTTACATACTGTATACCTATTACATTTGCCAGTATATATAGGATGATATAAAATTGTTGCATTGTATATTGTCCCGCCTCGTACATTACATTCGGGCTTGGACATACTCTATATGATGATCATGATGGTCAAAGAAATACAATGAATAGTTAACAGTGTTTGTTAGTACGAGTACGTCGCTCTCCTTCCCTGGTTAAGTAACTTTCCTGCAATTTCGTCTCCTGCCCTCTGAATAATCCCTTCCTTCCCATCCTGTATTCATTCTTCAGGCACCTTGACCATAGCCAGTCTTGCAAGTTTGCCTGCCGCCAAATAACTAACCATCAATCAATCCAATGCTCATGCTCAGTCTGGTCTTCGTTGGACAAAGGCAGCTAGCAGACGTCACACCCGGTCGCATGACGTCACTAGTTTAGCCTAACTGGCATCATTCCAGCCTTGCAAAAAAAAAAAAAAAAAGGAGAGAGACGTTGTGACTTCAGTTCCCGAGGAAGCAACCAAGAAAATTCATCGAAAGATAAAAAGGCACAATTGTCCTTTGATTTGAGAGCGCGCATGCACGATCGCTTTTCTGACTTTCTTCACCAATTAACCCGCAACAGCTAAAGCGCGAAAAAGGGGAAACGAGAAAAGGGGGAAGTTGGCATTTTATCTGTAATCCGTCGTGCGATCAGCGGGTTGTCGCTGGACCTGCCGGCAGATGCACATACATATGGCTCATTGTTTTCGGTGTTTTCAGGGCCTAGTCAACTCACACTCACGCTAAATGGATATATAAATGGCTAGCGGCATCCCTCAATCTGGTAGGCCATCGCATTTCCCCACTTAACATGTGCTCAATTCATAATGCACGCGTGCGTGCGTGCTGCTAACTTTAAGCTTGTTTTCGGTGGTCATACTCATATCACATCATGGCCAGATCTCAGCTGATCCTTCGGTTGGGCACCTTGCCAATTGATGATTGTCCACTTGTAGATTTTGCACGGTCATGCCCTACAAAGATACGGCGTGTGCATGATGCAATTGTTATCTAGTATGATGCAATTCGTTGTCAAGATTTTAATAATGAAACAAAGGCAGAAATGATCAAAATTGTGTGTACGATCGAGTTGGGCGATCGATCACGGTCCCAGTAACAGTGCAGCTTGACTTGATCCACGGATGCTTAGCCTTGACTCTTTTGTACATCTAAGATTTGAACCAGTAAACCAGATAAAACTATTAGTTCAACAGCATGGTCGTGTGGATGGATCATGACTTTTGGCACCACGGGTTTTTTTCTGACCAAAGTGTGTAAGTGTGTGCGTGTGTGTTTTTGTTTACTTATTTAACTTAACAATTATTACAGTACAAATTAAATGATTTTATGTATAGAATCGAAGTGTTTGAGGTGAGGGATATGTATATGCATGGTGATGTCCTCTCATACTCTCATATATATAGATACCTTCGTATACTGAATTAGCTTTTGAGGTGCAGCTTGACTTGACCCACGGACACGGAGGCTTAGCTTTTGACTCTTGTGTGCGTATGAGATTTGAACCAGTAAACCTGAGAAAAGAATGCATTCATATTTGTTCAGCAGCATGGGTCGTGAGGATCGAGCATGACTTTTGGCACTAGGGGTTTTTTCTTGCATAAAAAGTCACAATGTTGAGGAGCCGGCTATCTGACAAAGGTGTGTAAGTGTGTGCGCGCACGCGTGTGCGTGTGTGTTTTTGTTTTTTTAACTGTGTCGATAAAGACATTGCAAATTAATGGATTTTATGCATAGAATCAAGCTATATACCATCGTATATATTGAATAAATGTATTTGACTCTTTCAACCAGCTCTCAAGTCACACCCATGCAGGACGATTCCCCGCAAACAAGGATGATAAATTAATTAGTTCAGTCAAAAGTTGCTGCTCATGTAAGCACATCTACAACAAACATGTAGCTAGCTTCTTTTATAGCATTAATAATATGTATGTGTTTGAACATATCTGGGAGAAACAAGACACGGTCCTCTGGTGAACACGTAAACATGGTTTTAGATTGGTCTAAACTAGACCAAAGACCAAAGGGAAACACAGTGGCTAAGTTTGACACTTGATGAGATCATTCGGGCAGCATATTGTTGATCACTGGCCGCTGTGGTGGCGGGAACCGAGAGGATGGGGATCTTGCTCTGGGCTTTTTCAGATTCCGACAAGTCCAGGGAAATTCTGCTCGCACTGTTTAGATGACACTGAAAGTATATACCTGGACAAGTGCAGGAAGAATGTGTACCTGGGCCATCGTCGATTTCTTCCGACCAACCATCAATGTCGAAAGAAAGGCAAGCATTTCAAAGGCGAGGCAGATCACCGGAAGAAGCCCGCCATGCGTACCGGTGATCACGTACTTGCTATGGTCAATGATTTACACGTAATCTTTGGAAAGGGCCCCGGCGCACTAGCTGTTCCGAATGACGATGAGGGACACGCACCCATGTGGAAGAAGAAATCTATATTTTGGGACCTACCCTACTGGAAAGACCTAGAGGTCCGCTCTTCAATCGACGTGATGCACGTGACGAAGAACCTTTGCGTGAACCTGCTAGGCTTCTTGGGCGTGTATGGAAAGACAAAAGATACAGCTGAGGCACGGGAGAACCTGCAACGTTGATGGGCCTCGAACCCCTCGTTGGTTACCCCAAGTGGAAGGTGTAAGATGCAGTAAGTAGAAGTGTTTTCCCTTAGCAAAGATACCAAGGATCGAATCCCCAGAGACTCCTAGGTTAAACAAGTAGGTGTCAATTGCTACGACGCCAGATTAGTAGCAATCAACGTGGACCTGCACACAGATACAAATAGCTTTGCTCCCAACGAGTACAGAGAGGTTGTCAATCCCTCCGGCCTTGTAGTTCACAAAGGGTTAAAAGCAATATGATAGTAGTGATAGATAGTGTTTTGCAATAGTAAGTAAATAGCGAAAAGTAAATAGTGGATGTGATCAATGATGGTAATATGGACCGGAGTCTCATGATGTTCACTAGTGATGTCTCTCTCCCAAAAGACGATAAACAGCTATGTGAGGTAAACAAATTACAGCTGGGCAATTGACAGGACCACGAACGCAAACCAATGCTGACTACATTGCAAGAAAGGTTGAGGTTCAAAGCATGGGCGGTACGCCAAAGTAAGTAGACCGAAATCCATCAATATCTACTACTAATCATCCACCTTGAGATATCTATCCAGAACATCTCGCTGGTATTAAGTTGCGAGTCACACCCATAGTGTAAACTCAATGCAACAGACAACTGCATTAAAAGAACTTTGCGTAAAGTAAACAATCCTTGCACCCGCGGGCAAAAGCACCGTTGTTTTCCCCCTTGTGGCAACAGCACATCCCCTAGACTCATGTTTCTGTCACTCAAGCTAGTCATCGAGGGGCATGAACCCACAATCGAGCATAACGTTCCCTCTTGGAGTCACTACCTACTACTCGGCCAAAGCAATAAGTAACAACGGAGAACATGCAAGAATTACTTATGAACAAAAATATAAAAGAGGTGAATCAAATATATTACTCAAGATCAATCTGAACATAATCTCATAATCCATCGGATCCCAGCAAACTCAACATAGCAACAGCAGAAGGATTACATAGGTGCCTCGATCATGTAGGGCAGCTCACGAGGACTAATTAGTGAAGCACAAGAACGGGAGGAGAACATCACATAGCTACTGGTCATGGACTCATGGTCCAAGGGAGACTACTCATGAGTCATCCGGGAGGCGTCCATGGTGGTGGAGAAGCTCCCGGTGGTGATCCTCCCCTCCGGCAGGGTGCCGGGAAGAGTTCTCTTGGTGCTCCCGATCTTGGAAGCGGCGGCGGCGGCGGAACAGAGATGGGATCGCGAAAAGAGTTCCTGTTCTGAGGGTTTCGGAGGGTCCTTTAAATATATGCCAAAGTAGGGCACCGGGGGAGTTTAGGGGGGCCCAGGCGCCCCCCCGGCGCGGCCCAGGGGGGGCGCGCCGCCAGGGCGCCTGGAGCCCTGGTGCCCCCCCCCCCCAGGCTGCCCTTCGGACGCAGTGTTGTTTCCGGAACGCTGATTTTTTATATAATTTTTCTGGATTTTTCTGGGCAGTTCTCGAAACGTGAAAACCTGAAATACAAAAACAACCGAAAACAGAAACTGGCACTGGGGTGCACTGGATTAGTAATTTAGTCCAAATATGATCAAAAGTGTATGGAAGTGTATGAATATCATAGCAATATCACCCAAAAGTGGCATGGAGCAAGCAGAAATTATAGATACATTTTGGACGTATCAACATCCCCAAGCTTAATTCCTGCTCGTCCTCGAGTAGGTAAATGATAACAAGAATAATTTCTGTGGTGACATGCTATTAACCATATAGGACTTTTTCATAGTCATATGACAAAAGCTTACTGAGACAATGATTCTAAAGTCATTAAGTTGCCTCAAGAGAAAATCACAAATGACTAAAAGTTTTACAACATGAAACTGAAACATCAAAAAGATTTGCAATGAACATGATGTGCAAATATGATAAAGTGATATCTAGCTTGCCCCCTTTAGTGATGCAAAACATAAATGCAGGGACACCTTCAAGGTTTAAGTGATGACTAGATACAATTATTTCAGAATAAACGATATCACAATCATGCAAAAGACAATGCTACTTTGGGACAATGCACATTACACTCAGAATGACAATCATGCTCTCAGTAGTTGGCGCTTCAACATAAAAGTAAAAGAATGGTTATGTGCTAGAGCTTTTTGAAAACATGGAAACAATTGTGTCAACGGTAGTAGTACTTCATATGTGTCATGCATAAAACATCCTATAAGTTGCAAGCCTCATGCATCGTATACCAATAGTGCTCGCTCCTTGTCCTAATTAGCTCGGATTCCCATGGGTTATCATTGCATTGCATATGTTTCAACCAAGTGTCACAAAGGGGTACCTCTATGCCACCTGTACAAAGGTCCAAGGAGATAAATCGCATATGATTTCTCGTTTTTGATAGATCTCAACTTGAGGACATCCATACCGGGACAACATAGAAAATAGATGATGGACTCCTCTTTAATGCATAAGCATATTCTCATGAGAGATTAAGGATTAAGGTCCAAGCTAAAACTTCCACCATGATACATGGCTTTGGTTGGCGGCCCAATGTTCTTCTCTAACAATATGCATATTAATTCAACCCACGGCGAATCACCCTTACTTCAGACAAGACGAACATGCATAGCAGCTCACATGATATTCAACAAAAGTGTGACAGTTGATGGCGTCCCCAGAAACATGGTTACCGCTCAGCAAGCAACTTATAAGAAATAAGATACATAAGCAACATATTCTTTACCACAATAGTTTTTAGGCTACTTTCCCATGAGCTATGTATTGCATGGTTAGTTTGCTTAGTACAGGTGGAGGTTAGCAAAGGACTGGGAGCGACCAACTAAGAGAGCAATGACGGTCATAATCATGCAGAGCGACAAAGCAATATTGAATCAGGCATGGTAGTTATATCGCTACTTATAAATAAAAGATCATCAAGGCTTGACAGACTTTCTTTATAGTCTTAAATATGCGTGAGCATACACCAAGTCAATCAAAATAAATTCTCGAAGGAAGATATTACTAAACCATACCATATCATAGGCAAACAAACCAAGTTGGTACTCCAATAACACATTGGGAACCCCCCAGCTTTTTGAGATTAACCATAAGAAAACCTGAACTACTAAGCACCATCATGCAAGTAGCATCTTTATCATAGACACATTAACCAATGCAACGGAAGCAAACTCTCTTAGTAAGGTGAGCATGGTAATTAAAGAGAGTTCAAGCAACCAACTAAACAAAAGCTCTTTGAAAAGATAGGCATGAATACTAAGAGCGGAGTATGATAGTAGCTATTTAAAAGACAAAGAACACACACAGCATAGATAGTCATGAAAATTCTATGTTATGTTCTAGGTAGAAGTGGAGCGTGTTTCTCTCCCACATAAAGGAATGCTGAGTTCCGACTCGTTATGAAAAACTAAAAAGAAAACTAAAAGCAAGACGCTCCAAGCATAGCACATAACACATGAAGTGATAAAAATATAGCGAAACGAAAGACGAACTGATAATGTTGATGGAGAAGGGGATGCACGGGGGCATCCCCAAGCTTAGACGCTTGAGTCTCCTTGAATATTTCTTGGGGGTGCACGGGGGCATCCCCAAGCTTGAGCGCTTGACACTCCTGAATCTTTTTATCATCTTCCCTCGCACACTTGAAAACTCCCTTCATACATAACTCATCATAATCTGATTAGCGAGGTTAGTACCCTTAATAAAATAATTATACCTTGCTGGAAATAAGGATATTCTTGAAGTTCTACTGTTTCTCAAGATTGCCAAAAGGTTTTTGCAAAGAAAAAACAAGTTCTTGATTTGCAAAGTGAAGGTAAGGCAAAACAGGACAGAATCTGTGAAAAACAGAACAGCAGGCAGTAATTGATCTGTTCGGGATACTTCTGCAACTCAAATCAAAAAACTCAGAACAGATGCACGAAAGACAATTATATAGAGAACGCTGTCGAAAGAATTCAGACCAAAAAGATGATCTGGTGATTTTATACGAATTTTTCTATCCAAGGACAGAATCTGTTTCCTGGACAGCACCTCACAACTTTTGAACTTCCTAGCAATCGGAGGCTATACTTGGCACAAATATGAAAAGAAAAGATACAATGATGATGCTACAGCAGTAAAAAACATCAAGACACAACAAAAGCAAAATTTTTATTCATGTGGGCTGCCTCCCAAAAGCGCTTTCTTTTATGCCTTTAAGCTAGGCATAATGCATAGATAAAGTTTTATCAAGAGTAAAAGAATAACTAGCCCGTACAACGGACTCAAAAGGTAACTTGATCTTCTTTCGAGGGAAGTGTTCCATCCCTTTCTTGAGAGGAAACTGAAATTTTATATTACCCTCTTTCATGTCAATGACAGCACCAACGGTGTGCAAAAAGGGACGTCCCGAAATAATTGGACATGAAGGATCACATTCAATATCCATAATAGTGAAATCAACGGGCACATAATTATCATTGACACCAATAAGAACATCGTCGATCCTCCCCAAAGGTTTCTTTATGGAAGAATCAACGAGACGAACACCAAAAGAACAAGAATCATAAGGTTTCAATTTAAGCATATCATATATTCTTTTGGGCATAACAGAGGTACTAGCTCCAACATCACATAATGCATAACAAGAGAAGTCATTCAAATTAATTTTTATCATAGGATCCCAACCATCTTCTAGCTTTCTAGGTATGGAGGCTTCTACTCTAAGTTTCTCCTCCCTAGCTTTGATGAGAGCATTAGTGATATGCTCTGTGAAGGCAAGGTTAAGCGTGCTAGTGCGGGGATCTCTAGACATTTTGTGAAGGAAATCAATAACTTCGGTAAGAGTGCAATTATCAAAATCAAGGTCACGAGCATCAAGTAAAGTGGTAGTAGTGTCCTTTAGGTTCACATGTTTGGTAGTTTCTATAGTCATAGCATCACCATTAATAGGTCCATTGGGACCAGGAGTGTATTGGGTGCTAAGAGTGTGAATATCCTTAATAACTTGGATAGTAGCAACAGTGTGGTGGGTAGGAAGGCTCTTAATTCTATCCTCTTCCTCCCTTTCTCTAGCCCATCTTTCTTTAAGTTTAGCCATCATCCTAATATTTTCATTAATTTGCACTTGAGTATCATTAATAGGGATGACTTCCCTCTCCTTGAGAGGAGAAGTTTCAATTTTTAGCAATTTTACCTCATTGGCTAAGTGGTCTACCTTAAAAAAAAGATCATCTAGTTTATGTAGTTTCTCTTCTACATTCTTATTAAAGGCTTTTTGGGTAGTGATGAAATCTCTAAGCATGGTCTCTAGTTCAGTATTGGAGTTCTTGGTACTAGGATAAGCATTGTTGTTCCCATAAGAGTTAGAGGGGAACGGTCTAGGATTGTTACCAAAGTTACTCCTATAAGCATTGTTGTTAAAATTGTTTCTAGAGATAAAATTCACATCTACTTGTTCTTGAGCAATCAAAAAATTTAAAGGAACATCACGAGGATCAACAGTAGATTGCTTCGAAAGTAGAGACATAATCAAGTCAACTTTTTCATCAAGGGAGGAAATCTCCTCGACAGAGTTTACCTTCCTACCTGTTGGAGCGCGTTCGGTGTGTCATTGAGAATAGTTGGTCATCATCTCATCGAGAAGCTTTGTGGCAGCACCAAGTGTAGTTGACATAAAAGTTCCTCCCGTTGCCGAATCTAACAAGTTCCGCGAGGTAAAGTTCAAGCCTGCATAAAAAGTTTGGATAACCATCCAAGTAGTCAAACCGTGAGTAGGGCAGTTCTTGATAAGAGATTTCATACGTTCCCAAGCTTGGGCAACGTGTTCATTATCAATTGTTTAAAATTCATTATGTTACTTCTAAGTTGGATAATTTTAGCAGGTGGATATTATTTTCCAATAAAAGCATCTTTGCACTTGTCCCATGAATCTATGCTATTTCTAGGCAAAGACTGAAACCATATTTTAGATCCTCCTCTCAAGGAGAAAGGAAAAAGCTTAAGCTTAACAATATTACCATCTATTTCTTGGTACTTTTGCATATCACAAAGTTCAACAAAGTTGTTCAAGTGTAAAGCAGCATCATCTCCAGCACCGGAGAATTGTTCTTTCATGACTAAGTTCAGTAAAGCAGGTTTAATTTCATATGAGGGTGCTGAAGTGGCAGGTGTAGTGATAGGTGTGCTGATAAAGTCATCGTTGTTGTGACTAGTGAAGTCACACAACTTGGTGTTCTCGGTGGAACCCATAGTAGCAAGCAAGCAAGATAACTATTTTTGTGATTTTCGATAAAAGGAACTAAAGCAAAAACTGAAAGGTAAACTAACAAGACTAAAAAGCAAAGGTAAAAGATAGCATGCAACTCCCCTATCCTGAAGAGTGGAGTCCCCGGCAACGGCGCCAGAAAATACTCCTTGATGGGCCTCGAACCCCTCGATGGTTACCCCAAGTGGAAGGTGTAAGATGCAGTAAGTAGAAGTGTTTTCCCTTAGCAAAGATACCAAGGATCGAATCCCCAGAGACTCCTAGGTTCAACAAGTAGGTGTCAATTGCTACGGCGCCAGATTAGTAGCAATCAACGTGGACCTGCACACAGATACAAATAGCTTTGCTCCCAACGAGTACAGAGAGGTTGTCAATCCCTCTGGCCTTGTAGTTCACAAAGGGTTAAAAGCAATATGATAGTAGTGATAGATAGTGTTTTGCAATAGTAAGTAATTAGCGAAAAGTAAATAGTGGATGTGATCAATGATGACAATATGGACCGGAGTCTCATGATGTTCACTAGTGATGTCTCTCTCCCAAAAGACGATAAACAGCTATGTGAGGTAAACAAATTACAGCTGGGCAATTGACAGGACCACGAACGCAAACCAATGCTGACTACATTGCAAGAAAGGTTGAGGTTCAAAGCATGGGCGGTACGCCAAAGTAAGTAGACCGAAATCCATCAATATCTACTACTAATCATCCACCTTGAGATATCTATCCAGAACATCTCGCTGGTATTAAGTTGCGAGTCCCACCCATAGTGTAAACTCAATGCAACAGACAACTGCATTAAAAGAACTTTGAGTAAAGTAAACAATCCTTGCACCCGCGGGCACAAGCACCGTTGTTTTCCCCCTTGTGGCAACAGCACATCCCCTAGACTCATGTTTCTGTCACTCAAGCTAGTCATCGAGGGGCATGAACCCACAATCGAGCATAACGTTCCCTCTTGGAGTCACTACCTACTACTCGGCCAAAGCAATAAGTAACAACGGAGAACATGCAAGAATTACTTATGAACAAAAATATAAAAGAGGTGAATCAAATATATTACTCAAGATCAATCTGAACATAATCTCATAATCCATCGGATCCCAGCAAACTCAACATAGCAACAACAGAAGGATTACATAGGTGCCTCGATCATGTAGGGCAGCTCACGAGGACTAATTAGTGAAGCACAAGAACAGGAGGAGAACATCACATAGCTACTGGTCATGGACTCATGGTCCAAGGGAGACTACTCACGAGTCATCCGGGAGGCGTCCATGGTGGTGGAGAAGCTCCCGGTGGTGATCCTCCCCTCCGGCAGGGTGCCGGGAAGAGTTCTCCTGGTGCTCCCGATCTTGGAAACGGCGGCGGCGGCGGAACAGAGATGGGATCGCGAAAAGAGTTCCTATTCTGAGGGTTTCGGAGGGTCCTTTAAATATATGCCAAAGTAGGGCACCGGGGGAGTTTCGGGGGGCCCAGGCGCCCCCCCGGCGCGGCCCAGGGGGGGGGGCGCGCCGCCAGGGCGCCTGGAGCCCTGGTGGCCCCCCCAGGCTGCCCTTCGGACGTAGTGTTGTTTCCGGAACGCTGATTTTTTATATAATTTTTCTGGATTCTTTTGGGCAGTTCTCGAAACGTGAAAACCTGAAATACAAAAACAGCCGAAAACAGAAACTGGCACTGGGGTGCACTGGATTAGTAAGTTAGTCCAAATATGATCAAAAGTGTATGGAAGTGTATGAATATCATAGCAATATCACCCAAAAGTGGCATGAAGCAAGCAGAAATTATAGATACGTTTTGGACGTATCGAACGTTTGCACGAAAAAGACGGCATCCCTCCGAAGCAGTATGAAGGTCCTGCCAGCTATGCTCTTACGAAAGAAGAGAAATAAATCTTCTTTGAATGCCTGCTCAGTATGAAGGTCACGACTGGCTTCTCGTCGAATATAAAGGGAATAATAAATATGGCAGAGAAAAAGTTCCAGAACCTAAAGTCTCATGACTGCCATGTGATTATGACGCAACTGCTTCCGGTTGCATTGAGGGGGCTTCTACCGGAAAACGTCCGATTAGCCATTGTGAAGCTATGTGCATTCCTCAATGCAATCTCTCAGAAGGTGATCGATCCAGAAATCGTACCAAGGCTAAGGAGTGATGTGGCGCAATGTCTTGTCAGTTTCGAGCTTGTGTTCCCACCATCCTTCTTCAATATCATGACACACGTCCTAGTTCATCTAGTCGACGAGATTGTCATTCTGGGGCCCGTATTTCTACACAATATGTTCCCCTTTGAGAGGTTCATGGGAGTCCTAAAGAAATATGTCCGTAACCGTGCCAGGCCAAAAGGAAGCATCTCCATGGGCCATCAAACAGAGGATGTCATCGGGTTTTGTGTTGACTTCATTCCTGGCCTTAATAAGATAGGTCTCCCTAAATCGCGGTACGAGGGAAGACTGACTGGAAAAGGCACGCTTGGAAGGGACTCAATAATATGCAGGGACGGATATTCTTGGTCTCAAGCACACTACACAGTTCTACAGAACTCTACATTGGTGACCCCGTATGTCGATGAACACAAGAACAGTCTGCGCTCCAAACACCCGGAGCAGTGCGACGACTGGATTACACGTGAACACATCAGGACTTTCAGCAGTTGGTTGGAAACACGTCTCAGAGGTGACAACACTGTTTGTGATGAGTTGTACTTGTTGTCTAGGGGACCATCTTTGACTGTATTGATTTACAAAGGATACGAGATAAATGGGAATGCATTTTACACGATTGTCCAAGATCAAAAGAGCACCAACCAAAACAGCGGTGTCCGCTTTGATGCAACAACCGAGAGGGGAAAGGACACATATTATGGTTACATAGTGGACATACGGGAACTTGACTACGGACATGATTTTAAGGTCCCTTTGTTTAAGTGCAAATGGGTCAATCTGTCAGGAGGTGGGGTACAGGTAGACCCACAGTACGGAATGACAACAGTGGATCTGAAAAATCTTGGATACACTGACGAACCGTTCGTCCTAGCCAATGATGTGGCACATGTTATCTATGTGAAGGACATGTCTACCAGACCAAGAAAAAGAAAAGATAAGGAAGCGAATACATCATACGATGAGCCAAAGCGCCACATAGTTCTTTCAGGAAAAAGGGACATCCTGGGAGTGGAGGGCAAGACAGACATGTCCGAAGATTATGAAAAGTTTCATGATATTCCTCCCTTCAAAGTCAAGGCTGACCCAAGCATCATGATAAACGATGAAGATTATCCATGGTTACGGCGCAATAAGCAAATGACACAAGCGAAGAAAAAGTGAAGACTTTTTTCCGCAACTATTATGATGATATCATGCCAACTTTGTAACAAACGAGTATGATACCATTGTCCGTTTGTACTATTCAAATTTCAATACTACTTGCACTAACAGAGAAAGTTTGTAATTGGTTTTACCAGAAAGAATTAAAAAAATAAAGCAAATAACAAAAGAAAATAAATAATGCAGAAAACAAAACAAAAATACTTGAAAAAAAAATAGCAACAATAAGTATTTTGTTGTAAGTAGAAACAAAATAAAATAAATAAAGCAACAAAGAAAATAAATAATTTCAAATTTAAACTATTCAAATTTGAATACTACTTGCACTAACAGAAAGTTTGTAATTGGTTTTACCTAAAGCAATAATATTCACAAAGAAACTCTAAATACAGCAAAAAACAACTTAGAAATAAATAAAGCAAAAAAGGAAAAAAAATTGGGCGCTGCCCAGTGAGCCTGCAAGGCCTATAGCACAGGATCCACCTGTACTATAAGGCCCAGCAAGCTCACAGGGCAGCGCGCAGAGTTAGGCCCAGAAGCCTGCATTTGAGAGGAGCTCGAGAGGGTGGGAGCAACAGCCCTTATAAACCACTCTCGAGCTCCCTCAGCTAGCGAGGTGGGACTAAACATCCCACCGCACCCGCGCCAGCACAGGGCCTTTGGTCCCGGTTGGTGGCTGAAACCGGGACTAAAGGGTGGCATCAGTCCCGGTTGGTGGCTGAAACCGGGACTAATAC
>LR738712.1:853257945-853310914 GCA_902687465.1 Secale cereale
AGTCGAGGGTCGAGGGGTCGAGAGAGGTTGCCTAGCTAGCTAGTGTCAAAGTATTGAAGAATTCCATGACTTCATCATTTGCCAGAAGTAACCGGGGCATGTTGGTACGAAGTTATGCAAAGTTGTTTTGGAACGGAGTTCCTGATAGGATAATCCGTCTTTTGTTACGAATTATCCTATCGGGGACTCCGTTCCAAAACCACTTTGGAGAGCTTCGTACCATCATGCTACTGTTACTTTCGCCTAATGATGAAGTATTGGTTTTGTTGAATCCTTTGACACTAGACAAAATGTGACATGAGGGGGTCTAGGGTTGTGGATCGCCGAGAAGTCGGGGGGGTCGAGAGGTTGCCTAGCTAGTGTCAAAGTATTGAAGAATTCCATGACTTCATCATTTGCCAGAAGTAACCGGGGCATGTTGCTACGAAGTTATGCAAAGTTGTTTTGGAACGGAGTTCCTGATAGGATAATCCGTCTTTTGTTACGAATTATCCTATCCGGGACTCCGTTCCAAAACCACTTTGGAGAGCTTCGTACCATCATGCTACTGTTACTTTCGCCTAATGATGAAGTATTGGTTTTGTTGAATCCTTTGACACTAGACAAAATGTGACATGAGGGGGTCTAGGGTTTGTGGATCGCCGAGCAGTCGAGGGTCGAAGCTAGTTCTACGTTTGCCATTAATATATCCATCTGTCATGTTTGAATAATAATTGGCATGTTGTAAATATTTGTAGAAACAATGGACCACAACACCCGAGACCTAGCACAAGAAGCGATGTTGATGGACCTAATCGCAGACGGACAAAATGCCGTCTTGTCGTTTCTCAACGACACCGATGACCAGGTCGAAAAAGAGCTGCAGCTGGAAGACCTTTCCCTCGACGCTCTTGCCGCTCTCTGGCCGAGCAGCCACCTCCTCGGCGATCCCGTGCCATTTGTTGCACGCCGCCTGGATGATCGCCCAGTGATTCGCCATGGCCTTCGCGCCGCGTATCATGTTGATGCCGGCGAAATGCGGGTCGACCAACTTCCGCTCGTCGAACTCCGACTTGATGCGCTCCCAGTACGTGTCTGCGCGCTGGTTCGTGCTGGTGATCGCGTCAAGGCAGACGATCTTCCATGTTTCGACGAGGCATTCGTCCTCTTTGGCCATCCACTTCACGCGTGGCTCGCCGGTCCTGGGTTCGTGCTTCCTCTTCGTCCCCTTCCTCGCCGCCGCAGGCACCTGCTCCCCCTCCTCCCCCTCGTCGGCGTCCTCCTCCTCCTCCTCGGCGTAGTCATGCTCGGCGCCCGCATCGGCGGCTTCGTAGAGCTCCTCGGCGAATCCAGGAGAAGCGGCGGCCGCAGCAGAGCCGCTCGTGATGATGTCGTCCATGTCTGCCGCCGTGGACTCCTCGTCGCCGTGTTGCGATGACGAGGCCTGCGAGTAGAGCAGGGCACCACGACGGAAATTTGGCGTCGTCGGCGTGGGCGAGGCGGCGTAGTCCGGCGGAGAGTAATTGTATGAGAGGTACTGGACGCCGGCGAATGCGGGAGACGGGGTGCGCTGCCCGTGCGAGAAGGCGGTGTTGGGGTTGAACCCGCCGTGGACGTCACCGTCGCCATAGCTAGGGGACGGCGCGCACCCCCACGGCTGGGGCAGAGGCGTAAAGCTGGCTGGCGACCCGACGCTCGGCTGGCTCCAGGCGACCTGGTGATGGCCGGGAGGAGGCATCATCCGGGCGCTAGCCTCCGCCACCGCGGCACGCTCTTGCTGCTTCTTAGACCTGTTCCGCCGGTCGGTGGTGGCGGCCGCCCGCCGTACGATGTCCGCCTTCCACTCGGCGTTCGACATCCCACGCGGCTTTGACGGCGGCGCCCTCGGCTTCCTCTGCTTCGGTGGCGGGGCATCAACATCCGCGGCAATGGCGGGCCTGGTGGCGGTGTATTCCTTCGGCGGCATGGTGGCGAGCAGCGAGAGGAATGTTGGAAGAAAGGGGGGAATTGAGGGAAGTGGAGGAGGAAACGGCGGGAAAAGGAAGACACTCGCCGACAAGCAGGCCCCACGCGCCTTTTCGCTTCGTCCGGCGTCCCAGGCACCCCCAAACGCCTCTGGTTCGCCCTGGGTCTGTGGGCGCCAGTTTCGGCCCAATCCGACGGAAAAATGAGTCCTGGGGACGGGGCTGGGCCGATTTTTTGGCGCCGGCGCCGAAAAAGTGGCCTTGGGGAAGCTGTTGAGGACGCGGCTGGAGATGCTCTTAGCCACTATCTCATTAACTAATTCTTGGTCAGTCGCTTGCGATAGCAAAAGCGCAAAAGCAGGAAAGGAGAAAAAGGGACAAGTTGGCATTTACCTGTAATGCGCTGTGAATCAGCAGAGCAGATTGTAGTTGGACCTGCCAGCAGACGCACTGCTCATATTTATATGGCTCCTTGTTTTCAGGTCAAGTCAACTCATACATGGATATATACTCCCTCCGTTCCAAAATATTTGTCTTTCTAGGCATTTCAAATGAATTACAAATACGGATGTATGTAGACATATTTTATAGTGTAGATTCACTTATTTTGCTTCGTATGTAGTCATTTGTTGAAATCTCTAAAAAGACAAATATTTAGGAACGGAGGGAGTACATGGCAATTGCCTTTGGTAGGCCGTCACATTACCCTACTTGACATGTGCTCAGTAATGTAATGCGTTCTTTATGTATAAGTACTACTGCTGCTACTTTTTGGAGTGGTCATATCATATCGTATTGTAGTAGGATCTATGATCAATCAATGTAGCACTTCGCAGATTGATGATGCACTTGTGCTAGATAAATATGTGCATGCATGATGCATGGGGAGCCTTAGCTTTAGCTAAGCTACCGATTAGATTAGCACTGGCCGGCAGTTTACCTTTGATCAGATTAGCCTCCAGCCATGCAAATTTCTCACAACAAAAGTCACGAGAGAGAAAGAGAGAGTCCCATTTCAGTGCGCGAAGAAGCAACTAAGAATTATTATTTTTGAAACGAAGGCAAAAGATTTCCCTCGTCAATTAATTAAGAAGAAGAGAATTGCCCAGTTAATATTCGGAAAACCGGGCGAAAACCGATACAAACAATCCAAGGTCGTACTACTCACACAATAGGAAACACCGTGACCGCACATGTGGCCCTCCCAGTGCACCACAACCGAAACCCTCAACACTTGTACAACACAACGGAGCTTCACACAAGAACACCGACCACGATAAAAACGAAGCACCTTCCATCATGGAATCGTGGGTGTCTTCCGAATAACACCGCCCTTCTTGCTTTTGTTTCTCTTTGCTTTCTTCTTATTGGTTTTCTTCTTGGGGAGGCAGCCACTTGTGATGTCGGGTCCAGGCTGATCCGCCACCCATTTGTCAAGAAAATCATAGAACTCATTGTACTTCTTGATATAGTTGTCATCAACCAAGGGGCTCCTACTAGGAGCAGGCACCAACAGACCGGCCGCATCGACATGAGGAACCCCCAACACATCATCCTCCACCACAGGAACCATCGACACAATCGACTTCGGCGCCTCCAGTGGCTCCCACGACAGAGGCAAAACATGCCCCTCGCACAAGGTCGTCGACCAGTCCACTTCCAACCGCTCCAAGGACAGAGGTGAAGCAGGGCTCGAACATATATCCCGAAGCTCGGGCATGAGCTGTAGCACCGGAGCCGCAAGCACGGCGATGACTTGCCCATAGCGGCAGGCACAACGGACGAAGCAGACATCAACAATGAATTGTCCCGAACACGAGGGGAGAAACAACCATAAGGATCTACCCCTTCGTCCTCCGTGGAGCCAATAGGAGGGAGTGGCGTCTGCATGGCCAGAATCGTAGCCGGCAAAAAGGAGAGACTGGTCAAAGCAGCCTCAGCCCGTTCCAAGAAGCTCTCAATTCGTGTCTGCCAACCCTGAAGCAACTCGGTCTGATCAGCCAGAGCGGTCTGAAGCACATCAATGGATGGGGATGCCGGGCTAGAGGAAGCAGAAACCACAGATGCCCAAGATCCAAGGCAAAGCGCAACGGAAGGGAGTGTGGATTTTAATTGGGCCTCTCTTGGAGTAGGAGGTTGATAATGCTGGATGCCGAGGCGAGAGACACGCGGGACGACAAGACATGCCAGCGAGCTGAGAGGACGCCATGGGTTGCGGCAGTCACGAGCGCGATGACCGTTCTCCAAGCAACGAGAGCATCGGAAGGGATCTCTGCAAACCGCCGCATGGTGTCCAGGGGCGAGGCATCTGCAGCATCGACCGCGGAGCCAGGCAGGGATAGGCCGGGGAGACAGAGCCGAAGCCGGCGACGCAGAACGACGCCGGCCCCCCACCTTCACCCATCCCTGGTCCAAAGACGACTCAGGAACAGCAGCGACAACAGCAGCAGCAGCCGGATTGCACACCCCGCACCTGGCAGCCAACAGCGTCAGCGGGGCAAGCTCGTCGCCATGGCGTCCTCTCAGCTCGCTGGCATCAGAAAAAAGGCACAAACCTTAATTTTCCTTTGAGCATGCGTGCATGGTCGCTTTTCCGTCTTTCTTCAGAAATTAACAGCCGTAAGTTCTTGTCACGAGCAAGGCCTCATCAACATGTTTCTTGGTCACACTTGTAAGAGAAGTGCAAAAGGAGCAAAAGAGAGGGGGAAAAAATTTGGGGGGGTGGTGGTCAGGTTGCAAATTGTAGCTGGACCTGCCGGCAGATGCATATGGCTCATTTTTTCAGGATATACATGCCTTAATTTGGTAGGCCATTTCCCCAGTTAACATATGCGCTATTGATAATGCGTGCTACTCCCAGGTCCCAGCGATAGTAGGACTTTAGCTTGTTTGTAGTGCTCATACCGTATCTAATCATTCCACGGCCGGATCTTTCAATGGGAGACTGTGTGAATTATTTGTGTCCACTTGTAGATATTGCATGGTCTTATCCTAGATAGGTATGCACGCATGATATAATTATGTAGTGGTGTGATTAAGCTAAGAGCACTAAACTATCTCATCGGCATGCAAATTTGAAATCTTGAGGGTACACTCCGACGTTTTTTAGTTCAACTAAATGAACTAAATTTCCAAAATTCACTTTGTTTTTGAAACTTTAGTTTTGGAGTAGTTTGGATTGCTAAACTATTTCCAAAATGAAGTAGGGTCTGATGGTACCCTAAAGGTTTCAAATTTGCATCCCTATTGTCCCTATTGTCCTAGGTGCATAATAATGAGCATACGTAGACGCCTCTCTTGTTTCTTAAAAAAGATGGCACTTGTTGGGAAAATTGTCCCATCAGTCTCCAATATGGACCGCACATTTTGAATTCGATGGCCCTACACACAGACATTCATGCATGCTAGATGGACAAGTGAGTAACATGTAATCTTCACCATAGGTATATGATCACTTGGTTCTAGAATACGTAGACTTTTAGGTTTATCCTATGTCAAACATCTTTATGATTGATTTGTATGTTATATGGTGTATGTATGTGTATTTTATAATGAATCCAATTACACTAATTTGATACCATAGGTGTTAGTTTTTTTTTCTATTTATGTAATCGAATTAAAATTTTAGGTTTAAGACAACTCTAAACCTAACTATTTTGAAACGAAGTATTATTTTTCAGAGGCCCGTATTTATAAACTAGCAAAAGTGTTTGTGCATTGCAATTGGTGAACAACAAACAAAACCATAAAATTTATAGCCCCCAAAATAAAACAATTCGAATTCAGTCGAATTTCACCTATTTGTCTTCAGTTTTACAGATCAACAATGAAGAACACTTGATGCAAAAAAAAAAAAACAAAGAACAACATACATCAATTTACGTATATAAACTAATACAATGGGATGTAAAGGAGTAAGGTGAGACTATTTAATAAGACAACAACCTCTCTCTGAGGCAGAATAACATCGGCCTGGCAGCCAGCCAAGGCCCGATAACAGCGTGTGAAAATTTCAATTGCTATATAAATCAGCATGGACGGAGGAAAAAATTAGAGAAATGCACCATCAGGGAGAGCATTGCCACTACCCCTGGTTTCGTAGATCCACTGCCATTACCTACTTCTGCTATTGATTAGATGCACAAGGAGCTCGTTAAGGAGAGTAAGCATGTTTTTTTCTTTTTTTTAAGATAATTTATGATCTATCCATCATGTCATTGTAGTACAAAAAACACAAAAATAACAAAAAATTGTATCCATGTTTGTAGACCCCTTAGAGACAAGTACAAGCACTGGAGCGGATCGAAGGCGTGCCATCGTCATGACCCCATCCTCACCGAAGCTGGGCCAACAAACTTGTTGTAGTAGAAAGTTGAGAAGTTGGCGGTCCCACATGACCAATGCAACGGAACAACAACCATCACCGATGAATAGAAGTATGAATAGAAAGAATCCAACTTATAGACACAGAACAGAGACATGATCCAAGCGGACCCACCAAAAAGCACTGACCAAATTCTACGGACCTCCGCATGCCCTCCGGCGATGCTAGGCGTTCTTTCTTTTGTGATGTCATGTAGCAGCATCGCTGTAGACGCCACACATGTGTACGCGCCACCGCCACGGTCAGGCATGTACATGCCACACGTGTAGCGCGAGCAGGCAACAGCAGTATAGCCACGCGGCACGCTTATCTCTATGGAGCCATGCATCGTTATTACTGTAATCTTGACCAAAGTTTTGGTTACCGAATGAGACATTTTTACCCAGGGAGACTGATAAACGTGGTTACCACGGTTACCGAGAATATTTCGAACGAATTTTATAGTTGAATCTTAAATTCAAATAAGTGAAAGAACGGACATTTGAACCAGAGACCTCTGAACTAGGTTGCTACAGACACGCCAGTAGTAACTCTCATGACATTAATTATACCCTACGTATTTTACTATAAATCAAGTATTTAAATTCAAATAATTCGACAAATTTTGCTTGGTATGAGAATTTACCGAGAGACATGGAAATACGCGGTAACCATGAGAAATCTCGAAATTTCAACCGGTAAATAAAACCTTGATCTTGACCGGCGATGGGGCAAGGAAAGGTCGCCGTAGTCATACGGGGACGTACGGCAGCGTGGGTAGCAAAGGGGAATGGAAGGGGCACACGCGGCCAGGCGTGGTGGCCACAGTCGGCTACGCGGCGTGATTGACCTCTAGTATTTGCGTACGTGGAGGTACGACAAGTTGAGCGCGCTCAGCCAGCCTGTCCGTGTCCGGACGCAAATACTACATCCCCATCGCGGCATGTCGCAAGTCAACCACGACCAAGCTAGCATCCAAACCGCGTTGCCGAATTTACCGTACCTTTCTTGCACCATCACGGGATCACTCACGCACGAGCTTGTGACACTGCATCTGCATGCTCATGCGTATTGCAAGGACGTGTAGCCAAGGAACGTCAGCTGGAGGCTGCCTCCAGCGAAATGATTCATTCGCTCGGGGAGAAAAACCCCAGTTTGATAAACAAAATGAAACGGTTTGATGGCATACCAAGGAGAAAAAACATAGTTTCTCTAAGAAATCATGGCAAAAAAAATTTCAAAAAAAATCCATAGTGTTCTTAAAGGGCTGGCGTATTCACGATGGAATCCTGGCCCTTCACAAAATTGTCCATGGGGTTACCTCTCGTGGCCATAAAGGCGTCTTCCTTAAGCTGGATTTCCAGAAAGCTTATGATCGGTTGGATTGGTCCTTCTCGAGATTAGTCATGCGGCGCCGTGGGTTCGATGATCGGTGGTGTTCCTGGATCATGTAAATGGTCATGTCTGGGAACACCGCCATCAATATCAATGGCGAAGTAGGACCGTATTTTAGGTCCTCTATGGGAGTGAAGCAAGAAGACCCCATCTCCTCTCTTCTCTTCAACCTAGCTATCGATGCCCTAACTGGCATCCTTGACAAGGCCTGGCTGGTTGGACACCTTAAGGGTGTGGTCAGCCACCTGATTCCTGGTGGTGGTGTCACCCATCTACAGTATGCCGACGACGACATGATCATGGTTGAGGGTTCGCACTTGGACATTGTTAACCTTAAGTTCCTTCTGTTGTGCTTTGCAGCTATGTTGGGACTTAAGATTAACTTTGACAAAAGTGAAGTTGTGGTCTTAGGTTACTCGCCTGCTGATCAACAGAGAATTACTGACAACCTCAACTGCAAGCTTGCCTTCTTCCCCATTTCCTATCTGGGATGCCTTTGTTAGATTCCAGGATACTCGTGTCTGGCTATGATCCGCTTATGGGATAAGTAGCGTCCCGTGCGGAGCCCTGGTGTGGCCGTTTCACCTCCAAAGGCAGTAAAACCATCCTCATTGGCGCCAACCTTGCTAGCCCCCCCCCCCCATGTACTTGATGGGGATGTACATCCTACCTGAGGGTGTCCATAGCTCCTTCGACAAGGATCTTGCTAGGTTCTTCTGGCAGGCGGCGGACGGCGCCCTAAATAACACATGGTGAAATGGGCAGACATTTGCCTCCCCAAAGATCGGGGCGACCTCGGGATCATCGACTCTCGCCGCATGAATATAGCTCTCATGATGCGTTGGGTTTGGAGGATTTTGCGTGGCGATGGAGGTCTTTGGCTACAGCTCCTTGAGGCGAAATATCTTCGAGGGAAACCCTTGCTGGCTTGCTCTCGCTCCGCTGGTTCTCAGTTCTGGAGGTCCATTCAAGTTATTAAGGATGAGATCCGGCTTGGTGTTACCTTCTCAGTGGGCAATGGGAATGGCACCCAGTTCTGGATTAACCCCTGGTTACATGGGGAATGCTTCGCTTTCAATTCCCTAGGCTCTTTGCTATATGTGTTCACCCGAAGCTCCTCACCTCGGAAGTCTGTCTAGACGGGCAGTGGAACATCGCGCTCCGCCGCTTGATACGTCCAAAACGTATCTATAATTTATGCTTGCTCCATGCCTCTTTTGTGTGATATTGCTATGATATTTATGCACTTCCATACACTTTTGATCATATTTGGACTAACCTATTAACTCAGTGCACCACAGTGCAAGTTCCTGTTTTCTGCTGTTTTTCTATTTCAGGTTTCCTCCATATTAAAAGTGCCCTAAAAATTCCGGGAAAAATCAGCGTATCGGGAGCTTCCGGAAAAACCAAGGCAGGGCCAGAGGGGAGCCTGGGGGGGCCCAGGCGGCCACCCGGCGCGGCCCCACCCCTGGCCGCGCCAGGGGGCGCCTGGGGCCCCACCTCCTCCTCTGGTGACCCCCTTTGGCATATATATTGCACGCGTCCCGAAACCCTCGAGGACGGAACCCTTTTTCGCGATCTCATCTCTGTTCCGCCGCCGCCGCGCTTCCAAGATCGGGAGCACCAGGAGAACTCTTCCCGGCACCCTGCCGGAGGGGAACCACCACCGGGAGCTTCTCCACCACCATGGACGCCTCCCGGATGAGTTGTGAGTAGTCCCCCTTGGACCATGGGTCCATGACCAGTAGCTATGTGATGTTCTCCTCCCCTCTTTGTTCTTCATGGATTAGACCTCGTGAGCTGCCCTACATGATCGAGGCACATATGTAATCTTTATGCTGTTGCTATGTTGAGTTTGCTGGGATCCGATGGATTATGAGATTATGTTCAGATTGTGTGTGAGTAATATATTTGATTCACCTCTTTTATATTTATGTTCTTGAGTAATTCTTGCATGTTCTCCGTTGCTATTTATTGCTTTGGCCGAGTAGTAGGTAGTAACTCCAAGAGGGAACGTTATGCTTGATTGTGGGTTCATGCCCCTCGATGACTAGCTTGAGTGACAGAAACATGAGTCTAGGGGATGTGTTGTTGCCACAAGGGGGAAAACAACGGTGCTTGTACTTGCGGGTGCAAGGATTGTTTACTTTACGCAAAGTTCTTTTAATGCAGTTGTCTGTTGCTTTGAGTTTACACTATGGGTGGGACTCGCAACTTAATACCAGCGAGGTGTTCTGGATAGATATCTCAAGGTGGATGATTAGTAGTAGATGCAGATGGATTTCGGTCTACTTGCCTTGGCGTACCGCCCATGCTTTTGAGCCTCTACCTTTCTTTGCAGCATAGTTAGTATTGGTTTGCGCACATAATCCTGTCAATTGCCCAGCTGTAATTTGTTTACCTCGCTTAGCTGTTTTATCGTCTTTTGGGAGAGAGACATCACTAGTGAACATCATGGGACCCCGGTCCATATTACCATCACTGATCACACCCGCTATTTACTTCATGTTCTTATTTCCTAGTTGCAGTCATACCTATCACTATTATCTCTTGCGTTTGATCCTTTGTAAACGACAAGGCCGGAGGGATTGACAACCTCTCTGTACTCGTTGGGAGCAAAGTTATTTGTATCTGTGTGCAGGTCCTGTCAAGCCAAAGTTTCTGGCGCCATTGACACCTTCTTGTCGACCCTCGGAGTCTCACGGGATTCGATCCTTGGTATCTTTGCCAAGGGAAAAATTGCCGCTACGCTACATCTCAAACCTTCCACTTGGGGTAACCAATGAGGGGTGAGAAGCCATCACCACTCCTTTGGACTAGCTGAAGTGATCGAGTGGGACGGCTTGAGGGAAGTAGTCCCTCTCCCGCTATCCCAGTCCCCTGACTCAGTTTCATGGAGTCTCTCTCCCTCCGGAGAATTCTCTATGAGTTTAAAGTGACGGTAAAGTGTGTAGCTTTAGCGAGAGAGATCTCCAAACGCTATAGCGGTTGTCTATTTAGAACTTTGTGATTAATCAAATGGATCGAGTAGTTATTTTAGTGGTAATTAAGTTTGACCCAAGTACCAACATATGTATATTCAACACTATTGGTATGTAAGCAAGTGCATCACTGCAAGGTCCAAATAAAGTTCCTTTTTGAAATGAAGGCAAAAGATTTGCTCATCCATTATTTAAGCAGAAAAGAATTGCCAATGCATCACTGCAAGGTCCAAATAAAGTTAGCCTAGTGGTTTCTCTCTTGTTGTACGTCGTAGCTGCTGGTCGATCCGGGACGCCCATCAAAATCAGTTCACTACCTACCATACCATTACAAAAAAAAAAAACTCACTAGCTAGCTAGTTGCTCACTAACATATCAGATACTGATAGCTTAGCATGAGCCATTAGCTATCTTAAAAACAATCAGAACATACCAGATACTGATGGCTTTTCTTTTACGTAGACTGATGAGTGAAGGAGGCGAGAAAGAAAGCCGATTACTGTAAACCCTTCTATATATCACGGGCAAAAGAAAAGAAAAACTTGCGCATGCCTTGTTTCTGTCCGACTTTGGGCTTGGACATACATGGTGATGGTCAACGAAACACAGTGAATAATTAGTACTCCCTCCATTTACTTATACAAGGTCACTATAGAATATACGTTTTGCATCTATATAAGAGCATGGTTAATAGCATAACCAACAGCTGGCTATAAGTCATTGCCATGTCATCTATAGCCCATCTTATAGACAATACGTACAATAGTTTATTATATGACCCACCTTTCACTCTCATAAAGTGCCTAAGAGCACGTGCTAGAGCTAGCTCTTCACCAAGAGTCCGCTTACCTTCTCTCTGCTCTTCTCTTTCCTCCAATTAAGCAAGAATATACTAGTTTATTTTTTATAGTCAGCTGACTCAGCTCTATTGTACTTGCTCTAAAGCCACCAACAGTAATCAAGAAAAGAATTAATTATATTTTCTCGTACTAGCAACATGTTTAATACTTGCATGCATATCGTCATAATGACGCTAGCTACTTCCTCCACTCAGTTTATTTGCATGTATATTGCGTATTAATGATCCCAGTAAACGAAAAGAAAAGTTGGTTGCAAAGTATGCATTAAATTTTATCTTGGTACCTGTAATATAAGTTTGTGACCTTGTATATAAAAATGCAGGAAGTAGTATTTGTGTTTGTTGGTACCGCGCTCTCCTTCCCTGGTTAAGTACAATTCCCTGCAATTTTCTCCTGTTCTCTCTAGATGTTACTCTTAGCCTTATTTCCTTGCAGGCACCTTAATCAAATCATGGCCCGTCTTACAAGTTTGCTGGCCGCCTAATAAATCTAATGTGCATATGGATGTGTGCATCGCAGTGATGCAGAGGCTAAGGTACTAACCTCCTTTTCAAAAATAATAGATTCTAATGTGTCACGCTCAAATCTGGTCTTAGTTGGCCAAAGAGCAGCAGACGTCATCCGGTGGCATGACGTCACCCCCTATTAGTTTAATTGACATCGTTTCCAACCTTGCAAAAGGAGAGGAGCCGTGGTTCCAGCCAGTGCCCTGAGGAAGCAACCAAGAAAACTCACAAGAAGAAGAAAAAAAGGCACAATTCCCCTTTGAGAGCGAGCACGGTCGATTTTCTAGCTTTCTTCAGAGACTAAGGACCTGTTCGGATTCTCTCCGCTCAACAACTGCGGCTCCCGGAGGGAGCAGCAGCATAATTTCAAGGTGTGGCTCAAACCGAGCTCCACGTTTCCTCTACAGCGCGGAGCGGAGTTTTAAGATTGGAGAGGTTCCGAACAGGTTCATACTATTACCATTTCTTGCCCCGAAAGGGGGTAAATAAAGAGAAAAAGGCAGAGATTGGCATTTATCTGTATTCGGTAATGCGTTGTGCGATGAGCCGATTGCAGTTGGACCTGCCAGCAGATGCATATATGGCTTACTAATTGTTTTCAGTCTAGCCAACTCATACCACATGGATATATACTACTACTCTGTCCCATAATGTAAGGTGTTTTTTTACACTACACTAGTGTAAAAAAACATCTTACATTATGAGACGGAGAGAGTAGTATATACAGTAGCCTGCATGACTGAATTTGGTAGGCTATCACATTTCCCCACTTTAACATGTGCTCAATTGATAATGCGCGTTACTGTTTCAGTGGTCATATCATGTCAAATCATACCATGGCCGGATCTTTGAGTGGGACACTCTGTGAATTACTCGTCCACTTGTAGATTATGCATGCATGGTCTTGTCCTAGATAGATATGCGGCATATGCATGATGTAATTATTATTTAGGGATGTTATCAATTATCAAGATCTGAATTTGTAAAGCCAAGACAAAAATGATCCGACTTTACCCGCAAAAAAAAAAGATCCAACTTGTTCCTACGACCAAGCTGGCCTTCATATCTAGTCACAGCAAAGGTGCAGCTTGACTTGATCCACGTAGGCTAGCTTTGACTCTTGTGTACATCTGAGATTCGAACCAGTAAACCTAGAAAACATATGCATTCATATTTCATTCAACGGTATGGTCGTATGGACCGATCATGCCTTTTTGGCACCGAAACTACTATAGAGACGATACTTGTTGAACGAAAACCGGACGATGACAAATCCATTGGTGTGCCACAGTTTGCTCATATGCATCGACGGCTTGATTAGCAGCGTCGTGCAAGAATCGGCCACCATCTGTCGTCTCCGTAGCAGCGCTCTTTTGGCACTTTGGGGTTTCTCTTGCATACAAAGTCAAAAGGTTGAGGAGCTGTCTATCATATTTATTTATTTTTGCGGGTGAGGAGTTGTCTATCTATATGACCAAAGTGTGTAACTGCGTGCGTGCGTGTTTCTGTTTGTTTAACTGTACCGATAAAGACAATACAAATTAATGGATTTTATGTATAGAGTCAAAGTGTTCGAGAGATATGTATGTGTGCATGGTGGTGTCCTCTCATAATCTCACGTAACATTCCATGGTATATTGAATTAATGTATCTGACTATTTCAGGAGTGGGCACGTCCTGTCCGCACCCACTTTTGAAAAAAAATTACATTTTAAACATGTTTTGAAATGTCAAAAAATACAAAAGAAAATTTCATGCATACATGTTCGTCAATGTGTGTGCACAGCACAAAGATTTGTGAAAAAATGTCTTGGTTTGCCTTCGCAAAAAAGATAAATTTCGGTGCTTCTAAACAGCGTTTCATAACATATATTTTTTCTTTGTTGCACAGACCACAAAAAAGGTTATTTTTCCATAAAACTTTATGGACGCACATAGAACATGAAGACTACCGTGCAACATTTTTCAGATTTTTTTAGCATTAAAAATGTGTCTTTCAAAATAGGTTCATATGTATCTGGGTTTATCCATGCACTTCCCATTATTTCAGCCAACTCTCAAGTTACACTCATGAAGGACGATGCCCTACAAGGAAGGGTGCTTCATTCGTAAAGTCAAAAGTTGCTGCTAGCTCATGTAAGCACAAATCTGCAGCTACATCTAGCTAGCTTCTTTTGTATAGCACATATATGTATGTGAACACATCTGAGAAAAACAAGACATGCATGGTCCTCTGGTTAACACATAAACATGGTTTTAGATTGACCAAAGAACAAGGAAAAACACAGCGGCTAATTAAGTTTGACGCTTGATAAGCTCGTTCGGGCAACATATTGAAAATCATTGGCCACCTCGGTGGCAAGAAGGGAGAGGATATCAGATCTAGCTTTGGTCTATTTTGGATCCGACAAGTGCAGTGAAACTTTGCTGGCATAGGTGCTTCCTCGTCAACTTCTTCTTCCACTGCATTGACCTTCGCCCTCGAAGCTATAGGTTAAACAAAAGATTGTCTCCAGCGAGAGATATTTGTGGGGCTAGGACGCATCGCTGGCCTCAGGTGGACGATATGTTCGCAATCTCTGACACCCACGTCCTCAACCTATAGAAGGGAGGCCCTTCTTTCCTCGCCCTGTGATGGCAAGGCTGTGAAGGTGGTCATAACATCTCCGGCGAGGTTGCCGGAAGATTGAGGACTCAATTGTGTCCCTGTTTTTCTTTACGGGTGTGAATGTAAATCGGGAGGACTATTTTATAAAAAAAATCCATTGGGGTCCCCTGTGTAGATTGAAGACGGAGGATTACCCCTGACCTCTGCATCAGGGGCGGAGCTAATGATATAGTTCATCGTATATGAATATATAGTTAACTCTAACATATAGCAACAATACATAGTTATATTTCTAATTTTATTTTAGAATTGTGAATCACGAGCAGACAAATAAAACAAGTTAATTATGTAGTCTTCATCTTCGTTATTGGAAGATCATAAAATGTTATATCTTTCATTTCTATTAAACCAACATGGTTCTATTGATATGTTAAACAAGTTACGATAAGTGGAAGATAAAACAAATGTGACAGATAAAACAAATGTGGCGAAGCGATCCTGATGATAAATAAATTGTATTTTCAATGAATTAATTAATATGTTTTCACTAGTCAACAACTTATAAGCATATGATAAAATCCCTAACTACTAGTTTAGTTGTCTATCGTGATACCTTGAGATCGGAGATTGGGGACATTTTGCTGGGATCTTCCCATATCAGCCGAACTGAGATTGCCGACATTATGCCCGGCAGGTTGCTCCGTGACATCTATCACCTGGTTGGATTTGCACATTCAATCATAGAGTTAGGGTTTGTGACCATTGGCTTCAAGAAATTACTATCGATGGTTTCATCCTCTCCATGACCGATGCAATACAAAGTGAAATATGTAACCTGCAATTAATCCGTGATAAAATATATTAGTAACTACTAACAATTGATTAAGCGATTTCATGATTTGTTTAATCATACTAACAATACCTCTGCCTCTATGAGTCCGATTCACGGCCGGCCGCCTTGATCATAGTCCGTAGACTCGTACTGGATTGATGCGTGGCTAGCAGCAGCTTTGCTAATTAGCAAGCGGTGGCGGCTCGACGCCCGGCGGCCGGTGACAATGCTCAAGCGCTCAACGAAGCACTAGCGCGTCATGGCACAGCGGCGGGACAAAAACCACAGAGCCCAGGAAGTCGCCTCGACGGCTCGATCGGCCTCAATGCGTGAGTATAGATGCGTTGATTCTTGATTGATTAGTACTACGTGACGTCTAGGTCTAGATGGTGATGGGTCGGTGTACGTCCAGACTAGGCCCTTTCTTGCCGTGTACAAATTCATTTTGGGCTTGACATTAGCTTACCCCATTCCTTGCTAATGACCGGAGTAATTAAGCCTAATACTACTAGTAGTCCCCGCTGCAACTTGTTAGAGACCCCCGGCCTCCGCCTCTGCTCTGCATCAAGCAATGTACACAATCATTTCTTGAAGCGGCCTCGTCAACCATTTTATAAGACAACGATGACTCTTTCAGATGCCTAGATGTTGAGGTGAGAAAGAATATCGATTAAATATACCCATAGAAAGGAAAAAACAAGAACAAACTTCCATACTGTATACCCGTTACATTTGCCAGTATAGGATGATATAAAATTGTTGCATTGTATATTGTCCCGCCTCGTACATTACATCCGGCTTGGACATACACTATACGATGATCATGATGGTCAAAGAAATACAATGAATAGTTAACAGTGTTTGTTAGTACGAGTACGTCGCTCTCCTTCCCTGGTTAAGTAACTTTCCTGCAATTTCGTCTCCTGCTCTCTGAATAATCCCTTCCTTCTCATCCTGTATTCATTCTTCAGGAACCTTAACCATGGCCAGTCATGCAAGTTTGCCTGCCGCCAAATAACTAAACATCCACCAATCCAATGCTCATGCTCAGAGGGTGTTTGTTTCCAGGGATTTATTGGTCTAGGGACTTAAAAGTCTCTATAAGTCTCATCTAAACCAAACAGAAGGGACTTATAGAGACTTAAAGTGGGCATTTGGGACTTATCAAATAAGACTCTCAAGGAGGGACTTATAGGGACTTATAGTTGTACTAGTTAGCATGCACGTGCAACGCACGATGTTTGATTATAGTGTGGAGAAAATACTGAACAAGCTAGTATTACAGTGTGAAGACATTACAATTTATGAATGACTAAACAATCTAATACAATGGTTTCCTTAAAAAAGTAACTAACAATTGTCAAGAACTACATGCAATACTCCATCTTGTTGAAGCAACATGGTAGCCACCTCCAACGTCCTGACCAAAGCATGCTCCAATGATGTAAATATGGTTGCAGGAAATCATCTTTGCCATCCCCTTTCTCCTCAAAACAACTTAAGGATAATCCACTACACAATAAAACATCATACAAATCAGATGCTGCTAGATCAAATGTTGAACCAATGGAGATACGAAGAATCTCATAGATCAAAATGAGAGTATGGTAGCATGGGGAAAACATAGAGGGTAGGTACCTCTTGAGGGAGCAAAAATTATCCTTATAGTGCTTGGCGGACTACTCCTCACTGACGATGTGTTGGGTGCTACATGAGGTGTATCGATGGCAACGAAGAACATGTGAAGGAGGCGGACAACGACGACGCAGACACCAAAGATGACTGCATGCATGAGGACAGATGTAGCTAAACATTAGAAAGTGTCGTCTCTGTCTATTTTATACATATATTGTCGAAAAAGTATCTAAATACTGCACAAAAGTATTATAAGGAAAATAGTTACCCCAACATAGGTGGTGGCTTTCTGATAATTATAAATAGTCTCTCCATGGATTTTCCATATTGATGCTTCATGCAAATACTAAATTAGGCCCACATTGTCAGGAAATCGTTCAGTCATCTGCCGCGTCGGCAATTTTTTCCTCCACAGAATGATCATTGGTACAAGCAGAGAGGGTATGAATTTTTTTAAGGACACACTCAAGTATGCCGAGATCACCATTCCTCTCTCATGTATCATTAAAACAAAAATGCGGAACTGCGGGATTAAATCACATTCTCTCAGCAATCACTGCCTTAACATGGAACAATTTTTTTGACAGACAATCATTTAAGAAATCAGAGGCACCAAGAGTGTGAACTTTTATTCACCATCATGTCTGAAATCTGCTATGTTCACCAATCACGAGCTATGATATGTATCATTTGTTTGATACAATTCATTAATACCAGTTCAAAAAAACTAACGTTTGGCATTTTGAATTATTTTGTATTTCTAATCTAAACCTTTACAAGTTAATTTGGGGCAGCAAATATCTAATTCCAAACATGAAAAGCTATACAATAAAGCAGAGGTACTTATATGAGCCTTCTTGAAGATAACTACTGCATTGACCCATGAAAATGGATTTACCTTGTCGTCAAGATAAATTATATGTGGTTGGTTGAAATATTCCCATCCACTTAGGAACCAAATAACAACATCATATTTGCACATTTATTTAGTTACAAGAGAAACAACCTGTGAAGCAAAGATTCAATAGAGGCATGGGGACTTTCTCTGTCTAATTGCTTATCCTTATGTTAACCCCTTTTTTAGAGAAAAGGCTTAGCCCGAGTCTGAAGTAGGCTCGGACCTAACCCGGCTTTGAATTAACAAAGCCATCAACCGGCCAGGATTACACGAACGGAATTCTTATGTTAACCTACAACTCAATACAAGAGATTGGTGAACTAACATATCATGAAATAGTTTCTTTACTCGCTTCACTCGACGATGTGTTCCATGTGCATGATAGGTAGCTAGTTCAATATGGATGTTATATTGGTCGAATATTTAAATCGTTCCCAGAATTTGTAGTTGGATTTTTCCAGAAACTTCACTACCGGTGTTTTAGAAACCAAAATGTTCTCAAGGAAGAATGCTCGCAAGTAAGGAGAAGAAATGACAGTATTGTTCCACACTAAAGATCCAGTACAACTCTTAGCCTAGATTGGCCATTTTTCTTCTACTGGTTGTGACTCAAATAGTGCATACACATATATCTGTGCTCCATCAGTTTATAAAACATAGAAAAATGTTCAATTAATTTTAGGCCAGGAAGACATTTGACCCTGAAACCACATTAAATTAGGTATTGAGCTTCTATTAACTATACAATATTGGTCAAACACTTAATGCCAAAATTGGATTATGAAAGCCAAATAGAGTACTAAACAAAGTAAAATTGTGGCCTTCAAACTGAACATTAATTCCCATTGACTACTGATTAGTACCTAGGCTGCCAAGTTATTTGCATCCATACAATCATATGAACATAAAATTCGGCTGATGAAGTCTGACACGTTGTTCTTAATCTGCATATCAATCTTAAGTGACAGGATGCTAAAACAAAAAGGCTCGTTTCCATACCTTTCATGATACGGATACTGCTGAGTTCATCTGTGGCACTCAATCGATTTAGACTCAAACGTGCGCCATTTAGACTCCAGCTGAGTTCTAACTCAAGTGTAGCTGAACTTTGGTTTAGGCCTCCTTTGGTTCATAGGATAGGATTATCATAGGAATAGGAAATTTGTAGGAAATGAGATGACATGTATCTCAAATCCTATGAGTAGGAATAGGAAAAGAGATGTCATTTGGTTCACACCAAAGGAATTTTTCCATTGAGTCTAGGCTCATTTTTATTTTCCTATGAAATGTGAAGGATAGGAACCAATCCTATGTAGGAAAAGGAATCCATTCCTATGAACCAAAGGGCTCTAAAGGAAAAATTCCTATAAAAATCCTATCCTATAGAATTCCTATGAAATTCCTCCAAACCAAAGGAGGCCTTAGCCAAACAACAAAACAGTAAGTCAATTACGCTGCTCTCGGTGCATGGATTGAATGCTTGATCAACATAAAAACAAAAGGAAAAGATAATACTTTTTTTTCATGTAAGGCATAACCGTTCAAGAAAGAGGAATTTTCATACTATAGTTGATCTGAAAGGTTCTTGCTGAAGCAGAACTTTGTAGAAATCTTGTACTAAATGATCAGCAGTAGTTACTCCATCCTTTCCAACACCCGTTTTCAGCAGTTAACCCGCCAACAACAGCAGCCGTACTGCAGCAACAGTCAACCCAGCTCCAGTTGTCGAGACAATGGCACCAAATGCTACCACACCCACTGAACCAACAACGCCCATTCCAACTCTGATGCAGTTTTTTATTAAACAATTGCAAACATTTGTAAGCAGGAACCAGGGAACCTAGGGTCGTTACAAAGACACCAAGTCTGACCAAGCACAAATTCCAGGTCTAAATGCAGTCACCATTTTTAAGCAGGAACTTAGTCCATCTGCAATCCAAAAACAAAAAGAATCATTGGTTTGCTACATATTACTTCAGATCTAGCCAACAGGGGGATAAATCATGCCAATATTTGGTAAGGACATGTTTAGGTTTGCTGGCGATGAAAACGTACCCACCATGCACAACCTTTGGCCTGTTATTCAAGCAATGAAATATGATTAGCCAACGTATCTCTAGTTAAATATTCAAACAATGAAATAAATCACTTCCAAGCAATAAATATGTGCTCTTAGAGATTCTAGAACTGAGTTCCTGGAGCTCTTCGAGGTAATCAATCTTTTTGTAATCTAAAATATAAACACATGGATGGTAAAAAAAAACTTTACTTTGCATTAAATATGTGCATGATCATAAATACAAGTGTTTCTGGTTGTAACCTGAAGGCGTACGTCCAGCTCAATTGCAAATGTTAATCCTAAAATCGAATCTAGTCGTTTTCCCTTGATAATCTGCACATTGCCTTGTTAAGTTGTTAAGCACTAAAGATGACATGAACCTGAACATATATGAGCTGCTAAAAGACATGTTCACATGTCCATCGACCAGCAGTAATACAGTATACATGACACAATTATCAGGGTATTACTATCCTTCCTCTTCATGGGATCGCATAAAAACGGGTCATATAAGCGCTGTTTCGGCAAATCCTTTTCTACCACCCGGCATATGCGGACCAGGCGGTGGCTTTGACACCACCGGTGCTCAACACTGTGATTCGATGGAAGAGTGCCGATGGGATGCCCGCCGTCCCGTTTCTCGCCATGGTAATGGGCTAATGGCCCCAGCCCCAGCCTCTTCCCCTACTTCCCCGGCCTCTCCATTGCATCATTCCAGCTTTGTCATAGAAACCCTCTTCACCCTATATAAGAAACACCATTAGATAGATACCTGTCGCATCTTCTTCTACATACTCTTCAGGATCAACTTCATCGGCAGCCTCCTCATCTCCACCTTTTCTTCCTTGACCGATCCCATGTTTCTAGTGGACAGTAACAAATTAAATGTGAAAAAAAGGATCTTCTACAATGAAGCATGTAACGGTGATATCAAAAAAGTCAAGTCGGAACAGTCTGCCCTCTAAATGTAATCTTCACTAAGCAGGCTTACACTCATCAATAAATGACAAATAGATGTAGCCAGAATAGTAAGATGGAGAAGGAATACATAGGACAATTTTGTGTGCATTATGCTCAGAATGAATCTATGATTACTTCAAATTTTGCATAAAACAAGGAATAATAACCAATAAAAAGAAGACATTGAATTGGTCAGGATTCATTAAGATGCCAGGAGCGAACAAACTCTCCATGTCATTGACCACGTGTTGATCGATCCAAAATTTCAGAAAATTCAATAAAAGAGGTAATTGAGCATACACAGAAAGTCTATTTACATATTTCATCAAATGGTATGTACGTATATCTTTACTGATAGGTAACTGAGCATATCAGAGGGTGCTGCCGAAAAGCTCATGTGACCTTGATCTAGATCCTCTGCTCAAACCTACTGAACAGAGAGGTTAGAAAGACAGATTGGGTGCGGAGGGTGCAGTTGGTCCTGCTGCCGCCCACGCCCTTATGCCGGCACCACCGCACGCGATGCCTTGCTGCAGCTTGAGAGGGACAGGAGAGTAGAGAGGGAAGAAGGAACATAGAGAGTGAGAGGGAGAGAAGTGCCCTTATCTGAAGAGTCTTCTCAGAGCTGCACTCGTCGGCGTCAACGGCCCCACCCCCGTCATCGTTCTTCCATGTCTCCGCCGCAGAACCCTCTGCGTGCAACAGCAGCATCGCGTAGGCATCAATCATCTGGTGGAGCGAGCGGCAGAGGCTGCGGGGAGGGAGCGCGACGATCCGTGAAAGATGGAGTGGCGGCATGCTGGAGGCTAGGAGGGCCAACGCGAAGGGCGCCCGTCAGGCTGTCCTCTCGGGGCAGTTCGGGAGAAGATTGGCTGTTCCGTAATTGTAGGAATTTGTTTCCTTTCTTTTTGGAATCGCTAGAGATGCTGGCAGAGTTTTCGTCCGACGCTTAAAATTGGTAAACACACATTCAAAGATGATTAGTTGTTAATCCTAGCGGTTAGATTGATATGGGTAGGCCTGATCTAAGGCTCTAATTGTGTCGGTTTGTTTCGTGTGCATTAGTTGGTGTGCACTTAGCGATGAATATGTTTGCTTGTTTAATAGTAGTATAGAATATGGTCTACTAGTCCATGTTAAGTCACAGGAACCAAACAGGTAGGGACTTTTTAGGGACTTATGACTTATAAGTTGGGACTAAAAAAAGTCTAGGGACTTATGAACCAAACAGGGCCTCAGTCTGGTCTTCGTTGGACAAAGCGAGCAGCTAGCAGACGTCATCCGGTCACATGACGTCACTAGTTTAGCCTAACTGGCATCATTCCAGCCCTGCAAAAAAAAAAGGAGAGAGACGTTGTGACTTCAGTGCCCGAGGAAGCAACCACGAAAATTCATCAGAAGATAAAAAAGGCACAATTGTCCTTTGATTTGAGAGAGCGCATGCACGGTCGCTTTTCTGACTCTCTTCACCAATTAACAACCATCATTTCTTGCCACGAGCAAGCACTAGTTAACTCACACCCGCAACCGCGAAAGTGCGAAAAAAAGGGGAAATCTGGCATTTTATCTGTAGTGCGTCGTGTGATCAGCGGGTTGTCGCTGGACCTGGACCTGCCGGCAGATGCACATATGGCTCATTGTTTTCAGTGTTTTCAGGGTCTAGTCAACTCACACTCACGCTACATGGATATATAATGGACATAGCATCCCTCAATCTGGTAGGCCATCGCATTTCCCCACTTAACATGTGCTCAATTCATGATGCACGCGTGCGTGCGTGCTGCTAACTTTAAGCTTGTTTTCAGTGGTCATACTCATATCACATCATGGCCAGATCTCAGCTGATCCATCGGTTGGGCACTTTGCCAATTGATGATTGTCCACTTGTAGATTTTGCACGGTCTTGCCCTACATAGATACGGCGTGTGCATGATGCAATTATTACCAAAGGGATGGAATTCATTGTCAAGATTTCAAATAAACAAAGGCAGAAATGATCAAATGTGTTCCTACAATTGAGTTGGCCGATCGATCACGGTCCCAGTTAACAGTGTTAGACTGTATAGCTTCTGTAGTTGTATACATACATGTACGTATGATGTAAACGTTGTACCCCTTCTTTATATATATGAGAGATAGGCCACCCCTAGAGGGTTGAGCCGGTTCCCAATTCTATTGTCTTACATGGTATCAGACTAGGTCAACACGCTTCCGCCCTAAACCCTAATCCCGCCGCCGCTGTGTCCTGTTCGCGCCGCGCCGCCGCCATCCCTGAGATCGCGCCGCCGCCGCCATGTCGGGCCCCGCCGCTTCCGGCTCCTCCACGGCTAGCTACTTGCCGGCCTCCCTCGCGGCTATCCTCGCCCGACCTCTCGACACCGCCGCGGCCTCGTCATCTTCGATCGGGACGAGGAGCATTGGGTCCTTCTTCTCCTCGTTGCCGGGTCACTCGATCGTGTCGCATACTGCTGGTGCCGCAGCGGGTGCCTCCTCGCCTGCCTCCCTCAGCGATGCACCGATCGCGCCGGCTGTTGCCACGGCCACTACGCCCGCGGCTGTTGATGCGGTTGCACCAGCGGTTTCTGCCTCTACGGCGTATACGCCTCCGGCAGTCTACTCCGCGGGTTCTTCGCCGCCGCCGCCGTTTCACTTCGGGAATCTCATCACCATCAAGCTTTCATCGGACAACTACATCTTCTGGCGTGCACAGGTCCTTCCGCTCCTTGGGAGTCATTATCTCCTGGGCTACGTCGACAATTCTCTCCCCTGTCCCCCTGCGCTGGTCGATAGCGTGCACGGCCCGGTCTATAATCCGGCGCATCGTGTTTGGACAGGACAGGACCAGGCGAACCTCTCCTCCATCCAGGGGTCGCTCACTCCGGCTGTTGCCGAGCTTGTTGTCTTTGCCAAGACGTCTCATGAGGCGTGGACCATCCTCGAGCGCTCGTTTGCGGCGCAGTCGCAGGCACGTGTCTCGGCGCTTCGTCGTCAGCTTGGCGAGTGTGAAAAGCTGGACTCCACGGCCACTGAGTTCTACAACAAGGTCAAGGGCCTTGCCGACACGTTGGCCTCCATTGGACAGCCACTCACTGACTCCGAGTTCAACTCGTTCGTTGTCAATGGTCTCGATGAGGAGTATGATGCCTTAGTCGAGATCATCAACGAGAGGGGTAACTCGAACCCCATGATGGCGCATGAGGTCTTTTCCCGCCTCCTTCTCACGGAACAACGGGTCGAGTCCCGTCGCGCCAGGGGCATTGGGGGCTCTCCTTCGGCCAACGCCGCCACCAAGGGTGGCCACTCTTCTTCATCATCCCGGCCTCCTTCGGGACTGCCACCGCCGTCTGCCTCGGTCCCCCCTGCTACCGCGACATTACCGGGGGCTGGCGGTAAGCGCGTGTGTCAGCTCTGTGGCCGTGATGGGCACTGGTCCTCTAAGTGTCACAAACGCTTTCAGAAGAGTTTCCTGGGTCTCGGCAATGATGGCAAGGACACGCGCAACCTTGCGCGTCAGGTGGCCATGGCAGATCGGCCAGTGTCCACGAAGCAGCAAGGGCACACTCAGTCCTACTCTGTTGATCCCCACTGGTACATGGACTCTGGGGCAATGGAGCATCTGACAAGTGAGATGGGCAAGCTCCATACTCGCGAACCCTATCATGGCTCCGACAAGATCCACACCGCCAATGGAGCAGGTATGCATATATCTCATATTGGTCAAGCATCTCTTCTCACTAGGCATGCAAATAGGAGTCTTCACCTTCGTAATGTTCTTAGAGTTCCCTCTGTGACACGTAATCTTCTTTCTGTTCCTAAACTCACACGTGATAATAATGTGCTTTGTGAATTTCATCCTTTTGATCTTTTTATTAAGGATCGGGGCACGAGGGACATTCTTCTTAGCGGGCGGCTGTGCCAGGGTCTCTATCGTCTGGAGCATCCTGAAGTCGCTCGCGTGTTCAGTGGAGTTCGGGTATCTCCGTCACAGTGGCATGCTCGTCTTGGTCACCCGGCCACACCTATCGTTCGTCATGTTTTGCGTCGTCATGAGCTTCCTAGCAGGTCTAGTAATAAAGATGTAGCAGTGTGTGATGCTTGTCAGCAGGGGAAGAGTCATCAACTTCCTTTTTCGGAGTCTAGTCGTGAGGTGAAACATCCTTTAGAACTTGTTTTTTCAGATGTATGGGGTCCTGCTCATACTTCTGTCAGTGGTCACAATTATTATATCAGTTTCATTGATGCTTATAGTCGCTTTACCTGGCTTTATCTTATTAAACGCAAATCTGATGTGTTTGATATTGTTGTTCAGTTTCAAAAACATGTTGAACGCCTTCTCAAGCACAAAATTGTTCATGTCCAGTCGGACTGGGGGGGGGGGCGAGTATCGCAACCTCAACTCCTTCTTTCAGTCGCTTGGGATTGCTCACCGTTTAGCATGTCCACATACACATCAACAGAATGATTCTGTGGAACGTAAGCATCGTCACATTGTCGAAACTGTTCTTACTCTTTTGGCCCATGCATCGGTTCCGTTTCGGTTTTGGAGTGATGCTCTCACCAGTGCATGTTTTCTCATAAACCGCACTCCCACTCGTGTTTTGAATATGAAGACTCCCATAGAAGTTCTCCTTAATGAACAACCCGACTATACCTTCTTTAAGGTTTTTGGGTGCGCTTGCTGGCCACATCTCCGCCCGTATAACAAGCGCAAGCTTGAGTTTCGTTTCAAGAAGTGTGTCTTTCTTGGCTATAGCTCTCTTCATAAAGGATATAAATATCTTCATGTTTCCACAAATCGTGTCTATATATCTCGAGATGTCGTGTTTGATGAGCATGTTTTTCCCTTTGCCAAGCTTCCTGTGTCCACTGCTGAAACACCACCTCTGCATTCATCCTCTGTTGCATCTGACCAAGTTGATGATGTTGCATACTCTCCTATATTGTTGCCTAACCATGGTGCAGGCACTGGACGTGGGACTCGTTTGGAAATTTTGGAGGCGCCATCGTCTCCCTCGCTGGTCTCACCAGCGGTTCACGACGATCAAGATGCTCCTCTGCATGGCTTCGGTCCTCGTGCCCATGCACGTTCGATTGAACCCTCTGCAGCGCCGTGTGCCTCGGCGCCCTCGGCCTCTGGGCCGACCGGCTCGGTGCCCCTGGCTCCTGAGCTGGCCTCGCCAGCTCGCTCGGTCCCGCTGGCCTCAGCGCCCTTGGCCCCTGAGCCGGCCTCGTCGCTTCGCTCGGCCACGCCGGCCCCGTCGCCCCCTCAGCCCACCACGCCGGTTTCGCCCGGGCCCTCCTCGCCTGGGCCGAGATCACCTACTTCCGGTGTACTCTCGCCGGTGCTCCCTGAGGTCTCCCAGTCGCTGGACGACTCGTCATCACCATCGCCGCCTTCATCACCTGAGTGCCCTGCGGTTCCTGTGGCTCCTCGCCGTCCACACACGCGGAGTCGCAGTGGTATTTTTCGGCCTGCACAGCGCACTGATGGTACCGTTGCTTGGTTGGCTGCCTGTCTGGCTGCTGCTCGTGCGGATCCTACCTCTGAGCCTCGCACGTATCAAGCTGCTCTGAGTATACCTCATTGGCGACAGGCCATGGAGAAGGAGTATGACGCTCTTCTTCGTAACAAGACATGGACTCTTGTTCCGCCACCACCCCATGTTAATGTCATTGATTCTAAATGGGTTTTCAAAGTAAAGAAGCATTCTGATGGTTCTATTGAGCGCTACAAGGCGCGGCTGGTTGCTCGCGGCTTTCGGCAGCGTTATGGTCTTGATTATGATGACACCTTCAATCCAGTGGTTAAACCTACTACTATCAGGCTTCTTCTCTCTCTTGCAGTTACTCGGGGTTGGTCTCTTCGTCAGCTTGATGTGCAGAATGCTTTCCTCCACGGTGTTCTGGAAGAGGAGGTCTATATGCGGCAGCCCCCAGGGTTCTCTGACCCTGATCGTCCTGATTATCTGTGTCGTCTAACTAAAGCGCTCTATGGTCTGAAGCAAGCTCCCCGTGCTTGGCATGCTCATCTTGCGACAGCCCTCCGTGCTCATGGTTTTGCGTCATCAGTTGCTGACTCTTCGTTGTTTCTTCTAAAAAGGCCCGAAGTTACTATGTATCTTATGGTCTATGTGGATGATATTATACTCGTCAGTTCTTCTCAGTCGGCTGCTGCTGCTCTTGTCCGGTCTCTTGGTGCTGACTTTGCGGTCAAAGATCTTGGGCAGCTTCACTACTTTCTTGGTGTGGAAGTTGCTTCTGTTTCCGATGGTCTTGTTATGTCGCAAAAGAAGTACTCTTTGGATTTGTTGCAGCGGGCTGGGATGCTTAAGTGCAAACCGACTACTACACCTATGTCTGCTACTGACAGGATCACTGCTGCTGATGGTGATCTTCTGCCTTCTGCTGATGCGACACAGTACAGGAGTATTGTTGGTGGGTTGCAGTACTTGACGATCACCCGTCCAGATATATATTTTGCTGTCAACAGAGTATGTCAGTATCTTCAGGCACCTCGTGATCCTCATTGGTCTGCGGTGAAACGCATCTTGCGTTACATTCGCTTCACATTGTCCTATGGTTTGCACATTCGACCGAACTCCTCTGGGGTCATTTCGGCGTATTCTGATGCGGACTGGGCTGGCAGTCCGGATGACAGGCGATCCACGGGGGGATATGCTGTGTTCTTTGGTTCTACCTTGATCGCCTGGAGTGCTCGGAAACAGGCTACTGTTTCGCGTAGCAGTACCGAAGCTGAGTATAAGGCTGTAGCTAATGCAACTGCAGAAATTATCTGGGTACAGTCCTTGCTTCAGGAGTTGGGTGTATCTCAACCACAGTCTCCTATTCTTTGGTGTGATAACATCGGTGCTACATACCTATCTGCTAATCCGGTATTCCATGCCCGAACGAAACACATCGAAGTGGATTATCATTTTGTACGGGAACGGGTATCTCAAAAGCAACTACAGATCAAGTTCATCTCTTCCAAGGATCAACTTGCAGACATCTTCACCAAGCCGTTACCTCTTCCACAGTTTGAGACATGTCGGCGCAATCTTACCCTTCTAGATTCTTTAGGAAGTGGCTAAGATTGAGGGAGGGTGTTAGACTGTATAGCTTCTGTAGTTGTATACATACATGTACGTATGATGTAAACGTTGTACCCCTTCATTATATATATGAGAGATAGGCCACCCCTAGAGGGTTGAGCCGGTTCCCAATTCTATTGTCTTACAAACAGTGCAGCTTGACTTGACCCACGGTGTTTAGCTTTGACTCTTTTGTACATCTGAGATTTGAACCAGTAAACCTGATAAAACTATTAGTTCAACAGCATGGTCGTGTGGATGGATCATGACTTTTGGCACCATGTTTTTTTTTCTGACCAAAGTGTGTAAGTGTGTGCGTGTGTGTTTTTGTTTACTTATTTAACTTAACAATAGTATTTTTTTTTTGAAACGAGGCAAAAGACTTGCCATTTTCATTAATTAAGAAGAAGTGAGATTTGCCCGGTTAATTGACGGAAACCCGGGCTAAAACCGATACAATCCAACCCACATAAAATGGGTACCACCGGCCACCCTGGCCACCGACATGAGATCACAGAGCTACAAAGACGACATCCGCCGAGAAGTCGCAAGCGTCATCGTCATCACCGGTTACCTCCGAACGAGCGACTCCGACTTCACCGTAGACCTTCATCGTCGGAGCCAACTCACTAACAGCTGCACAGAAACCATGACGGCACATGCCAACAGATGACCACACGCACGGACAACCGTCAGCTCCGACTTTGACGACGATCATCACAAGGGAGATATGCAGGACTTGCGCCGACCGTGCCCTAAGGAGCACATCGGACACGCCGGGAAGATCCGACTGCCAAAGCCCGAGCCGCGACCAAAGCTCATCTCGACACCATCATCGTTGCCAAACAGAAATCAGCGCCCCCGACAGAGCCGACTCAGCAAACTACGCGGCGAAGATGCCGCAAACCACGCGGCGAAGATGCCGCAACCCACACGGCGAAGATGCCGCCAACCACCGGTCTCCCAGTCGTGACCAGCTCCGAGACGATGCCCCCAAGAAGGAGAAAGACGCGAAGACGCCTCCATCGCCCGATCCAGCGGATCTGAGGTTTCCCTCCGGAGCCAAAGCCGTGGGGAGGAGCAGGAGGGATATGTATATGCATGGTATAGAATCGCAGTGTTTGAGGTGAGGGATATGTATATGCATGGTGATGTCCTCCCATACTCTCATATATATAAATACCTTCGTATACTGAATTAGCTTTTGAGGTGCAGCTTGACTTGACCCACGGAGGCTTAGCTTTTGACTCTTGTGTGCGTATGAGATTTGAACCAGTAAACCTGAGAAAATAATGCATTCATATTTGTTCAACAGCATGGGTCGTGTGGATCGAGCACGACTTTTGGCACTAGGGGGTTTTTCTTGCATAAAAAGTCATAATGTTGAGGAGCCGGCTATCTGACCACAGTGTGTAAGTGTGTGCGCGCATGTGTGTGTTTTTGTTTGTTTAACTGTGCCGATAAAATCAATGCAAATTAATGGATTTTATGCATAGAATAAAAGGTATATGGTCATATCCTCTCATAATCTCACAAATATACCATTGTATATTGAATAAAAAATGTATTTGACTATTTCAACCAGCTCTCAAGTCACACCCATGCAGGACGATTCCCCACAAACAAGGATGATTAATTAATTAGTTCAGTCAAAAGTTGCTGCTCATGTAAGCACATCTACAACAAACATGTACTCCAGCTAGCTAGCTTATTTTATACTCCCTCCGTTCACTTTTATAAGACCTTTTAGACATTTAAGACAACACCTAATACAGTTCAATTTCAGCTGTCCTAAAGGACTTACAAAAGTGAACAGAGGGAGTAGCATTAATAATATGTATGTGTTTGAACATATCTGGGAGAAACAAGACACGGTCCTCTGGTGAGCACGTAAACATGGTTTTAGATTGGTCTAAACTAGACCAAAGAGCAAAGGGAAACACAGTGCCTAAGTTTGACACTTGATGAGATCGTTCGGGCAACATATTGTTGATCACTGGCCGCTGTGGTGGCGGGAACGGAGATGATGGGGATCTTGCTCTGGGCTTTTTCAGACCCGACAAGTCCAGGGAAATTCTGCTCGCATTGGTGCTTCCTCGTCAACTTCTTCTTCCTCTACATGGACCTCCGTGGCCGAGCTATGGATCTAACAAAGTACTCCCTCCGTTCGGAATTACTTGTCTCGGAAATGGATGTATCTAGAACTAAAATACATCTAGATACATCCATTTCTGCGACAAGTAATTCCGAACGGAGGGAGTATTAGTTTTATCTGACGAGCGATTTGGACAGATAGGGCGCAATGCTGGCCTCAGGTGGCTACATTGGCAATCTCCGATGCTCCCGTCTTCAACCTCCAGAAGGGAGGCCCTTCTTTCCTTGACCGGTGACGGCAAGGTTGTGGCTACAGATGGTGGCCATAGCCTCTCCAGTGAGGTCGCCGGAAGATTGGGGGATCACTTGTGTCCTTGTTTTTTCTTATGAGGTCCTAAATGCATATCAAGAGGATCTGTTTGTAATTTCCTTTTCCTATGGGGTCCTCTATGACGTGCTCTAAACTGTTTTTTTAGTCATAAATCTTCTGTTATTATAACGCAGACCTTCGGCCCGTTCCCGTGCTAAGGAAAAAAATATTTCAGCATGCTTTGAAGTTCTTTCTCCCTTCTAGAAGGCGCATGCTTTCGCGTTACACCCATCCATGTAGGACGGTTCCCAGCAAACAAGGATGCTTATAATTATAGTTAAGTCAAAGGTTGTTGCTCATGCACAAGTTCATACACTAGCATATAGACCGATTCATGTGAACATATATATCTGGGAGAATTAAGTCATGGCCCTGTCTGATTAACACGTATACTATAAACATGGTTTTAGATCGGTCTACACAAGATCAAAGACCAGACGAAAGCACAGTACTAGCTAAGTTTGACACTCCATGAGAGCATGCTTTGACAAAATCTAGCTAGCGCCATCAATAATAACTGCCATGCCACTATTGTCAACCTCCAAAGATCTCATGCATCAGTCAAGTCTCATATTCCTCGTCTGCTTTTGGAACGAGATGGGGAAAAGGACATGAAAGGACAGCCAAACTAATTAGCCATTCGTCACTTTGTGGTGGTAATCAGGAGGAAACCCTAGGTAGGGTAGCTAGCTGGCTTTGCTCGGTCAAGCAAACTGATTAACCACGGGGTAGATGTGTGGTGTGATCTTCGGACCAGTTCCAGCCACATGCAAAAAACCTTGGTAAAAAAAAAACAATTGTGTGATACTAGTTGTAGTACGATATCTTCAATAATGTGGGTCTTATACAATTTGGTTGTACTCCAACAAAAATTGATGCCCTTCTCCTAGGATACTGTACTAATTCCGCAAGAGAAAAATGGTAGCGTATTAATTATATTTCTGTAATTGTATATTTCCTGTCCGGAACAAGTTTTTTTCCAGACAATTCCCTCGCAAGTGAAAGCATAAATCTTTTTTTTTTGCGCCCACTAGCATACATTGGGAGTGTTCTCCGAGCCAAGAGCGCTCTCAGCAAAAAAAAAGACAAATTGGGTCAAAACAATGCATGAATAGTAAACATTTTTACATGCCCTAAATTTGTTATTTTACGAGAGCTGCTCAGATATGTAAATGATTTGAAAATTGAAGCGGGCCACACGCATCAAATTATCCACCACACACAAAAACATTAATTCTTTCTAGTATTCATTTTAATTTTTTTTCGTCAGGGCGGGGTGCAGCCGAGCCTCGTATCAGAAGTGGATTGCCGATTTATAGACCACTAAAGTAGTGATCTATCTAAACGCTCTTGTATTTATTCGCACCCTTGAGGGAGTACATTACAAGTTTTACAAGGATTACACATCAGGTTTAGTAGTAGAACGGAGTATACCTGACCATTCATCGGGCCGAGCCGGGCCGGGCTTCGGGCCTGAGGTAGAAAACTCGGCCCAGCCCGGTCGTCGGGTCTACTTTACAGGCCCAAGCCAGGCCCGCCACTGCAAAAAAACCAGGCCTCGGGCCGGGGCTCTTCAGTAAATGGCAAGAACAGCGGGCCTAGTAGGCCCAGCCCGGCCTAGTCTTTGGGCTCGAAACCTAGGCCCAAGCCCGGCCCGGGAGCAGCGTCGTGCCGGGCCGGGCTGCCTAGAACGGGGGCATTGCACAGCATCTGGGCTCGCCTTTCCGGGCAATATACTAGGGAGAAAATGGGAAGCGGCACGCGGAGTTTCTTCCTCCGCTGAAAGGGAGAGGTGGCGGAGTGCGGTCCGGGGCAGACGAGGCCGAGGCCGGCCGGCCACGCCCACACGGAGGAACAAACAAAGCCGGAGACTTTCTCCCCTTCTTCCCCCTCGCACTCCAGTCTCCGCTTACTTATCAAGCCAGCCAGGCCCCCCTTGACTTCCCCTCCTCCCCCCTCCCTTCTCCATTCCATACTCCTCTTCCTCCTCCGCTTCCCCCCTTGTCTCCTCCTCCGCAAGCAACCCTCTTGCGTCGTTCCTGCTGATTGGCTCCGGCGAGAGAGCAGATGGGGAACATCTGCGGCGGCGCGGGGAAGGCCGACGTGGCGGCGGACTACCGGCCGCCGAGCCCAGGTGAGGACGAATCTGCTTCTCTCCAAGAACCCGATTCGGGATCCCCCTTTTCTTACTGTCCCGTGGGTTCTCACGCGACCTTCTCGGTCCCCCCGGATCCCGCCGGCGAGCTCCCCCGGCGGAGGGTTTCCTGGCCGGCCCGCTCTTGCCGCGCCGTGGTTCTTGTCCCGGCCAAGACTCTGTTTTACTTCGTTTCGATTTGATCCTGAGCTCTGCTAGTTTCTTGTCTCCGTGTGTGTGTGTATGTGTTCGTGCGTGTGTGTGTGTCAGTCGGCCGATGTCTGAATTGTTCACCGGCGGTGGGGAGGAATCAGGGCGGGTTGCTCCATTGGTTTCCCAGCCTCAGATTTCCTCCCCCGTTCTTCGTCGTGGCCGCAGTCAGTGGAGATCAGGGATGTGAATTAAACCCAATTAGTAGTACCATCATACAGACAAGGGTTCTCCAAGCCTGGATGCTTCCTTAGTTTCTCCAATCTTCAATTCAGGCCTAGTTTGCCAGAGAGAAGACTAGTCTAACTGCTTCCTAGCAAAGGGCAAGAGATAGAGCCTCTCTATGCTCGACTGCGCGAATTTCTCCGGTGATCAGATTCAGTGTTGTTAACCTGTTTGCTTATATTGTGTGAAGCAGGAACATCCAACTACAAGACGAGCGGCAGCGTCACCACCAGCAACAGCACGACGGGGAAGCTCTCCTCGGGGGGCAGCAGCACCTTCATGGCCTCCGCGGGCAGCGGCGGCACCAGCGGGGGCTTCGACGAGGCGGCGGCGGGTTTCCTCGAGGGCCAGATCCTGGAGGCGCCCAACCTGCGCACCTTCACCTTCCTCGAGCTCAAGACGGCCACCAAGAACTTCAGGCCCGACAGCGTCCTCGGGGAGGGAGGGTTCGGGAGGGTCTACAAGGGGTGGGTGGACGAGAAGACGATGAACCCCACCAAGAGCGGCACCGGCATGGTCGTCGCCGTCAAGAAGCTCAACTCGGAGAGCTTGCAGGGGTACGAGGAATGGCAGGTAAATAAAACTTGAGATTTCTGAATTCCGTACCAAAGAGGATGAGATTCCAACTTGTAGAGTATGTGCATTGGAATTTGGGGGTCTGACTTGGTTTTGTTTGCTCTTGATGGTAACTTCGATCCAGCTTCGGCACATGTGGAACAACTGTTATGAGTTTACTTTTGTAGTTTTAGCTGAGTTTACAGTCCACTTTCTGCACACACACACACACACACACACACACACAGACCATTAGTAGTCAGGTTTAAACAAATCATGGCGATTTCGAAGATTCTCCTGGTCGTTACATGCTTAGAGTTATTGTGTGCTTTGTTTAACTTCTGATGAGCTGGATGTCAGGTCTATTATACCGTAATGGGACTGCATTGTCAGGGCAGTGCCATTTGACTAATGCTAACCAGGATCATTTTGTTTGAAAGTGCCGTGTAAGCTGTTCACAACTGCTGACCACAAATACCCAATAATCCACATGTTTATCACAATGTAGTTGCTTCTATTTTTGTTTGGTCAGCTCTGGTACATTTAAAATGCTACTATTAGGCCAGCAGACGTGACTCGGTGCTCCTAGTTTAGTCTTAACAGAATCATTGTTTCCAAAGGTTGCTGCAACTACTGTATCTAATGGTCATTTCTGGATGTCAACTTGCAGTCGGAGATAAACTTTTTGGGAAGGCTCTCGCACCCGAACCTTGTCAAGCTGTTGGGCTACTGCTGGGAGGACAAGGAACTGTTGCTTGTCTACGAGTTCATGGCCAAAGGGAGCTTGGAAAACCATCTTTTCAGAAGTGAGTTGTTACTGCCAATGAATATTTTCATCCTTCTTTCTAGGTACTTTACTTACAAAATAGGTTCATGACATTGCTCTGCAATTATTGGAAGCGGTTGCAATTCTTGAGCAACCAGTTGACTTAAAAATGCTGATATTGGAACCTATTTCATTTCTGTAGAAGGATGTGCTCCACTGTCATGGGAACTGAGGTTGAAGATAGCCATTGGCGCAGCTCGAGGACTCGCATTCTTGCATGCATCAGAGAAGCAAGTTATATACCGGGACTTCAAGGCTTCCAATATTCTTCTAGATGCAGTAAGTTTTGTACGAAGTACTATCAATGTACCTTTTATCTGTTGTTTATATATCAAAGGTCAAATGCTGACTGCATTTTTGTCTTGGCAGAGTTATAATGCGAAGCTCTCCGACTTTGGGCTTGCTAAGCTTGGACCAACGGGTAGCAACTCTCATATCACGACCAGGGTGATGGGCACCTACGGATATGCGGCTCCGGAATACGTAGCCACCGGTATGTATCCTTACGCCTGCTAACCACAGATATATATGATCAGATAATAATGCTGCCTGCAATCGATGTGTCAGTCAATTGTACAAACTGAAACATAATAAACATATGGCAGATAGGACAATGAATTCATACTTTGGATCTTTCCAAATTTAGAGTTTTACATCATATAGATTTGTTAATGATTCATGAGCCATGGCAGTTGCTCCTGTCAAATGGCCAGTTTTTCAAATTAATTTAATCCTTCTGCTAACAATACCTTTTATGTCAAGTGGGCATTCCTCTGCTGCCACCATCCACGAAAAGACCATAAGCTTGCTCATACCATGTGTTTACTATTTCCAGTTTGTTTTCATCCCACATGAGATTCTGAATTCGTATACCTGAGTAAATACTTTCTCAAGTTGTCGGTACTTCCATTCACCAGTTGTCCATACAAACTTCAGAATTTACAAGTTGCTATCTATGGTTGGTTTCTTAGTTGTTGATTGCTTTTCTCACCACATGCTCTGAACCATGTCCAGGCCATTTGTATGTCAAGAGCGACGTTTACGGTTTCGGAGTCGTGATGCTGGAGATGCTGTCCGGCAAGCGAGCGCTGGACCCCAACCGCCCCAACGGACAACAGAGCCTGGTTGACTGGGCAAAGCCCTACTTGGCTGACCGGCGAAAGCTCGCCCGCCTCATGGACCCTCAGTTCGAGGGGCAGTACAACTCCAAACAATCCCACCAGGCGGCGCAGCTGACGCTGAACTGCCTTGCTGGTGAGCCCAGGAGCAGGCCGTCGATGAAGGAGGTCCTCGAGACGCTCGAGCAGATCGAGGCACTGAAGAACCGGACAAGGGAGGCAAGAGGAGGGAGCGGGACGTCATCTAGGGACCGCGCCCACGGACGCTCGGCTGCAGTGCACCAGCGGTCATCGCCACGCAGCAACGGTGATGGGCGCCGTGGTTCGAGGCCCGCCAACGGCCACGCCACGAAGGCACGGTGATCCCCAACCGGCTGTCGGATGATCTGCTGCTGATGATGATGACATTCTTCCTCTTCCTGTACATACATGGCCTAATTAAATTATTTTTTGTCTGATGTTGGTGTTGAGCTTGTCGGACCACGGTGAGTGTAAAATACAGCAAGAAAGGAAAAAAAAATCAGAGATATCATCATGTAACTGTATATTGTGAACACCTAGAAATAGCAGAGGCAATAATTCTAAGGTGTTCCTGCGCCACTATGATTGTTTGGCACTTTGTTGGCCAGTAGATAGATACCATGTTTTTTTTGGAGCTGAGCTTTGCTAGGTTAATCGTATGGTTGTCAGTGCATTCTGGGGATGAATCGGCATTTGGATTTGTTTGTGAATCTGTCATGGCTACAATATAAAATCAGCATGGAGAATTGGCCAAATGAATCTGTTGGTCGGCGACATGACATGATAATATTGTCTGAAATGGCAACTAAATTGGCATGGCATTGCTGCTAGTCTTGAGTTGACCGACCTTTTTTTCTTGGTGACTTGACTTGTTCCAAGTTGCAGTAGCTGAAGTTGCATATGAATCACCAGTGTGAATGATGTGATTGTGCCAACCAGTTGTGAACCCTATTAAAAGTGGGCCGGCAACGTTGATTTCACAAGTCAAAGCAAATCAACAAGTCCAGATTCCCTTGTCTCCAACCAACCAACCAACCAACCAACCAAAAGAAAGGAAAATGAATACTACTCCCTCCGTCCGAAAATACTTGTCATCAAAATGAATAAAAAGAGATGTATCTAGATGTATTTTAGTTGTAGATACATCTCTTTTTGTCCATTTTAATGACAAGTATTTTCGGACGGAGGGAGTATGTTTTTCTACTGCTGGAGTTTCGTGGGAAGAATTGACTTCAGATATCAGTCTCAGCTCTGTTAAGATTAGGGCGTTTTTCTTTAATTTTGCTCTTATCAATTGATTTATAATAGTTAATAATGTTAAATGGCCCTCACTGGTCTGAAGTTTGGGCTGTTTTTTTTCTTGTTTATTTTAAATGAAAGAATAACACTTGTGATTCACATTTCTGATATTATTATTTTTTTGCATTGTGGGGTTCATCCTTGTATTGAATAAAGATTACTGCCCAAACACCTGTCATAGACACAGAGGACTCCCTGCCATTATGTATTTATGTTTGCAAATTCTTCAGTCACATATACTCAGCATGCAGCGTACACACGCTCAGCTAAATACAGAGTACATAAACTTTTCTTTGCCAAAACCATCAAAATATTGAACTTCAATTCATGGTGTGGCATCAAAATTGCATTCAAAAGCTCCAACCAGCAGGTGGGAGTCAAGATGGCAACGGGGACGAAACCCACCGGATTTTGCTTGCCCAAACCCATCCCCATGAGAAAATCACAAACCCGTCCCCGTCCCCATCAACGTGCACGGGGTTAAATTTTTGCCCGTCCCCTAAACCCATCGGGTTTTCAAAACCCACGGGGAACCTGTCCCCACAAGCAGTCAATGAAACCAAAAACATTTGAAAGAAAAAAAATATGAGCATATTACAGCAGCAGGCGATGGCTGGGGACCTAGGTTTAGGTTTAGGTGTTGTGCGGGAGAGAGAGGCCTGAAGAGGGAGCGACACTGTAGCGACTGAGTGTGGGGTTGGTTTATACTCCAGGGCCTCGATGCTGTGAGGCTCGGTTGCTCGGGCACTGTGGCTTTGGGCCACTTGAGTCAAGACGGATCGGTGCATGCTAAATAACGTATTTTGACGGGTTTTGTTGGGTTTCGGGTTCGGGTAGTACTCAAACGGGTTTAAACCCGCAAAACATGCCGGGTTTTATAATGTACCCACGAGCAGCCCCGCGGGGATAGAAAGTCGCCCATCCCCGTCGGGTTTCGGAGCCCCATTGCCATCTTGAGGTGGGAGGCTTCCCTTCCACCTGATCAAATCACGATTTTAGTCGTATCAGATAAACGATCATGTGCCATGGTTTAGTATATCAAGATTTTTTTTTTCATTACCATGCACAGTACAGCTGCTGAGTTTTATGGTCAAAGTACAGTACAGAGAGGGAAGATACAGTCTCAGTTAACATGCAATTTTTTGCTTGGCACATTACCATTCTTTCAAACTGATGTAATTAATATATACACACAATCAAGCTAGTCGGCTAAAGATTCTCACTTACATTAATGCGGCAAATCAAAAGAACACACCAATAGGAGAAGTGTGATATTGGCGAATGGAGGGAAAGGAATAATAAGATTTGAAGCTTTCAGTAGATAAACACAAGACTGGAAGCACACCATGGTAGCAGTAATACCTAGAATGAAGTTTCTTTTTTACATAATGATATTCTGGCTAGCATTGTCTCTCTCCCTCTGCTATTCTTGTCTGCGGCTTCTTGTTACTTGTTTAATGGTCACTGTAAGCAGAAGATGTCAGAACTTTACAGAAATCAGGAATATGAAAAAATCAGGAAGCAACAGAAACCAACCTGCCAAGTGTGTACCGACAAATAAGATCTGTGTATAAGCCGCAAGTTCCTCATCACTGCTACACTCTATTATGGCTGGTTGTCCATATCCTCACGATTCCATCATATTATCAGAACATGCACTGGCTTCTATGTTGGCAGGTTTTGCTTTTGCAGGAAAGCATCAATTGCATCCTATTTACTTTGTAGCGGATAGTCAAATATCAGTGCAAGAGAAAGGCACATGATATCTTCTCTCCACTCCAAGCAGTTGCATTGGAGCATTAAGCACATTCTAGCTCAAACTTTGACATAATTAATAAACTGGTACATTTACTGATTAACATCCTACTTCCCGAGAAAAGCCAATGAAGCTGCTCATGGTCATGAACTAGTCAATGGAGAAGCAGGAATCCAAATGTTAGAATACAATCAGCAGATCACTCTTACTTCTTGTCATGGTTTGTATCATAGTGATCTTTCCAGTTTGCAACTACTCAATATGTTTAAGATCAAAGATCTGTAGGATCATTTGCTTATAAAGGAAGTCCCCGCTTCAGGGGAAGTACAATCACAGACTAGACTATTTTTTTTGTTTGGAATAGACTGGAGCATAGGCAGGGACCAGGGAGACATTGACTTCACTACAATTTGACAAGGTCGGGGTTTCAAGTGTTGTTCAATAGAGAAGATACAAGTATAAACAAATCATATCCAATGAAAAAGTATAACTGCATTTTAACATGAATTTTCCAAAGCATACAAAACAGATCACCTTTCCATATATTGACACAGCGGTCTTCACTGCCACTAGCAATCAGAGCAGATGAATGTGCATCCACAGAATATACAAGAGAAGTGTGCCCAATCATCTCCAACAGGGGCTGGCTGGTTAATGCCCATAATTTGATAGTTCTGTGGCCAACCAAAATATCATGTGTGTGAATAAACAGGCAGTGATTGTAAACCCAAAGAGTAGAATTGATGCAAATAAATGGAAAAAGATAATGCTAAAAATATCAAGAGGCAAATTGCTCACAGCAGTCGATGGCTCCACTTGTTTCTTGATGCACCAGCTGCATGGGAAAATTGTGAAGCAACAAACTCAACATCTCATATATTTCCTCCATCCTTGGGTGCGACCCATCCACTGCATTGAAAGAGTGCACCTCATTCTTCACCTCGATCCAGCTCCAACCAGGGACTTTGCTTAATCCTTTATTTTTCATTTCTTTCTGCACGATTGCTCTATCACTCCACATCCCAAGACCAGAATACATGCTGGAGAGGAGAACATATGTGGAGTGCTGTCTAGGCTCTGCCTCCAATAGATGGCTGGCCACATCACTTGCTAGTTCCATATTCCCATGGATTCTGCAGGCACCTAAGAGGGTCATCCACACCATGGCATCTGGTTCAAATGGCATAGAGTCAATAAGCTCTTTTGCTTTGTCAAGCTGACCAGCCCTCCCATACAGATCAATGCCGCATGCATAATGCTCCATCCGAAGAGGAATTCCATACCTAATTTCCATCTTATTAAGGATTTCTGAACCTTCATCCACAAGACCAGCATGACTGCAGGCAGTAATCAGGCCAACAAATGTGATATGATCCAAAGGAACCTTAAGCTCCAGCATCTCATTGAAGAGGCTGCGCACGGCCAGTGCCTGTCCATGCTGCGCATAACCAAACATCATAGAGTTCCAGGGGACAGAGCTACTCTTGTCTGCCTCCTCAAAAGACTTGATTGCATCATCAAGAATGCCACTCTTAGAATACATGAAGATAAGCGAGCTGGAAACAAAATTGTTGGAAGCAAAACCAGAATGGGTGACTAAACCGTGTATTTGTCTACCTAGCCGAAGCAAAGCAAGGTCTGAGCATGATCGTAGGGCAGCAGAGAACGCGTACTCATCAGTTCTAATATTTTCTGACTGCATACATCTGAAGAATCTCAACGCATCAGCACTCAAACTGTGCTGTGAATACCCAGTTAACATAGAATTCCAGGAGACGGTGTCCTTGAGCAGCAAGCTATCAAAGCACTTGTATGCAGCTTCCATCATGCAGTTCTCACTAAATCGAGTGTACATGGCAATCAGAGCATTGCAAACAGGTGTGACTCCTTCGAAGCCATTCTTGATCACCAAACCATGAATTACTGTCCCTCCGTGATCACGATGCTCTGCACACGCACTTATGATACTTGTAAAACTATACATGTCAGGCTGAACTCCACTCGCTCGCATCATGCTAGCAAAGAATCCCATCGCCTCATACACCATCCCATGGGAAGCGTAAGCTCCCAGCATTGCGTTCCATGAGATCAAATCCCTTCTGTCCCCAATTTCATCAAAGATCCTTCTAGAATTTGCCAGGGCCCCACACTGCGAGTAGGCAGTGATTGCTGCATTCAACACTACCAAGCCCAATGCCGATGCATATTTGACAATCTTTCCATGCAGCTGGTGCATCAAGAAACAACTGGACTCATCAACCACCGTGAGCAATGCGGCGAATGTTGCCTCGTCTGGACGTAACCCCTCCCTCTCCATGTCAACAAACAGCTGAACTGCTGGAGCAACCTTCCCAGATTCCACATAACCGGCAACGAGCGCGTTCCAAGAAACAGTGTTCCGCTCCGGCATTCGATCGAACACCCGACGAGCATCCCTCGTGTGGCCACATTTAGCATACATATGAAGCAATGCGGTCGCAGCGAAGACATTGTCGGCCAGGACGGCTTTGACGATGAGGGAGTGCAGCTGGGCGCCAAGGGCAGGGCAGCCCAAGGCAGCAGCGGAGCGGAGAGCGGGGCCAAGGGCGAAGGTGTTGGCGGCGAGGCCCCTCGCGTGCATGGCTTGGAGGATGCGGCATGCGGCGGGGTGCGCACCAGCGGAGACGTGGGCGGTGAGGAGGGAGTTCCAGGAGGCGGCGTCAGGGCGGGGGATTTGGTCGAACACCTGGCGCGCGGCGGCGAGGCCGAGCGGGGAGAGGGAATAGGCGGTGAGGAGCTGGTTCCAGGGCGTAGGGGAGGTGACGCCTGACTTGAGAAGGCTGGCGTGGGATTTTGCGACGGCGGCGGCGATGGCGAGGCGGTGGCGCGCGGGCATTTCTTCTCTTCCTCCCACCGCACGCAGCTCACGGTGCCGCCTCCGTCGTCAGGCGACAGGGCACGACACCGCGCGGCCCGTCGTCCATGCGAGCGCCGCACGCTGGATAGGAGCCGCTGGGAGGGAGGATAGCAGCGGACGGAGGAGCGAGGGACGCCGGCGGCGTGGAAGAGAGCAGACGTGTAGCCTGGGCCGCCGTTGAGAGGGCGAGCCTTCTTTCTTCAGCCGACCTAGGCCTGGGCTGGAGGGAGGTGGCCACCGTCGCCAGTGGCGTCAAATAGGCATATTGGCTGCCCAAAGCATGACCCAATAACTTTAGATTTTTTTTGTTTTCGGAAATTTTGTAAAAAAATAGAAAAGATATATAAAAAATGTTGGGAGAAGTTTAAGACTTGATTCTTCATAATAAGTTCATCGCTTATTAAACAAATATTTCCTATATTTGAAAAATGTTCACGGTATTGTAAAAGTTTTTCTTGTATGTAAAATATATTCACTGTTTATTTAAATAATATTTATGTATCAAGAAGTGTTTAAAAATAAATTAAAGGAAGAAAATGGAAAAAGAAATCATAAAAATGAAAGAAACGGAAGAAAGACAAAATAAAAAAGAACAAAACCCAAAAGAACCAATAAAAAATGAAGAAAAGGGACATAGAAAATCAAGTGTAAATCATCGGCCCAGAGACACATGCGCTTGTGTGTTTCACCGGCAATTGGACACTTACGGCGTCAAATATGTTTGGCCCACTATACTTGGATGTTGTTAGTCTCACATCGCCAATTTGATAAGATTTTCACCGCTACATAAATGTTTGCTCGAGACTAGTAGCATCAAGTACCAAATAGAGCTATATTTTAGAGTAAAAACATCCAAAAACCATTCCTAATGAGAGGCAAGAAAGGGATGGCCACCTGCCTCTCTGATATCATCAGTGACCATTCCCTCGACTTTCTCGGCCTTCAGGAAACCATGAAGAAAATTTTCTCTCCCAAGGATCTTAGGAAATTTGATCCCAAAAATTTCTCTCCCAAGAATCTGGGCCTCGTTTGCGGTCTACATATGCCTTCATCTTTGTTTGAGCTTTCTGTGGATTCTGCTTAACTTCTTCGAAGAACTTCTGTCTGTCGTTCAGGAGTTGGTGAGCTTCAGAGCCAGGAGGTGCAGACAAAGACAGTTCACTGATTTGTGTTGCTTATAACCGTAGAGAACCACAAAGGTTTTTTTTAGTGATGCATGAAAAGAAGTGTTGTACCAATATTCTGCCATAGGCAAGTGTTGCATCCAGTTCTTGGGGTGAGTTGATGTCATGCACCGGAGATAGTTTTCAATGCATTGATTCACTCGTTCTGTTTGGCCGTCTCATTGTGGGTGATAGGCTGAACTGTAACGAAGCTCCATTTTCATACTTCTGAAGATATCTCTCCAAGTGTGACTAGTGAAGATTCGATCTCTATCGGACACAATGGCCAGAGGAGGACCATGTAGTTTGATGATATTGTCAATGAAAGCTTGAGCTACTGTTTTAACAGTAAAAGGGTGAGCCAGGGGGATGAAGTGTGCAAATTTAGATAGTCTGTCCACCACTACCATAATAACTTCTTTTCCCTAGGATTTAGGCAGTCCTATGAAATCCATACTGATATGAGTCCACACCATGTCAAATATATGCACTGGGTCTAGCAAGCCAGGGTAAGCACAAGTTTCACCTTTGTTTTTCTGTCACACAGAGCACTCTGCTACAAATTTATTCACTTCAGATTTTAAACCAGGCCAATAAAAGATCTGTTTGATTATGTGGTAAGTTGCTTTCATGCCAGAGTGGCCTTCCAGAGCAGAAGAATGCAAGGCTGCTGGTAGCTTTTGTTTGAGTGCGGGAACATTTCCCACAAGTACTCTTCCTTTGTGTCTAATGATGCCAGCATGGTAACTATCATGATCAGTTGTATTGTTGGGAGCAAGGAGGAGTGTTTCCAATAGTGTTTTACTCTTGTCATCCAATAGATAGGACTGTTCCACCTCTTTAGTCCATTTGGGAGTAACATATGTGATATTATTGAGCTGAAACATTCTGGAGAGAGCATCTACAACAATGTTATCCTTTCCATTTTTATATACTAACTAGTTTGCATTACTGGTAGATTCGACTTTGGCTATTCTAATCTATGACTACCAGCTTTCTTTACAAAAGTATTAACTTAATGGGCTGAATGCTAAGCCTGGACCACCCTTGCCACCCACTAGCTACACCATTGCAAAATACTTAATACTGAACCCAACTTGCAAGTCACATTTGCCATGCCATAGAATTTCATCGATACGCTCACCAAATATACACTAGAAACCATTATTAAGATATTTTTTAGTGTGTATGATTTGGAAATCTCTATCATCATATTTAGTAATATTAAAGTATATATGAACACATGCACATAACTCAAAATATATGTGCATACACTATATAACTTATGCAATTTTCCAAAAAATAATCCAAGAGACTTTTCGAACAAGAAAAAAATTGGTGCCATTATATTTGGCAGAAAAATCCATTGATATATATTGCAATTGTATAATACACTATGTTCCTAAATGTAAGGCATTCCGACAATTAGTAGTAGTAGAATATTTTAATCATTATTTAGCAACATTGTTATGTGGTTAAGTCTGACAGCTAAATAGTATAAAGTTATAATCAGTAATAACCTAATGTGGTACAATTGGTTTAAATAAGTATACAAGTTTAGTATAAAAATAATTTAAATCACCCATCATGAACGCAACCTGATTCTCAACCATGTCGCACTGATGCATATTTGCTTATGGGCCTTAGAGTTTAAAATTGTTTATTTGTAATCAAATTCCAAGAGCTTCAACATCAACTTGTGTTGCATAGTGATACGTCTCCAACGTATCTATAATTTTTGATTGTTTAATGCTATTATATTATCCTTCTAGGATGTTTTATGGGCTTTTATATACACTTTTATATGATTTTTTGAACTAACCTATTAACCCAGAGCCCAGTGCCAGTTTCTGTTTTTCCCTTGTTTTTGAGTATCGCAGAAAAGGAATATCAAATGGAGCCAAATTGACCTGAAACTCAACGGAGGAAGTTTTTGGACCAGAAGAAGACCAGAGAGCACCGGAGGAGGACCAAAAGGTCCACGGGCTACCCACGAGGGTGGGGGGCGCCCCCTGCCTCGTGGATAGCCCGAAGACGCCCTTTACTTGCTCCCGAATCCAACACCTCCTATATATACAGAAACCTCCGGAAAATAACATAGATCGGGAGTTCCGCTGCCGAAAGCCTCTGTTGCCACCGAAAACCAATCTAGACCCGTTCTGGCACCCTACCGGAGGGAGGGATCCCTCTCCGGTGGCCATCTTCATCATCCCGGCGCTCTCCATGACGAGGAGGGAGTAGTCCACCCTCGGGGCTGAGGGTATGTATCAGTAACTATGTGTTTGATCTCTCTCTCTCTCTCTCTCTCTCTCTCTCTCTCTCTCTCTCTCTCTCTCGTTCTTGAGATGACACGATCTTTATGTATCACGAGCTTTGCTATTATAGTTGGATCTTATGATGCTTCTCCCCCTCTACTCTCTTGTAATGGATTGAGTTTTCCCTTTGAAGTTATCTTATCGGATTGAGTCTTTAAGGATTTGAGAACACTTGATGTATGTCTTGCATGTGCTTATCTGTGGTGACAATGGGATATCACGTGATCTACCTGATGTATGTTTTGGTGATCAACTTGCGGGTTCAGTGACCTTGTGAACTTATGCATAGGGGTTGGCACACGTTTTCGTCTTGACTCTCCGGTAGAAACTTTGGGGCACTCTTTGAAGGTGTTGGTTGAATAGGAGCGGGCGGAGCAAACGCCCATGCCCAGCTATATTGGCTGCCCAAAGCATGACCCAATAACTTTAGATTTTTTTGTTTTCGAAAATTTTGTAAAAAAATAGAAAAGATATAAAAAATTGTTGAGAGAAGTTTAAGACTTGATTCTTCATAATAAGTTCATCGCTTATTAAAGAAATATATTTCCTATATTTGAAAAATGTTCACGGTATTGTAAAAGTTTTTCTTGTATGTAAAATATATTCACTGTTTATGTAAATAATATTTATATATCAAGAAGTGTTTAAAAATAAAATAAAGGAATAAAAATGAAAGAAACGGAAGAAAGACAAAAGAACAAAGAACAAAACCCAAAAGAAGCAATAAAAAAATCAAGTGTAAATCATCGGCCCAAAGAGACATGCGCTTGTGTGTTTCACCGGCAATTTGACACTTACGGCGTCAAGAATGTTTGGCCCACTGTACCTGGATGTTTTTAGTCCCACATCGCCAATTTGATAAGATTTTCACCGCTACATAAATGTTTGCTCGAGACTAGTAGCATCAAGTACCAAATAGAGCTATATTTTAGAGTAAACAAATCTAGGATATAGTAAAAGTATCAGAGCTAGGGTTTCTATTGCCGGACTTCAAATCCGACCCCTCAAATGTGGCACGTCCGTGGACACTTGACCTACTCACGGGACACAAGACAACGTCGCCTCCCATGTTTGCCGGTGGATGTCAGATCGATGATGGATCCGTCCTGAGAGGAGCCACCGGCATCCACCACAACACGCCGCACGGCGGGCACGCCGCGCCATGTTATCGTCGGACGACGCCCATGGTGCGTCTTGGGCGGGCTTGGATCCGCTACCCGCCATGCCGGAGAATACCGGACGGTAGCTTGGGTGGCGAAGGGGAGTGGAGGAGGGGTGGACTGAAGTGTCTAGGGTTTGGTTCGGTGAGCGGATGGGTAGGAATATATGTGGGTTGTATGTGGGTTGAAGACGACATGGCGGACGCGCCCGGGCACTGACGATGCCACAGACCTAGGGTAGGGTCACATGCCTGACCTAGGTGCCCTACCCATGGTCACTGCCTTAGAAGTTCAAAGACATTTCATAGATGACAGAAGCCGCCGACTGATATGACCCAAGAGGACAAGTCACTCGACGGCATACAGAAGCCGCCGACTGATATGACCCAAGAGGACAAGTCACTCGACGGCATACCTCCATCCGGACGACTCAACTCTACTCGGAAGGATGGGAACACTCGACCGTACCAAAACAAATCCTTATGCTAAGTATATGAAAGACATTATTACCAACAAAAGAAAGATGCCTTTTCCTCCGAAACCATCCAAGAAAAAGGATGATGAAGATTTTGAGCGCTTCGCTGAAATGATTAGACCTATCTTTTTGCGTATGTGTTTGACTGATGTGCTTAAAACAAATCCTTATGCTAAGTATATGAAAGACATTATTACCAACAAAAGAAAGATGCCTGATGTAGAAATCTCCACCATGCTTGACAATTACACTTTTGAGGGTGGAATGCCTAAGACATTAGGAGATCCAGGAGTACCTACTATACCTTGCTCCATTAAGAGAAACTATGCTAAAACTGCTTTGTGTGATCTTGGAGCCGGTGTTAGTGTTATGCCCCTCTCTTTATATCGTAGACTTGACCTGAGTAAGTTAACACCTACTAAAATATCTTTGCAAATGGCCAATAAATCAACTGCTATACCTGTCGGTATTTGTGAGGATGTTCCTGTCGTAGTTGCAATGTTACTATTCTAACGGACTTTGTTATACTTGACATTCCCGAGGACGATAATATGTCTATTATTCTTGGAAGACCTTTTCTGAATACTGCAGGGGCTGTTATTGATTGCAACAAAGGCAATGTCACTTTTCATGTCAATGGTAATGAGCATACGGTACACTCTTTGAGGAAACAACCTCAGGTTCATAGTATCAATTATATTGGAAAAACTTCAACTATCACTATTGGAGGTTTTGAGTTTCCTATTCCTACTATCAAGAAGGCATATGACATACTTATTGTTGGGAAGGCATATGACATACTTATTGTTGGGGACATACATATCCCCATTGAGGTAACATAGTGTTATTCGAAAATTCTCCGGTTTCATGTTACTCGGAAAGAGTTTATTAACAAGACCTGATCAACCTTGTTAATGGATTCCTTTTGATGAACATGGGATAGGTGAATCTAGATAGCACAAACTTTCTGTACCCTCCTTTTACTTTCTGTTAATTAGGTTAAATAAAACAAAAATATCATTATCTGTCTGTTTCTAGACTTATCCATGCAATAAAAAAATATCCCGAAAATAAAAGTTCTCCAAATGCCATGAAAATGAAATATGATTTTTTCTAGAATATTTAAGAAATTATGGCACTGAACACACAGCGAGGGGAGCCAGCACGTGGCCTCGAGGGCACAGGGCGCGCCCCTGCCTTGAGGGCCCCACGTGGCCCCCCTCCACTTATCCTTTCACCCATCCTCTTCTTCTTCCTCCCAAAAAAATCCCCAACCAACTCAAACCCGAGTTCTAGCTCATTTTGCTGCCATTTTCGATCTCCTTGCTCAAAGCACCATTCACCAAACTGTTTGGGGAGATTGTTCCTTGGTATGTGACTCCTCCATTGGTCCAATTAGTTTTTGTTCTAGTGCTTAATTTGTTGCAAATTTATGCTGCTGTGGTGACCTTGTTCTTGAGCTTGCATGTCAAATTTTCTTGGTCCCAAGTAGTTCTAATGCATGATATAGCTTCTAGGCACTTATATGAGTTGTTGCTATCAATCTTGTTGAGTTTGGTGAACCTTTATTGTGAGTTACTAAAAATTTCAGAAAATTTCAGAAAAATGTCTAGGAAAAACTTCCAAGGTGGTCCTTCAAGGAAGCAAGAACCGAGGCTCGCATTCCGTGAGCTTGACGATGAACCACCGAAGGACGCTGATGTACGGCCTTGTGAATGGCCGTCGGATGAATTTATGAGTCAAGCGGGCATCAAAGATGAATTTTACGCATATGTGCGTAACGCCGACCTCGAGGACTTCATGCAAGATAAGTGCCTCCAATACCGTGGCTTAACTGATAGCTTTGTGAGAAGGTTTAAATTTTCATCTTCACGTAATTCTCACACTGTCCTATTTGATCTTTATGATAAATCATATACCATGGACTTAGAGGATTTTAATGTTGCCTGCAAGCTCCCACAGTGGGTCTGTATGAGTCATCCTCGTAAATCTGAATTTAGAGAATTCCTTGCTAGTATTACAGTGGGAGAATCCAGGGACATCACACAAGCCACCACGGGGAGCATACATTTTCCTGCTATTCATTACTTTGCTTTGTTTATTGATAGATGCATAAATGGTAAAGATGAAGCCTGTCACATGTGTGTCCCTGATCTCAGCATTCTCAAGAATACTGTACTAGGTGATATGCAATATAACTTAGGAGCAATTGTTGCAGCAGACTACACCATAATGGTTTGTATGGAGATTTTTTAGTGGGATCTATGCTACTCGCATAGCCCGCTATCTTGGTGCGTCTGTGCACCCGTATGATGACCCTTTACCTCCTGCTTATTTAGACTGTAATGCTATGGCTAGTCATCGGTTTATAGAGTGGGATAATCAAACTCTCAAATATCGACTAATCTTTAACCGGCAGCATGCCATCCCTATTGTTCTTCCTGCCCCTACATTGTTTAACTTTCAGGAAAAGGGAAGACACACTATAACTATGGAGGAGGCAAATACCCATTATAACATGACGGAGGCAGCCCGCCTTCGAGCTGCAGCTCAGCAGGCAGCATCTGCTGCATCTCAGTACGACCCCAACTACAACTTTGGATATCCGTCAGGCCAGTACTCGCCATATACCAACTTAGGCCAAAAGCCTAAGCTTGGGTGAGTACGTGTTTCTCACCGACTTACATTCTTGTTCACACTTTTTCTAGCTGTCGGTGCTCACACTCTTTCACTGTACCATCCATGCTTAGTTTCAATTTCTTTTTCTTAGTCTTTTTCTTGTGTGCTAGAAAAACCCAGAAAAACAAAAAATATTAGTAGTAGCTTCTAGCTAGTTTACTTTCTTTGCTTGTAGTAGTAACTAAAAATGAAAACCCAAAAAGATTTCCCCGTTCTTCTTTTCTTTAGGGGTTAAGAGTAGAAGACCATGATTAAAATACTTAGTGGCTCTCATATGCTTTGTTGTTGATTTAACCTTAAGCCATATTACCTTGTCTTCTCTCTTGTATTAAATGCCTGTAGATTCCAGCTTAGTCCAATGCACGTGCACTATTATTATTTTCCACACCGTTCGGTCATGCGAGTGAAAGGCAATAAGGATGATATATGATGAACTAATTGAGATGAGAAAAGCTGGTATGAACTCGACCTCTTTTGTTTTTGTAAATATGATTGCTCGTCGTTCTTGATTCAGCTTGTTATGAATGAAACATGTTTGCAATGACAATTAGAGATCATAGCTGCTTATTCCATGCTTAATTAGCTGAGAGTTTATAATGGTCTATCTTGCGTGCCAACATGATATTAAAATGGTTGTGATGTGGTATGATGGGTGGTATCCTCCTCTGAACGATTTAAGTGACTTGACTTGGCACATGTTCACGCATGTAGTTGAAACAAATCAACATAGCCTTCACGATATTTATGTTCATGGTGATTTATATCCTACTCATGCTTGCATTCATTGTTGATTAATTTTAATGCATGTTCATGACCGTTGTTGCTCTCTAGCTGGTCGCTTCCCAGTCTCTTTCTAGCCTTCACCTGTACTAAGCGGGAATACTGCTTGTGCATCCACTTCCATAAACCGCAAAGTTATTCCATATGAGTCCACCATACCTTCCTATATGCGGTATTTACCTGCCGTTCCAAGTAAATTTGTATGTGCCAAACTCTAAACCTTCAAATGAAATTCTGTTTTGTATGCTCGAACAGCTCATGTATCAACTAGGGCTGTCTATATCTTCCATGCTAGGTGGGTTATTCTCACGATGAGTGTACTCCTCTCATCATTCACGAGAAAATGGCTGGTAACCGGGATGCCCAGTCCCATGCTCAAAATCATAATAATTAAAAAAACTCCCCCATGGCTGTTGCTTGTTTGGACGGTAACCCGTGGATTCGGCTGGCCGTGGAGTGTGCTTGTTGGTGGTTGGGGGAGTATAAACTTTACCATTCTGTTTGGGAACCGCCTATAATGTGCGTAGCATGGGAGATATCGAGATTCTTGGTTGTTATGTTGACAATGAAAGTATACCGCTCAAAATGTTATTCATCTCTATTTAAAAATCGAGCTCTGGCACCTCTACAAATCCCTGCTTCCCTCTGCGAAGGGCCTATCTAATTACTTTTATGCAGAGTCATCATCCTCTTATCAAAAAGCACCAGTAGGAGAGCACCTCTGTCGTTGCATGTATTACTATTAATTTGCATTGAATATGATCATGACTGGAACTCTTTTACCATGAATTACAATGTCTAGTCAGTCCTTGATCTTTAAAGGTGCTCTGCATTTATGTTTTGCGGTCTCAGAAAGGGCTAGCGAGATACCATCCTGTTATATCATATCATGATTGTTTTGAGAAGTGTTGTCATCTGAGGTTTATTATTATTGCTCGCTAGTTGATTATGGCATTGATGTGAGTAGTCTTGAGACCTGAAAGTTATTGTGAATGTGGTTAGTTCATGATCTTGTTGAAAACCTGAATGCTAGCTTACATATTTATAACAACAAGAGCAAACAGAGTTTGTCAAAGTTTTTCTTTATCACTTTCAGTTTATCAACTGAATTGCTTGAGGACAAGCAAAGGTTTAAGCTTGGGGGAGTTGATACGTCTCCAACGTATCTACTTTTCCAAACACTTTTGCCCTTGTTTTGGAATCTAACTTGCATGATTTGAATGGAACTAACCCGGACTGACGCTGTTTTCAGCAGAACTGCCATGGTGTTGTTTTTGTGCAGAATAAAAAGTTCTCGGAATCGCCTAAAAATCCATGGAGAATTATTTCAGAAAAATATAAAAAATACATGCCAGAAGATCCACACCGGGGGGCCCACGGGCTGTCCTCAAGGGTGGGGGCGCGCCCCCCTTCCCAGGGCGTGCCCCCCTGCCTCGAGGGCCCCCCGATGCTCCACCGACGTATCCTCAGGTTCTATATATTCCGTTTCATGGAGAAAAAAAATCAAGGAGAAAGAATTATCACGTTTTACGAGACGGAGCCGCCGCCAAGCCCTAATCTATCTCGGGAGGGCTGATCTGGAGTCCGTTCGGGGCTCCGGAGAGTGGAGATCGTCGCCATCGTCATCATCAACCTTCCTCCATCACCAATTCCATAATGCTCACCGCCGTGTGTGAGTAATTCCATCGTAGGCTTGCTGGACGGTGATGGGTTGGATGGGATCTATCATGTAATCGAGTTAGTTTTGTTAGGGTTTGATCCCTAGTATCCACTATGTTTTGAGATTGATGTTGCTATGACTTTGCTATGCTTAATGCTTGTCACTAGGGCCCGAGTGCCATGATTTCAGATCTGAACCTGTTATGTTTTCATGAATATATGTGTGTTCTTGATCCTATCTTGCAAGTCTATAGTCACCTACTATGTGTTATGATCCGGCAACCCCGAAGTGACAATAATCGGGACCACTCCCGATGATGACCATAGTTTGAGGAGTTCATGTATTCACTATGTGTTAATGCTTTGGTCCGGTACTCTATTAAAAGGAGGCCTTAATATCCCTTAGTTTCCAATAGGACCCCGCTGCCACGGGAGGGTAGGACAAAAGATGTCATGCAAGTTCTTTTCCATAAGCACGTATGACTATATTTGAAATACATGCCTACATTGCATTGATGAACTGGAGCTAGTTCTGTGTCACCCTAGGTTATAACTTCTACATGATGAATTGCATCCGACGTAATTTCCCATCACCAATCCAATGCCTACGAGCTTTACCTATATTGCTAGTTGCTATTTACCTTTCCGTTGCTTATAACACAAAAGCTACAAAAACATTATCTTTACTTTTATTGCTGCTACCGCCACTATCATATTACTGTGCTACTAAACTATCTTGCTGCAGATACTAAGCTTCCATGTGTGGTTGAATTGACAACTCAACTGCTAATACTTAAGAGTATTCTTTGGCTCCCCTTGTGTCGAATCAAAAGATTTGGGTTTAATACTTTACCCTCGAAAACTGTTGCGATCCCCTACACTAGTGGGTTATCACCCTCTCACTCGGGGGCTTAGCTGCGACCCCGTAATCGCCTAAGTTACAAAAACACTCCGAGTGAAGAGCATCCCTCTCACTCGGGGGCTTTGCTGCGACCCCATAATCGCCTAAGTTACTAAAACACTTCGAGTGAAGAGCAGCCCTCTCACTCGGAGGCTTAGCTGCGACCCCGTAATTGCCTAAGTTACAAAAATGCTCCAAGTGA
>LR738712.1:853312005-853362539 GCA_902687465.1 Secale cereale
ATTTTTATGGAATGCTTCAAAACATGGAAGTTTCGAAGACAAACAATAGTACCGATCCTATTTATATGCAGCGGAAGGTAGACTACACTAGACAAGCCATAGTCAAGTATTCAATGAAGTGAAAGCATGAAGACTAATAGCAGCTAGGCAGTAAGGATCAGGATGGAAGATTGAATGAAGCCAATCAGAACAGGTAGTCACACAGTGAAGTCAAACAGATAGGCAAGCAAGCAAAGACTTCACAATGAAAGATAGTAAGTAAAGAGAAGGAAAGGATAGAACCAGTAGCTCGGGGAAGACAATGATTTGTTAGACCAGTTCCAGTTGCTGTGACAACTGTACGTCTGGTTAGGGAGGCTGAGATTTAACTCAAAAGACCGCGTCTTCACCTTGTTCCCCTTGAGCTAAGGACACCTAGTCCTCGCCCAATCACTCTGGTAAGTCTTCAAGGTAGACTTCCAAACCTTCACAGACTTCGTTCACCGGCAATCCACAATGACTCTTGGATGCTCAGAACGCGACGCCTAACCGGCTGGAGGAAACACAGTCCTCAAGTGTAACAAGTCTTCAGGTCACACAGATAGAAAGACTTCAGTGATGCCTAACACTCTTTGGCTCTGGGTGTTTGGGCTTTGTCCTCGCAAGGATCTCTCTCTCAAATGCTTCGGAGGTGGGTTGCTCTCAAACGACAAAAGCCGTGCAATAACTCTGAGCAGCCACCAATTTATGGTGTAGGGGGTGGGCTATTTATAGCCACTGGGCAACCCGACCTGATTTGTCCGAAGTGACCCTGGGTCACTAAGGAACTGACACGTGTTCCAACGGTCAGATTTCAAACACACACGGCAACTTTACTTGGGCTACAAGTAAAGCTGACTCATCCAGCTCTGGATAAGATATGCTCTCATTGTCTTCGCTCGAAGACATAGGATTTGGTTGAGCATCACTTCAGTCACTCTGACTTAGTTCACTTGGACCCCACTTAACAGTACGGTGGTTCCTATGACTCAACAAAGAAGAAAAGGAAACAACGAAACATCTAAGTCTTCGTGCTTCATAGTCTTCACACAATGTCTTCTCTTGTCATAGTCTTCAATATGATTATCTTCATGTACCACCATTGTCGTCAATGTCTTCACACATTTTTAGGGGTCATCTCCGGTAGGTAAACAGAATCAATGAGGGACTACTACCTGTGTTATCCTGTAATTCTCACAAACACATTAGTCCCTCAACCAGGTTTGTCGTCAATACTCCAAAACCAACTAGGGGTGGCACTAGATGCACTTACAATCTCCCCCTTTTTGGTGATTGATGACAAACTGGTTGAAGTTTTCAACGGGGATAAAAGTATGTGAAATTGTAAAGGATAAAGGTATTGTCTTCGTAAGTAGCAAAAGGATCCCCCTGAAGATGTGCATATAGTTGATTTGCTTTGGAATGCAAATGCACATGGCAGGTTGTACTTATGGAGATCCTCTTCAACTTATGAAGACAATTCATCATGCACAATTGATATGTCGAATATAATGATATGCATAATGAGAAATGGAAGTCTAAATGACTAAGTGCAGAATATAACGTAGCACATGCGGAATTTATCATCGCATTACAGAGTACCAGAAAACGTAGCAGACGACCATCAAGTTTAAGTGTTACAACTCAAAGAACCAAATGTAGCAAAAATGAGAGTTGTAAACACTAAGCAAAATATAAAGCACCCGCCCATATGGACCCGCTTGAAGACTATCAACTCGTATGCTTCTCCCCCTTGTCAGTAAGGACCAAAAAGGTTTGAAGACATAGAGCCTCTACTCGTTCCCAGTTGGAGAAGGAGAGGATGCAGGGTCGGCGTTGGTGTTTGGCGGTGCAGAAGTAGTTGGTGCAGTGTCGACACGCGCTGAGGGAGGAGGTGGTGAGGTAGCATCATCTTGATCATCTATCACCCTGGCGTCAACCGTTGCAGCGGAGGAGGAGTAGTCAGAGTCTTCAAGAGACGGAGTTCGACGCAGAACAACATTCCTTGGAGGAGTGTGGCCAAACTTGAATCTTTTAGTGAAGCCATCGTCTTGAAGATCTGCTTCAGCACTCAGCAAAGTGAAACTCTTCCATGACCTTCGACAGGTTTCATGAGCAACAAAGGCATTCTTGGTGGCAAGGTTGCGAATGCGATTGACGTCCACCAAGAGGCTTTGCATCTGAAGCTTCAGCCAGTAGTGATGCTTATCCTGTTTCTGATGTAAGGCAACGAGAAGCTCTCGGTCATTTAGAACACGAGAACGCTTCCGAGGCCTTTGGGCAATGGTGCTCTCAGTAGCTTCAGTCTCTGCATGACGAGGTAGGCGAGTACGGCCAGCTAGAGGATAAACGCGAGAGACTGCTGGAAGTCCTTCAATTGGCTAAGTGAAGCTCTGGTGATCAGCGTTGTGAAGACTAACAGGCTCTTTGGCAGGCTCTTGGTATATGGCTTCAGCTGACATATCAACCTCTGGCAAGAATATATGATGGTTGCGAGTAGAAGGCTGATAGTTGATAGCAGAATGAAGCTTGATGAGGCGCATAATCGATGGAGCGTAGAACTTGAGACCAAATAGATCAGAGCCTGACACAGCCAACTGCCTGATAAAGAAATCTTGAGCATTGAAGTTGATGCCATTGAAAATATAGAAGACCAATGTCTTCATTGTGCCTTCAAGCTTGGCTGATGAAGAATGTCCTTTGACAGGCCATAGAGTTCGCCTGATGATATGATAGATGGTGCGTGGCAGATACTCTAGGTCTTCAACAAAGAACTCCTTTGGACATTCAACATCGATTGGCAAAGGCTTCATCATGCTTAGCATCTGGCTCATGTTGGGCTTGTGCTTCTGAAAGATACCCTCCAAAGCTTCGTTGTGTAGTTGACAGCCAGGTTCATACAGTTCTCCTGGAGTGGGCAGGCCTGTAAGCTCGATGAGGTCAAAGGCTTTGGCTTCATGATGGACATTGCCTGTCATCCACTCAAGGACCCATGTCTTCGGATCCCTGTTGTAGCCTCGAATGTGGAGGGTTGTATAGAATTGCAGAAGCAGCTCTTCATTCTAGTGTTCTTTGTCAGTCACAAAATTCAGCAAGCCAGCATCACGGAAGCAATCAAGAGCTTCCTCAAGACAGGGCAGTCCAGCAATGGCTTCAGTATCAAGACGCATATGAGGGAAAATGCGCCCTTGATCATAGAGTACTCGTGAATAATAACTGCGCTGCTGATGGCTCCAGAACCTATCTGATGATATCCTTGGCTTGGAATAGGGGTTCTTGGCGCTGTCAAAGAATGTGTTGTGCGCAGTGAAGCCATTTGCATTGAAGGACCCTTGAGAGGTGGCAGTACCTGGGAACCTTGGCAGTCTTGGCTTAGGCTTCTGAACCTGAGGCCTGTGCTCAACATGGTAGTCAAATTGTGGACCAGTAGCAGGCGGAGGAATCAGAATGGGCCATCTGACATAGAAGAGCTGATCATCTTTGTCGTATGCTTTCTCAATTGTATGGGTCCTTGGAGGCGGAACAGGAGTAGTGACATTGGCTTCAGGCTGCTGAGTGGCTTCAGGTGCAGCATTTGCTTCTGGTGCCATTACTTCAGGCACCACATTGACTTCAGGTGCCACATTAGCTTCAGCCATGACAACGTCATTGGCTTCAGTGGTGGTGGTGGCAGCCTTAGAATTTGTAACCTCCACTTCCGGAGCTGGAGGGTCGGACACGTTCTCCTCGAGAATAGGGGGTGTGGTAGCACGTGCTTCTTCTTCTTCGGGTTGTTCTTCTTCGGCTGATCCTGCCGGAATATCTTCAGCCACTTTGGCTTCAGACTCTGGGAGGTTCACAGTAGGAGAAGCTTCAGGAACAGATTGTTGCTCTTCTCCTTCTGGAACACTTGAGGTGATGACTTGGGGCCTTGGTCCTTTGCGAAGCCTGCGGAATGCTGACGACGCCTGTGTTGATGGAGTTGGTTGGGCCTCAAAGTCTTCATCTTCAAGCACCAAACTGGTGACTTGAGTTGGGGGAGTTGCTGGTGTATCTTGTGGGTGATCAGCCCATGAGTCATCCTGTGCAATTGGGGTCAATGGACGACCAATGCTGATGCGTTCGCTGTTCGTAAGAACAGGCAAGATTCCACATTGTACTCGATCTGAGGAAGGACGTCATCATCTTCAACATTGTCATGAGGACCAATGTCTTCATCTGCGGTGGGGTCAACAGCTGGAATGTCTTCAGCCTCTGTGGGAGCAGGCTCATGAACTATCATGCGACGTTCCTGGTGCGCAGATGCGGGACGAGCAACTGAAATGGGCTCGACAAAAAGGGGCTCTGTGGGAGCAGCCCGAACCTTCTTGATCTTGTGCTTCTTAGTGGGGGGAGCATCATCAGTGTTGTTCTTGCGCTTGCGAGCTTCAGCTTCAGCCACCTTTGTATTCTTAAGCTTTGAAGCAGCTGGGGTGACCTTAGGCTTCGTGCCAGTCATGCTAGCAGGGAAGACAATGCTAGGCTCTTCCTGCCTTGATCCTTCAGCTTGGGCCACAATTTGCTTCTTCTTCTTCTTGGCAGCCATCCTGGGGTCAATGCCAGGACGCCCAAGGGCCTTGCGCTTTTCAGCTTCATTGTAAGCTTGGGCGCATTTGGCCGCCAAGGCCTTGATTCGCTCGCGAGAACCTTTGGCTTCTTCACGCCTCTTGTGAAAGGCTTCCTTGAGCTCATGCATCATGACCTTGAAGTTCTGGATTTCTTGGACGTTGAGCTTGTCCATATGCTTCTTGAACTGAGCCTTTTCATAGTCAATCTTTTGCTTCAGCTCAACAATTCTCTGAGCAAGAGCTAGCTCAGAAGCAATGGTGCCATTGAAGGAGACGCTGAGGCCAACGGGAAGTTGTAGATCGTCAAAGCTGAGGTTGGGGGTGTCAAACCATTCATCAATGAAGTTGTTCAAAACTTCTACATCAAAGAGCGGCAAATCGTTGAAGATTTCTGCATCTTGCTTGCTCTTGATCAATTGCTCCAGAGCGTCATTAGCTAGATCTTCATCGCTTGATAGATCAATGGCTTCATTGGCGTTCTTCAGAACAACATCAGGAGTTAGAGCTGGACCGGGGTTGCGCATGGGCTTCTTCCTTAGCTGCTTGCTCTTGGAAATGCGAGAGTGTTCCTCAGATTGCACACTTGGTGCTCGTGGAGCAGTAGCCAATGGCTTCACTCTCGAAGCAATTGGAGGAGTGGTCTTCGAAGCCTTGGATTTTTTTTTCTTCTTGGGCTTCGGAGATGCATGCGCTTCATCAGAATCAGCGTCGTCTGCAGGGTTATCCACATCCGCCCCTTGAACCCTTATGTGACTGATGAGACCTTCTAAGTTGTAGAAGGGCCCAACCAGGTTAGGTTCAGCTTTGCGCGTGCCATTGGCACGGGGCGCAGAGGGGCCAGGATTGAAGTCCAATCCCCAGTTCTTCTTATTTTCTTTGGCCGAGTTCTTGGCATATTGAAGATTGCGCTTGAACAGATTGTCGTTGCGACACCATAGCAGTGAAGATGGGTCAGCATCTGCTGGTTGTGGCCCTCTGACCATACAAGGATAGAAGCCTTGAGCAATGGCTTCAGCTTGAGTCCTGGGTGGAAGATTCTTGTACGTAATGTCTCCCCATGGATGCTTGATGGCATTCTTTTCAGCATACTCTTGAGTCACGAATCTGTACTTAAACCACTGTTCAGCCCAATATCTTCAAATCCATTGGATTCAAGTCTTCCTCTGATTGTAGTCCTCCTCTGGATCAGTCTTGTACATTTCACTGAGGTCAGGAGGCAAATCCTTGGAGGTGTTTCCACGGCGCTGTCTGCCACCCTTGCTAACTGATTTGTCGGTTGCCATTGGGTCTAATCTGAAAGGCTTCAAACTGAATGGCTTCAACACTCGCAAATGCTTCGGTCTGCTGGTCAGACAGGAACTGGCTTCGGGAGAGTGAATATGACGCTGCAAGAATTCTGCAAATGAATGCAGACTACGAGAACCAAGGGATTCTCCCACGGACATGTACCTGTGACAGCATTAGAGATGCGAGGGAAGGGGAAGAGGTCATATGCATTCTCAGAAGATTTTGAAGATAAATCAGTTTAGAAGACTTTGACCTCATAGTGCGAAGACATTCACTTATATGATGAGAGTTGGTTCCAGATTTGTACGAATCCATGAATAGGTACAAGTGAGGAATCTAACTACGTGTGAAGCATAAGTGAATATTCTAGGCAAAGTATGAGATGCAGACAAGATAGATCTATATATGTGTAGGCAGAAACTTCTTATGGTAAAAGTGATGAATCTATTGGATCAAGAAGATGGTAAAAAGAGAGTTTTAATTTACCACACGATGAACTGCTAGACGGAGAAGAAGTGGATGCCAAGCAGTTCGATCTTCCGTGCCCTAACTTGGCGACGGAGGACACCTACGGCGGCGGCGGAGGAGACGATGTCTGAGGCCGGCGTGAAGACGGCGCCGACGAGGTCACGGCAGCGAAGCGCTTCGTCGCCGACGTCGTCGAGAGCTAGCAGAGGCGCTAGGGTAGGTCGAGGTGTGGAGGTGGTAGAATTTTTTTTGACCGTGATGGGACGTGCATTTATAAGCATGGGAGACGACACAGCGCAATTACGCAGGTGCCCCTGGTGGTTCACATCTGAGGGACACGTGGCGGACATGTAACACATTGGGAGTTGTCCCACGATCCCAAGCACGCCACGACTGTCGGGGTGGTCGTTCCGGCTTCTCCGGGTTTCAGGCATAAAGGATTGAGCATTAAAATCAGATTTAAAGTTTGTCTCTGTATCTTCTGCTGACAAGGATGCAGAGAAGATATTCGACGGTTCCAACAAAATGCATATGATTTGGATAGTCAGAGTTTGAGGTGAGAAAGCATAGAGAGGTTAGGGTCCGAGCACATTCACTTAGTTCAAAAGATTCAAATAAGAAGACATAGCTATAAGTGAATGCTGTAGAGGACAGAACACAAGTCTATATATGTCCTATATGAAGATAAACCAAATGCGAAGACTATCCAAATGTAACACCACGACAAACATTTCAAACAAAGATTTGGTGGTGGCGTTACCCACCGTATAGGAAGTATTAGACCCAGACACGGCGCACAATTATCGTGGCGCTCCGAAGTCAAATTCCGCGTTAATGTATTCACACTTAGAATGTAAGTCTTCATTGATTGAAGATATACTTTACTTCATGTGTTGCACATCTAAGTCATCAATATGCATAAGTGTTAGGATGTGTGCCTGATTACAGGACATTCGAGGATTCTAAGATATTTAGCTCGCACCGCAACTTGCAAAACCTTTTCTCATCCAAGGGCTTTGTGAAGATATCTGTTAGTTGGTCTTCAGTGTTGACGTGTATGATATCAATATCTTCCTTCATGACATGATCTCTGAGAAAGTGATGATGAATTTCAATGTGCTTTTGTCTTCGAGTGCTGAACTGGGTTGTTGGCAATCTTGATGGCGCTTTCATTGTCACAGTAGAGTGGCAGATGCTTCAGATGGACACCATAGTCCTTGAGCGTTTGCTTCATCCAGAGAAGCTGAGCGCAGCAAGATCCACCAGCAATGTATTCAGATTCAGCAGTGGAGAGTGATACACAGTTCTGCTTCTTTGAAGACCAACAGACAAGTGATCATCCTAGAAAGTGACATGTGCCTGATGTAGACTTGCGATCAACTTTGTCACCAGCATAATCAGCATCTGAGAATCCAACTAGATCAAACTCTGAGCCCTTTGGATACCATAATCCTAGTGTTGGGGTGTAAGCCAAATATCGAAGTATTCACTTCACAGCTAAGTGATGCGACTCCTTTGGTGCCGCTTGATATCGAGCACACATGCAAACACTAAGCATAATATCTGTCCTAGATGCACATAAATAAAGTAAAGAACCAATCATGGAGCGGTATACCTTTTGATCGAAATCTTTACCATTGGCGTCGGGGCCCAGATGGTGTTTAGCTAGCATAGGCGTTGAGTAACCTTTGCAATCTTGCATTCCAAACTTCTTCAGGCAATCTTTGAGGTATTTCTCTTGAGATATGAAGATGTCGTTGCTTTGCTGACGAATTTGAAGACCAAGGAAGAACTTTGCTCACCCATCATGGACATCTGATATTGCTCTTGCATCATGTGACCAAATTCATCACTATATCTTTTGTTAGTGCAGCCGAAGATAATGTCGTCCACATAGATTTGGAAGACAAACAGTTCATCATCATATGTCTTCGTGAAGAGTGTGGGATCCAGGGATCCAGGTTTGAAGCCTTTGCTCTTCAGGAAATCGTTGAGTGTGTCATACCAAGCATGAGGGGCTTGTTTGAGGCCATACAGTGCCTTGTTGAGCTTGTATACCATATCAGGACGCTTTGGATCTTCAAAGCCAGGTGGTTGTGCAACATACACTTCTTTTTCAATCCTTCCATTAAGAAAGGCACTCTTCACATCCATTTGATACAGAAGTATGTTGTGATGATTTGCATAGGCTAGCAGTATGTGAATAGATTCAAGCCTAGCCACAGGAGCAAATGTTTCATCGAAGTCAATCCCTTAAACTTGAGTGTATCCTTGAGCAACAAGACGAGCTTTGTTTCTGACAACTTGACCATGCTCATCTTGCTTGTTGCGATATAACCATTTTGTGCCTATTATGCTGTGCTTGCGAGGGTCAGGACGCTTGACAAGTTCCCATACGTTGTTCAGCTCAAACTGTTGAAGCTCTTCTTGCATTGCTTGAATCCATTCAGGTTCCATAAAGGCTTCAGCAACTTTCTTGGGTTCAGATATTGAGACAAATGCAAAGTGCCCACAGAAATTTGCTAGCTGTGTTGCTCTTGAACGAGTAAGTGGACCAGGTGCATTTATGCTGTCAATTATCTTCTCAACTTGTACTTCATTTGCAACACGTGGATGAGCTGGACGAAGATTTTGCTCTTGCTGTACATTGTCATCATCAGGAGGATTGTCTTCAGGTTGAGCATTGTCTTCAGGTTGATTTGGAGCAGAAATGATGAGTTCCTCATCAGGCTGTGCTTCAGAAGGCATGATTTCACCTGTTCCCATTAGCTTGATAGATTCAGTAGGTGAAGCTTCATCCAACACATTTGGCAGGAACTCTCTTTGTGAACCATTCGTTTCATCAAACCGCACATCCATAATTTCAACTACTTTATAGAGAAAGATGTTGAAGACTCTGTAGGAGTGTGAGTCCTTTCCATAGCCGAGCATGAAACCTTCATGTGCTTTTGGTGCAAATTTTGACTTGTTATGAGGATCCTTAATCCAGCACCTGTTGGGGAACGTTGCATGGGAAACAAAAAATTTTCCTACGTTCACCAAGATCAATCTAAGAGATGCATCTACGAGGGGAGAGTTGGATCCACATACCCTTGTAGATCGCTAAGCGGAAGCGTTCAAGAACGCGGTTGATGGAGTCGTACTCGCCGCGATTCAGATCGCCGAAGATCCTAGCACCGAAGCAACGGTGCCTCCGCGTTCTTCACACGTACGGCTCGAGGACGTCTCCTCCTTCTTGATCCAGCAAGGGGGGAGGAGAGGTTGATGGAGACACCGGCAGCACGACGGCGTGGTGGAGATGGTGGTGGAGGATTCCAGCAGGGCTTCGCCAAGCACCGCGGGAAAACGATGATTGTTGTGGGAGAGGGAGGGCAGCACCGAGGCACGAACGTGTGTGGCTGCCCTCCCTCTGCCTCTCTTTATATAGGGGGGTAGAGAGGGGAGGGGCGCCCTAGGGTTACCCCCTAGGGGCGGCGGCCAAGGGGAGAAGGGGGGGGCGGCGGCCAGGGCTGCGGCCAGGGTTAGGGCTCCCCCCCCCCCAGGCGCCTTGCCCCCCAAGTTAGGGGGTGCGGCAGCCCTAGGAGGGGCCAGCCCCCCTTGCGCATGAGGAGAGGGCCCAGGGGGGGGCGCACAGCCCTATGAGGGCTGTTGTGTCCCCCCTTTGTGGCCCATTAGGCCCGAAACTCCTTCCGGGACCCCGAAACCCCTTTCGGTCATCCGCCGTCTTCCCGATACTCCCCGGAACACTTCCGGACTCCGAAACCTTTCATCCTATATATCAATCTTCGTCCCCGGACCATTCCGGAGACCCTCGTCACGTCCGGGATCTCATCCGGGACTCCGAACAACCTTCGGTAACCATGCACTGTTCTCACTAACAACCCTAGCGTCACCGAACCTTAAGTGTGTAGACCCTGCGGGTTCGGAAACTATGCAGACATGACCGAGACACTCCCAGGCCAATAACCAATAGCGGGATCTGGATACCCATATTGGTTCCCACACGTTCCTCGATGATCTCATCGGATGAACCACGATGCCAAGGATTCAGGCAATCCCGTATACAGTTCCCTTTGTCTCGTCGGTATGTTACTTGCCCGAGATTCGATCGTCGGTATCTCTATACCTAGTTCAATCTCGTTACCGGCAAGTCTCTTTACTCGTTACCGTAATACATAATCCCGTGACTAACTACTTAGTCACTTTGAGCTCATTGAGATGATGTATTATCGAGTGGGCCCGGAGATACCTCTCCGTCACACGGAGTGACAAATCCCAGTCTCGATCCATGTCAACTCAACAGACACCTTCGGAGATACCTGTAGAGTACCTTTATAGTCACCCAGTTACGTTGCGACGTTTGGCACACACAAAGCACTCCTACGGTGTCAGTGAGTTACATGATCTCATGGTCATAGGAACTTATACTTGACATGCAGAAAACTATAGCGATAACTGATACGATCAAAAGCTATGTTTAACGTTTGGGTCTTGTCCATCACATCATTCTCCTAATGATGTGATCCCGTTATCAAATGACAACTCATGTCTATGACCTGGAAACCGCGGTCATCTTTGATCAACGAGCTAGTCCTGAAGAGGCTTACTAGGGACACAAAGTTTGTCTATTTATCCACACATGTATTTAAGTTTCCAATCAATACAATTATAGCATGGATAATAAACGATTATCATGAACAAGGAAATATAATAATAACTCTTTTATTATTGCCTCTAGGGCATATTTCCAACAGTCTCCCACTTGCACTAGAGTCAATAATCTAGCATTACAAGGTAATGTATCTAACACCCATAGAGTCTTGGTGTTGATCATGCTTAGCCCGTGGAAGAGGCTTAGTCAACGGATCTGCAACATTCAAATCCGTGTGTACTTTGCAAATGCTTATGTCCTCCTCCTTGACTGAATCGCAGATGGAATTGAAGCGTCGCTTTATGTGTCTGGTCCTCTTGTGAAACCTTGGTTCCTTGGCTAGAGCAATGGCACCAGTGTTGTCACAAAACAGAGTCATTGGGTTCAATGCACTAGGCACAACTCCAAGATCTGTCATGAACTCCTTCATCCAGACACCTTCCTTTGCCGCCTCCGAGGCAGCTATGTACTCCGCTTCGCATGTAGAATCGGCTACCACGCTTTGCTTGGAACTGCACCAGCTTACCGCTCCCCCGTTGAGAATATATACGTATCCGGTTTGAGACTTAGAGTCATCCGGATCAGTGTCAAAGCTTGCATCGACGTAACCCTTTACGACGAGCTCTTGATCACCTCCATAAACGAGAAACATCTCCTTAGTCCTTTTCAGGTACTTTAGGATATTCTTGACCGCTGTCCAGTGATCCATACCAGGATTACTTTGAAACCTTCCGGCCATACTTATGGCAAGGCTGACATCTGGTCTTGTGCACAGCATTGCATACATAATAGAGCCTATGGCTGAAGCATAGGGGACGACACTCATCTTTTCTCTATCTTCCGCAGTCACTGGGCATTGAGTCTTACTCAACTTTGTACCTTGCAATACCGGCAAGAACCCCTTCTTGGATTGATCCATTTTGAACTTCTTCAAAACTTTATCAAGGTATGTACTTTGTGAAAGTCCTATCAAGCGTCTTGATCTATCTCTATAGATCTTGATGCCCAATATGAAAGCAGCTTCACCGAGATCCTTCATCGAAAAACTCTTGTTCAAATACCCCTTCATGCTATCCAAAAATTCTATATTGTTTCCAATCAGCAATATGTCATCCACATATAATATTAGAAACGCTATAGAGCTCCCACTCACTTTCTTGTAAATACAAGCTTCTCCGTAAACTTGTACAAACCGAAACGCTTTGATCACCTCATCTAAGCGAAGATTCCAACTCCGAGACGCTTGCACCAGTCCATAAATGGAACGCTGGAGTTTGCAAACTTTGTCAGCATTCTCTGGATCGACAAAACCTTCCGGTTGTATCATATACAACTCTTCCTTAAGAAAACCGTTAAGGAACGCCGTTTTGACATCCATCTGCCAAATTTCATAATCGAAATATGCAGCTATTGCTAACATGATTCGGACGGATTTAAGCATCGCTACGGGTGAGAAAGTCTCATCGTAGTCAATTCCTTGAACTTGTGAAAAACCCTTCGCCACAAGTCGAGCTTTATACACGGTGACATTGCCGTCAGCGTCCGTCTTCCTCTTAAAAATCCATTTATTCTGAATGGCCTTCCGCCCTTCAGGTAATACTTCCAAAGTCCATACTTTGTTTTCATACATGGATCCCATCTCGGATTTCATGGCCTCTAACCATTTGTCGGAATCCGGGCCCACCATCGCTTCTCCATAGCTCGTAGGTTCACTGTTGTCTAACAACATGACCTCCAAGACAGGGTTACCATACCACTCAGGTGCAGTGCGTACCCTTGTCGACCTACGAGGTTCGGTAGTAACTTGATCAGAAGCTTCTTGATCATCATCATTGGCTTCCTCTTTAACCTCTGCAGGCTCCACAAAAACATCTTTCTGTGCTGCGCTACTCTCTGGTTGAAGCAGAGGTTCAATAACCTCATCAAGTTCTACCTTCCTCCCACTCAATTCTTTCGAGAGAAACTCTTTCTCGAGAAAGGACCCGTTCTTAGCGACAAACACTTTGCCCTCGGATCTGAGATAGAAGGTGTACCCAACTGTTTCTTTTGGGTATCCTATGAAGACACATTTGTCCGCTTTGGGTTCGAGCTTTTCTGGCTGAAGCCTCTTGACATAAGCATCGCAACCCCAAACTTTGAGAAAAGACAACTTAGGTTTCTTACCAAACCATAGTTCATACGGTGTTGTCTCAACGGACTTAGATGGAGCCCTATTTAAAGTGAATGCAGCTGTCTCTAACGCATATCCCCAGAACGATAGTGGCAAATCGGCAAGAGACATCATAGAACGCACCATATCTAATAGGGTTCGATTACGACGTTCGGACACACCATTACGCTGTGGTGTTCCAGGTGGCGTCAACTGTGAAACGATTCCACACTTTCTCAAGTGATTGCCAAACTCATAACTCAGATATTCTCCCCCTCGATCAGATCGTAGGAACTTGATTTTCTTGTTACGATGATTCTCAACTTCACTCTGAAATTGCTTGAACTTTTCAAAAGTTTCAGACTTATGCTTCATCAAGTAAATATACCCATATCTACTTAAGTCGTCAGTGAAGGTGAGAAAATAACGATATCCACCGCGCGCCGTGACACTCATCGGACCACACACATCAGTATGTATGATTTCCAATAAGTCACTTGCCCGTTCCATTGTTCCTGAAAACGGGGTCCTTGTCATCTTGCCCATGAGGCACGGCTCGCATGTGTCAAGTGATTCAAAATCAAGAGACTCCAAAAGTCCATCAGCATGGAGCTTCCTCATGCGTTTCACGCCGATATGACCCAGACGGCAGTGCCACAAGAAAGTGGTATTATTGCTATCAATTCTACATCTTTTGGCATCAATGTTATGAACATGTGTATCATCACTATCGAGATTCAATAAGAATAAACCCCCTACTTCGGGTGCATGACCATAAAAGATATTACCCATATAAATAGAACAACCTTTATTCTCTGATTTAAATGAGTAACCGTCTCGCAATAAACAAGATCCAGATATAATGTTCATGCTCAACGCAGGCACTAAATAACAATTATTCAGGTTCATAACTAATCCCGATGGTAATCGAAGAGCGAGCGTGCCGATGGCGATCACATCAACCTTGGAACCATTCCCCACGCGCATCGTCACTTCGTCCTTCGCCAGCCTCCGTTTATTCCGCAGTTCCTGTTTAGAGTTGCAAATGTGAGCAACCGAACCGGTATCAAATACCCAGGCACTACAACGAGAGTTGGTAAGGTACACATCAATAACATGTATATCACATATACCTTGCTTGTTGTTGTTGTTGGCCCCCTTCTTGTCTGCCAGATACTTGGGGCAGTTCCGCTTCCAGTGGCCGTTCCCCTTGCAATAGAAACACTCAGTCTCTGGCTTGGGTCCAGCCTTGGGTTTCTTCACTGGATGAGCAACTGCCTTGCCACCCTTCTTAGAGTTACCCTTCTTGCCCTTGCCATTCTTCTTGAAACTGGTAGTTTTATTGACCATCAACACTTGATACTCCTTCTGGATGTCTGCCTCAGCGACTTTCAGCATCGAAAACAGCTCGGCGATGGTTTTGTTCATCCCTTGCATGTTATACTGCTGCACGAAGCTCTTGTAGCTAGGTGGGAGTGACTGGAGAATTCTGTCAATGATAGCCTCCTCCGGGAACACAAGTCCCAGATCAGCTATGCGGGTATAGTACCCAGACATCTTCAGCAAGTGCTCACTGACAGACGAATTCTCCTCCATCTTGCAAGCAAAGAATTTATCGGTGGTCTCATACCTCTCGATCTTAGCATTCTTTTCAAAGATGAACTTCAACTCCTGGAACATTTCATATGCTCCATGACGTTCAAAACGCCTTTGAAGTCCTCCTTCCAAGCTATACAACATGGCACACTGCACGACTGAGTAGTCATCCGAACGCGACTGCCAGGCGTTCATAACGTCCACAGAGGCCTGAGGAGCGGGGGGTTCACCTAGCGGTGCATTTAGGACATAAACCTTTTGGGCAGCTGTGAGGATGATCCTCAGATTGCGGAGCCAGTCCACAAAGTTGCTCCCATCATCTTTCAGTTTAGCTTTCTCTAGGAACGCATTAAAATTCAGGGGAGCTACTGCGCGAGCCATCTACAACAAAAGATTTGCAAAGACATCTTAGACTATTGTTCATGATAAGTGAGTTATTACCTAATCAAATTACTTATAACTCCCACTCAAATTGACATCCCTCTGGTCATTCGAGCGTGACATGATCCAGATCCACCAACCCAAGTCCGATCATCACGTGAGATGAGGTGGTGTCAATGGTGAACATCTACATGTTGATCATATCTACTATATGACTCATGCTCGACCTTTCGGTCTTCCGTGTTCCGAGGCCATGTCTGTACATGCTAGGCTCGTCAAGTCTAACCTGAGTGTTCTGCATGTGCAAAACTGGCTTGCACCCGTTGTATGCGAACGTAGAGTCTATCACACCCGATCATCACGTGGTGCTTCGAAACGACGAACCTTCGCAACGGCGCACACTCGGGGGGAACACAATTTTATCTTGAAATTTTAGTGAGGGATCATCTTATAATGCTACCGTCGTCCTAAGCAAAATAAGATGCATAAAAGGATTAACATCACATGCAAATCATAAGTGACATGATATGGCCATCAACTCGTGCTTTTGATCTCCATCTCCAAAGCACCGGCATGATCTCCATCGTCACCGGCGCCACACCATGATCCCCATCATCATGATCTCCATCATCGTGTCGCCATCGGGGTTGTCGCGCGCCCACCATGCTCTTACTACTATTGCTACCGTTTAGCGATAAAGTAAAGCATTACAAAGCGCTTAATGATTGACACGCAGGTCATACAACAATTAAAGACAACCCTATGGCTCCCGCCGGTTGCCGTATGCATCGACATGCAAGTCGATATTAACTATTACAACATGATCATCTCATACATCAAATATATCTCATCATGTCATTGGCCATATCATATCACATACATACCCTGCAAAAACAAGTTAGACGTCCTCTAATTTGTTGTTGCATGTTTTACGTGGCTGCTATGGGTATCTAGCAAGAACGCTTCTTACCTACGCAAAGCCACAACGGTGATATTTAAGTTGCTATTTAACCTTCTACAAGGACCGCCTTGTTCTATTCCGATTCAACTAAGATAGGAGAGACAGACACCCGCCAGCCATCTTATGCAACAAAAGTCACATGTCTGTCGATGGAACCGGTCTCATGTACGTGGACATGTAAAGTTGGTCCGGGCCGCTTCATCCCATAATACCGCTGAATCAAGAAAGACTAAGGAGGGAAGCAATCTAAACATCAACGTCCACAAACCCTTTTGTGTTCTACTCGTGAAAGCATCTACGCAAGATCCTAGCTCATGATGCCACTGTTGGAGAACGTTGCATGGGAAACAAAAAATTTTCCTACGTTCACCAAGATCAATCTAAGAGATGCATCTACGAGGGGAGAGTTGGATCCACATACCCTTGTAGATCGCTAAGCGGAAGCGTTCAAGAACGCGGTTGATGGAGTCGTACTCGCCGCGATTCAGATCGCCGAAGATCCTAGCACCGAAGCAACGGTGCCTCCGCGTTCTTCACACGTACGGCTCGGGGACGTCTCCTCCTTCTTGATCCAGCAAGGGGGGAGGAGAGGTTGATGGAGACACCGGCAGCACGACGGCGTGGTGGAGATGGTGGTGGAGGATTCCAGCAGGGCTTCGCCAAGCACCGCGGGAAAACGAAGATTGTTGTGGGAGAGGGAGGGCAGCACCGAGGCACGAACGTGTGTGGCTGCCCTCCCTCTGCCTCTCTTTATATAGGGGGGCAGAGAGGGGAGGGGCGCCCTAGGGTTACCCCCTAGGGGCGGCGGCCAAGGGGAGAAGGGGGGGGGCGGCGGCCAGGGCTGCGGCCAGGGTTAGGGCTCCCCCCCCAGGCGCCTTGCCCCCCAAGTTAGGGGGTGCGGCAGCCCTAGGAGGGGCCAGCCCCCCTTGCGCATGAGGAGAGGGCCCAGGGGGGGGCGCACAGCCCTATGAGGGCTGTTGTGTCCCCCCTTTGTGGCCCATTAGGCCCGAAACTCCTTCCAGGACCCCGAAACCCCTTTCGGTCATCCGCCGTCTTCCCGATACTCCCCGGAACACTTCCGGACTCCGAAACCTTTCATCCTATATATCAATCTTCGTCCCCGGACCATTCCGGAGACCCTCGTCACGTCCGGGATCTCATCCGGGACTCCGAACAACCTTCGGTAACCATGCACTGTTCTCACTAACAACCCTAGCGTCACCGAACCTTAAGTGTGTAGACCCTGCGGGTTCGGAAACTATGCAGACATGACCGAGACACTCCCAGGCCAATAACCAATAGCGGGATCTGGATACCCATATTGGTTCCCACACGTTCCTCGATGATCTCATCGGATGAACCACGATGCCAAGGATTCAGGCAATCCCGTATACAGTTCCCTTTGTCTCGTCGGTATGTTACTTGCCCGAGATTCGATCGTCGGTATCTCTATACCTAGTTCAATCTCGTTACCGGCAAGTCTCTTTACTCGTTACCGTAATACATAATCCCGTGACTAACTACTTAGTCACTTTGAGCTCATTGAGATGATGTATTACCGAGTGGGCCCGGAGATACCTCTCCGTCACACGGAGTGACAAATCCCAGTCTCGATCCATGTCAACTCAACAGACACCTTCGGAGATACCTGTAGAGTACCTTTATAGTCACCCAGTTACGTTGCGACGTTTGGCACACACAAAGCACTCCTACGGTGTCAGTGAGTTACATGATCTCATGGTCATAGGAACTTATACTTGACATGCAGAAAACTATAGCGATAACTGATACGATCAAAAGCTATGTTTAACATTTGGGTCTTGTCCATCACATCATTCTCCTAATGATGTGATCCCTTTATCAAATGACAACTCATGTCTATGACCTGGAAACCGCGGTCATCTTTGATCAACGAGCTAGTCCTGAAGAGGCTTACTAGGGACACAAAGTTTGTCTATTTATCCACACATGTATATGAGTTTCCAATCAATACAATTATAGCATGGATAATAAACGATTATCATGAACAAGGAAATATAATAATAACTCTTTTATTATTGCCTCTAGGGCATATTTCCAACAGCACCTAGCTCCAAATACTCTGAAGTAACTAACGTTTGGCTTCTTGCCAGTAAGGAGTTCGTAGGACGTTTTCTTCAGAATCTAGTGAAGATAAACACGGTTGATGATATGGCATGCAGTATCAATAGCTTCGGGCCAGAACTTTCTTGGTCTCTTGTATTCATCGAGCATCGTTCGAGCCATCTCAATTAGGGTTCTGTTCTTGCGCTCTACGATGCCATTCCGCTGAGGTGTGTACGGAGCTGAGAACTCATGAGTGATTCCCATTGTATCCAGATAAAGATCAAGGCCTGTATTTTTGAACTCAGTGCCATTGTCACTTCTGATATGCTTGATCTTGACGCCATAGTTGTTCATGGCACGGTTGGCAAAGCGTCTGAAGACATCTTGTACTTCAGTCTTGTAGAGAATTAAATGGCATGTGTATCTTGAATAATCATCAACAATGACGAAGCCATAGAGACAAGCTGTGGTAGTGAACGTAGAGTAGTGAGTAGGGCCAAATAAGTCCGTGTGAAGCAGCTCGAAAGGTTTGGATGTCGTCATGATTGTCTTAGAGGGATGCTTGGCCCTAGTCATCTTCCCAGCTTCGCAGGCACCGCACAGATGATCTTTCTTGAACTTGACGCCCTTGATGCCTACGATGTGCTTCTTCTTTGCGAGAGTGTGCAAGTTCCTCATGTCGTCATGTCCTAGCCTCCGATGCCAGAGCCAGCATTCTGAAGCTTTTGCTAGAAGACATACGGCCATCTGCGGTCCAGCTGAGAAATCTACCATATACAGATGACCTTTTCTGTATCCTTCAAATACTAGAGACTTGTCAGATTCCATTAGTACAAGGCAACGAAATTTTCCAAATATCATAATCATGTTTAAGTCACAAAGCATTGAGACAGACATTAAGTTGAAACCAAGGGATTCAACAAGCATGACTTTATCCATGTGCTAATCCCTTGAGATTGCAACTCTACCTAGACCAAATACTTTGCTTTTACCAGTATCAACAAATGTGATGTGACTCTTGTTAGATGGACGTAAGGTTGAATCCATAAGAAGATTTCGATCTCCAGTCATATGATTTGTGCATCCGCTGTCCATAATCCATTCTGAAGACTTTGGTGTCACTCCCTATAATTCAGTTAGGGGGATAGGCTTCACCAATAGTCAATGTGAAGCATAAACATTTCACGTACAAGTGGATTATGAAAGATTATATCCAAGTTAGGACTGATAAGAAGATTAGCAAGCGATTCATGAACAAAATGGATAGTAAGGCCATTTGGGCATTTGATCTTGCACCCTACAAGATGTTTTAGGTCCCCAGCAATAGCATCAGACGCATTTGATTTTCGGCTGGAGACCTTTCCCTGCAAGAGAAGGTCAGTTCTTCTTAACCATCCACATCTTCAGGGGTGGCTTAGAAGCAATGAGTCTAAGAGCAGCATCTGAGAATTTTGGCTTTGGAGCCCTAGCAAATAGTCTTGCAGGAGGAGAATAATACTCATAAGAATAAGCAGAAAAATTCTTTGTTTTGTGAATATAGCGGTTTGAGGAAACACGCTCATATTCATGGGCCTGGGTATAGTTTCCCTGCAAAACATTGGCGTTAGGGTGACTCAGGTGAGTCCTTTGTCTGTATGAAGCCTTAGGACCATATGAAGCCTTTGGTCTGGGGTTTGTCTTCTTCCCAGGTGGTGTCATGATGACATTTGCTGGAAGCTTCTCAAGACAACCTTTGGGAACCAAGATCTTCTTCGTAGGTGGTCCGTTCCTGCAGTTAGTACAAATATACCTGGCAAACACTTCACCATTCTGATTCTTAAACAGTTTATAGTTTGCATCAAAGGATTCATCAATGATAAAAGGATTAGCACAAGTGAAGCCAGCTAAGGTAGATGGATCCACTAAAGGTTCCTTTGCAGCAACCCATGTGGTTTTGGGGTACTGCTCATGCTTCCAGTATGAACCATCAACATTCATTTTCCTCTCAAACCCTACACCCTCTTTCCTAGGGTTTCGGTTCAGTATCTGCTTTTTGAGGACATCACATAGAGTCTGATGCCCTTTGAGGCTTTTGTACATCCCTGTTTCAAGCAAAGTCTTCAACCTAGCATTTTCATCAGCAATAGTAGTGGTATCCTCAGCAGAGGGGTTAGTTACCACATCATCAGTTGAAGATATTGCAACAGTGGCAGCAGTAGAACATTCAGCAACAGATGTAGCGTTATCACGCTCAACGCATTTTAGACATGGTGGTTCAAATCCTTCCTGAGTGGAGCTGATCTGTTGAGCAAGTAATGAATCGCGCTCCTTCTGAAGATCTTCATAACACACTCTTAGCTTTTCATGATCAGATAAGAGAGTGTTATGATGACTTTGAAGCGTGTCAAATTTGGTCTGAAGTCTCTGAAGACTCTCAGCCAAGGTTTTCGACTGATCCATTTCTTCACCCAACATATCATTGCTGTTATTAAGCATTTTTTGGGCTTTTCCCAAAGCTATTTGTTGTTTAGTGGCAAGGGAAGCAAGTTTGACATAGCTGGGTCCAAATTCATCACCAGATTCATCATCACTAGACTCAAATAGGTAGCATTCGGTTACCTTGGAATCTTTTGCCATAAGACATGGTGCTGAGGATGATGGTTCTGGATCGAAAGTCATCGTCTTGAGAGATTCTTTGAAATCCTCAAACTCGGGTTCATTACGAGTTCGATGACCTTCATAGACTTCAGAGAGACGGTCCCAGATAAGCTTCGCATGATCGAGTAACATGACGTTCCTGAACTGATTTTGAGACAGAAAGGAGCAGATGACGTCCTTCGCTGTGAGGTTGAGAAGAGTGAACTTGCGAATGTCATAAGCTTCTGCCATCTTGCATAGATCGGTAAGACCAATCTCAGTGATGGTCCACAGCTCACTGTTTATCGCCGTGATATGTTTCTTCATCATGCAGCGGAAGGTAGACTACACTAGACAAGCCATAGTCAAGTATTCAATGAAGTGAAAGCATGAAGACTAATAGCAGCTAGGCAGTAAGGATCAGGATGGAAGATTGAATGAAGCCAATCAGAACAGGTAGTCACACAGTGAAGTCAAACAGATAGGCAAGCAAGCAAAGACTTCACAATGAAAGACAGTAAGTAAAGAGAAGGAAAGGATAGAACCAGTAGCTCGGGGAAGACAGTGATTTGTTAGACCAGTTCCAGTTGCTGTGACAACTGTATGTCTGGTTAGGGAGGCTGAGATTTAACTCAAAAGACCACGTCTTCACCTTGTTCCCCTTGAGCTAAGGACACCTAGTCCTCGCCCAATCACTCTGGTAAGTCTTCAAGGTAGACTTCCAAACCTTCACAGACTTCGTTCACCGGAAATCCACAATGACTCTTGGATGCTCAGAACGCGACGACTAACCGGCTGGAGGAAACACAGTCCTCAAGTGTAACAAGTCTTCAGGTCACACAGACAGAAAGACTTCAGTGATGCCTAACACTCTTTGGCTCTGGGTGTTTGGGCTTTGTCCTCGCAAGGATCTCTCTCTCAAATGCTTCGGAGGTGGGTTGCTCTCAAACGACAAAAGCCGTGCAATAACTCTGAGCAGCCACCAATTTATGGTGTAGGGGGTGGGCTATTTATAGCCACTGGGCAACCCGACCTGATTTGTCCGAAGTGACCCTGGGTCACTAAGGAACTGACACGTGTTCCAACGGCCAGATTTCAAACACACACGGCAACTTTACTTGGGCTACAAGTAAAGCTGACTCATCCAGCTCTGGATAAGATTTGCTCTCATTGTCTTCGCTCGAAGACATAGGATTTGGTTGAGCATCACTTCAGTCACTCTGACTTAGTTCACTTGGACCCCACTTAACAGTACCGTGGTTCCTATGACTCAACAAAGAAGAAAAGGAAACAACAAAACATCTAAGTCTTCGTGCTCCATAGTCTTCACACAATGTCTTCTCTTGTCATAGTCTTCAATATGATTATCTTCATGTACCACCATTGTCGTCAATGTCTTCATACATTTTTAGGGGTCATCTCCGGTAGGTAAACCGAATCAATGAGGGACTACTACCTGTGTTATCCTGTAATTCTTACAAACACATTAGTCCCTCAACCAGGTTCATCGTCAATACTCCAAAACCAACTAGGGGTGGCACTAGATGCACTTAGATCCTTGCAGTGCACGCGGACTAAGGACAACGGAACATCAGCGCCACACTGGGGATCTCATTGAGTCGAGTCATCAGAGACTCGAGGTCATTCTCATGCACCATCCCCCGCTAGAGCGCAGTGTCGATTCGGGACATCACCGCCGTCAGACGAGCAAGGTAACCGGTGACGCTGTTGAGGCGAGACTCCAATCGCAAGATGTTCGTCGTAACTTCATCTTGGACGAGGGAATTGGCGGGATCCAGACCCGTCTTGACCCGACCAGTCTCCTCAAAGTTGTGGCAGAATTCTACACAGGCAAAAGCGTGATGAGTTAGCGGTCAGAATGTGAGTCGACAGCTCTGATTCAGTCGGACGAAAGTACATACCTTCAAGCACGAGGAACAACTTTTTTGCGAGGTCGCCCAGATAAGTCTCCAGCCCGTTTTTCTTCTGCGAGAGATCCCGTACCTTCTCATCCAGAGAAATATTGGCCTTCTTCAGTCGCGTTACCTCTTTGTTGGCATCACCAAGGGAGGCCTTCAGCTTGGCGTTCTCTTCTTCAAGCTTGCCGACTGAAGCCAGCTTCTGTTCGACAAGTTCAGCTTTCTCTTGCGCCTTCTGCTGCGCCACCGCCAGGTCAAGATCCTTCTGCTCCAGGGCTGCCTTCATTTGATCTACAAGAGACAGTGCTAGACAGATGAACATAAGGATATCCATGGCGCACTCGTTTGAATACAGTCGACGAGTTATGTACTTTTCTTACCAGACACCTCATCTTTCACTTTCTTCAAGTGCTCCCTGGCCAGCCCCAGATCAAGATTGAGTTGGACCTGCTTCTTCTCAAGGTCCGCGAATTGAGCTCCAAACTCACAAGATTTCTACAAATATCAAAGGAGACAAACCAGTCAACAAAATCAATTCTAAGACCATAGTCGATTGACTTCAGTCGACCATGGCCTCGGGGACTACACCCAGTGGGTGCACTCAGCGTGCCCCCACCGGTCCAATCGCCACAGCCAGACTGATTGGATTGCGAGAGATACGTTACAAGACCAAGAACACCCACTGGGTGGAATATCATCTTACGAACAAAGCAGTGGTTTTCTGAACGAAGATCCCAGCAAAGTAACAAGCCAGCCGGAAAAGACGTACCTGGACGTTGGTCCGAAGAGCCGAACTAGCATTATAAGCAGCCATGCTAGCCTCGTATGCTGCCTTCGTCCGCTCCATCATCAACCCTACTTGACGAATGGCTTCCTTAGCCGCGCTCACAGGGTCCTCCGGGACGTGATGAATAGTAAAGAGCACGGACGGTGGAGCAGTCGGAGCAGCTGGAGGATCCGCGATTTGGACAGTCGACACAGAGGGATGGTCAGTCGACACGGGAACGGCAAAAGAGACCGAGGTCCGAGCTGCGTCTCCTTGTTGCTAGGCTTCCGAGCCTGAGGGCGTCCTCTGACCCTTCCTTCCCGTGTCTCTCCGGGACAGCTCCACGCGCTCGTCATCATAATCATCGTCAGGCAACTCAATAATATTGCGCGGCGCTGCAGGAACACTCAAATTCAGTCGACTGTCAAAATGGCAAACAAAAAGAAAATATGTTGTCAAAAAACCGTACCTGCATTGGACATGGCCATGTCTGCAGTCTCCTCATCGTCGCGGCCCTTGTCGACATCCATAGAAGTCTCGGAAGCGGCAGCACTGAAGGTTTCAGAAAACATTGGGCAAAATAGACCAGTTAATCGACAAAGACAAATCAGACTCCTGGAACAAAAGGGGAGCAAAGCAGAACAACTCTCACGTGGAAGCAATCGGAACATCCACTTTGATGTTGGGCAAGGCCTTCCGAGGCTTGGAAGTGGCGACCTTGGGCTGTTTCGGAGCCTTCTCAGTCGGATCTGGGGTGGACGTCCGAGTGCGCTTTTATACCTGGGAGCTGGAAGGGCCTGTCCCGGCATGCGCGTTCTGTGGCTCGTGGGTTTGTTTGGAGCGCTTCTCGATGCGGGACGGTGACTCGACTTCTTTGCTGCTGCTAGAATCTTTGCTATCCTCCGCGGTCTCCTCATCGGACTTCCAGTCGGAGGCTTCGCCGACACCCTCCGCCTCCTCCTGGATCTGCTCTCCATTGGGCACCAAGTACATCTCAGTAAAGATCTGCAAAGAAAATGATCGATCAAACATCAATCAGATTCGCCAACACCTATAAGGAAGAATCAGAAAATTCACTCGAAAATCAGAGCCGCACCTTGTCTGGTTCGTAGTCTGCGTCGAACGGGCGGACTCTCCTGGTCCCCCGGGGATTATCCTTGTTCCCGGTGATGCACTTCAGGCACTGCTCCACCGTCTTCTCGACGGTCTCCTCTGGGTGGACACGAGAGGTGTCACTGGTGCCTGAGTACATCCACATCGGATGATCCCGAGCCTGGAGAGGCTGAATCCGCTGTTTGAGGAATACCTCCAGCAGGTCCATCCCGGTGACTCCGTCACAGACCAACTGGACCACTCACTCGACCAACATGTCTACCTCTACCTTTTCAGCCCGACTCACAAGTAATGAGGGTGGCTGACCGAGTAAACGGAGGGAGTCCAGTCGAGTGACCGGGAGTCGGGATGTCCTTGCAGTAAAACCAAGTCGACTGCCATCCCCTGATCAACTCGGGAAGGACCATGGCCGGAAATGTGCTCCTGCCCCTCGTCTGAATGCCTAGGCCGCCGCACATTTGGATCACGTGCGTCTTCTCGTCACTCGGGTTTGCCTTTTTAACGGATTGAGAATGACAAGTGAAGATGTGTTTGAACAAGCCCCAGTGCGGTCGGCACCCCAGGAAGTTTTCACACGGAGACACAAATGCGGCGAGATACGTGATGGTATTGGGGGAGAAGTGATGCAGCTGGGCGCCGTAGAAAGTCAAGAAACCACGAAAGAAGGGATGCAGGGGCAGAGAGAAACCTCGGCCGACGTGGGTCACGAGGAGGACGCACTGATACGTCCAAAACGTATCTATAATTTCTGCTTGCTCCATGCCACTTTTGGGTGATATTGCTATGATATTCATACACTTCCATACACATTTGATCATATTTGGACAAACCTACTAATCCAGTGCACCCCGGTGCCAGTTTCTGTTTTCGGCTGTTTTTGTATTTCAGGTTTTCACGTTACGAGAACTGCCAGGAAAAATCCAGAAAAATTATATAAAAAAATCAGCGTTCCAGAACCTACCTTGCGCCCGAAGGACAGCCGGGGGGGGGGGCACCAGGGCTCTAGGCGCCCTGGCGGCGCGCCCCCCTGGGCCGCGCCGGGGGGGCGCCTGGGCCCCCCGAGCCCCGTCTGGTGCCCCCCTTCGGCATATATTTAGAGCATCCTTCAAAACCCTCGGGACGGGAACTCTTTTTCGCGATCTCATATCTGTTCCGCCGCCGCCGCCGCTTCCAAGATCGGGAGCACCAGGAGAACTCTTCCCGGCACCCTGCCGGAGGGGAGGATCACCATCGGGAGCTTCTCCACCACCATGGACGCCTCCCGGATAAGTTGTGAGTAGTCTCCCTTGGACCATGAGTCCATGACCAATATCTATGTGATGTTCTCCTCCCCTTCTTGTGCTTCACTAATTAGTCCTCGTGAGCTGCCCTACATGATCGAGGCACATATGTAATCCTTATGCTGTTGCTATGATGAGTTTGCTGGGATCCGATGGATTATGAGATTATGTTCAGATTGATCTTGAGTAATATATTTGATCTACCTCTTTTATATTTATGTTCATAAGTAATTCTTGCATGTTCTCCGTTGTTATTTATTGCTTTGGCCAAGTAATACGTAGTGACTCCAAGAGGGAACATTATGCTCGATTGTGGGTTCATGCCCCTCGATGACTAGCTTGAGTGACAGAAACATGAGTCTAGGGGATGTGTTGTTGCCACAAGGGGGAAAACAACGGTGCTTGTGCCCGTGGGTGCAAGGATTGTTTACTTTACGCAAAGTTCTTTTAATGCAGTTGTCTGTTGCTTTGAGTTTACACTATGGGTGGGACTCGCAACTTAATACCAGCGAGATGTTCTGGATAGATATCTCAAGGTGGATGATTAGTAGTAGATATTGATGGATTTCGGTCTACTTACTTTGGCGTACCGCCCATGCTTTGAACCTCAACCTTTCTTGCAATGTAATCAGCATTGGTTTGCGTTCGTGGTCCTGTCAATTGCCCAGCTGTAATTCGTTTACCTCACATAGCTGTTTTATCGTCTTTTGGGAGAGAGACATCACTAGTGAACATCATGAGACTCCGGTCCATATTACCATCATTGATCACATCCGCTATTTACTTTTCGCTATTACTTACTATTGCAAACATTATCTATCACTACTATCATTTGCATTTAATCCTTTGTGAACTACAAGGCCGGAGGGATTGACGACCTCTCTGTACTCGTTGGGAGCAAAGTTATTTGTATCCGTGTGCAGGTCCACGTTGATTGCTAATCCGCGCCGTTAGCAGTTGACACCTACTTGTTGAACCTAGGAGTCTCTGGGGATTCGATCCTTGGCATCTTTGCTGAGGGAAAAAACTTCCACAACACTGCATCTTTCACCTTCCACTTGGGGTAACCAACGAGGGGTTAGAGGCCCATCAAGGAGTATTTTCTGGCGCCGTTGCCGGGGAACTCCACTCTTCAGGATAGGGGAGTTGCATGCTATCTTTTACCTTTGCTTTTTAGTCTTGTTAGTTTACCTTTCAGTTTTTGCTTTAGTACCTTTTATCGAAAATCACAAAAATAGTTATCTTGCTTGCTTGCTACTATGGGTTCCACCGAGAACACCAAGTTGTGTGACTTCACTAGTCACAACAACGATGACTTTATCAGCACACCTATCACTACACCTGCCACTTCAGCACCTTCATATGAAATTAAACCTGCTTTACTGAACTTAGTCATGAAAGATCAATTCTCCGGTGCTGGAGATGATGCTGCTTTACACTTGAACAACTTTGTTGAACTTTGTGATATGCAAAAGTACCAAGAAATAGATGGTAATATTGTTAAGCTTAAGCTTTTTCCTTTCTCCTTGAGAGGAGGAGCTAAAATATGGTTTCAGTCTTTGCCTAGAAATAGCATAGATTCATGGGACAAGTGCAAAGATGCTTTTATCGGAAAATACTATCCACCTGCTAAAATTATCCAACTTAGAAGTAACATAATGAATTTTAAACAATTGGATAATGAACACGTTTCCCAAGCTTGGGAACGTATGAAATCTCTTATCAAGAACTGCCCTACTCATGGTTTGACTACTTGGATGGTTATCCAAACTTTTTATGCAGGCTTGAACTTTACCTCGCGGAACTTGTTAGATTCGGCCGCGGGAGGAACTTTTATGTCAACTACACTTGGTGCTGCCACAAAGCTTCTCGATGAGATGATGACCAACTATTCCCAATGGCACACCGAACGCGCTCCAACTGGTAGGAAGGTAAACTCTGTCGAGGAGATTTCCTCCCTTAATGAAAAAGTTGACTTAATCATGTCTCTACTTTCGAAGCAATCTACTTTTGATCCTCGTGATGTTCCTTTAAATTCTTTGATTGCTCAAGAACAAGTAGATGTGAACTTTATCTCTAGAAACAGTTTTAAGAACAATGCTTATAGGAGTAACTTTGGTAGTAATCCTAGACCGTTCCCCTCTAATTCTTACGGGAACAACAATGCTTATCCTATCACCAAGAACTCCACTACTGAACTAGAGATTATGCTTAAAGATTTCATCACTACCCAAAAAACCTTTAATAAGAGTGTAGAAGAAAAACTACATAAACTAGATGATCTTTCTTTTAAGGTAGACCATTTAGCCAATGAGGTAAAATTGCTAAAAATTAAAACTTCTCCTCTTGAGGAGAGGGAAGTCACTCCTATAAATGCTATTCAAGTGCAAATTAATGAAAATATTAGGATGATGGCTAAACTTAAAGAAAGATGGGCTAGAGAAAGGGAGGAAGAAGATAGAATTAAGAGCCTTCCTACCCACCACACTGTTGCTACTATCCAAGTTGTTAAAGATGTCCAAACCCTTAGCACCCAATGTACTCCTGGTCCCAATGGACCTATTAATGGTGATGCTATGACTATAGAAACTACCAAACAAGTGAACCTAAAGGACACCACTACCACTTTACTTGATGCTCGTGATCTTGATTTTGATAATTGCACTCTTACCGAAGTTATTGATTTCCTTCACAAGATGTCTAGAGATCCCCGCACTAGCACGCTTAACCTTGCCTTCACAGAGCATATCACTAATGCTCTCATCAAAGCTAGGGAGGAGAAACTTAGAGTAGAAGCCTCCATACCTAGAAAGCTAGAAGATGGTTGGGATCCTATGATAAAAATTAAATTGAATGACTTCTCTTGCTATGCATTATGTGATGTTGGAGCTAGTACCTCTGTTATGCCCAAAAGAATATATGATATGCTTAAATTGAAACCTTTTGATTCTTGTTCTTTTGGTGTTCGCCTCGTTGATTCTTCCATAAAGAAACCTTTGGGGAGGATCGACGATGTTCTTATCGTTGTTAATGATAACTATGTTCCCGTTGATTTTACTATTATGGATATTGAATGTGATCCTTCATGTCCAATTATTTTGGGACGTCCCTTTTTACGCACCGTTGGTGCTATCATTGACATGAAAGAGGGTAATATAAAATTTCAGTTTCCTCTCAAGAAAGGGATGGAACACTTCCCTCGAAAGAAGATCAAGTTATCTTTTGAGTCTGTTGTACGGGCTAGCTATTCTTTTACTCTTGATAAAACTTGATCTCTATGCATTATGCCTAGCTTAAAGGCATAAAAGAAAGCGCTTTTGGGAGGCAGCCCACATGAATAAATTTTCATATTTTGCTTTTGTTGTGTCTTGATGTTGTTTACTACTGTAGCATCATCATTGTATCTTTGCTTTTCATATTTGTGCCAAGTATAGCCTCTGATTGCTAGAAAGTTCAAAAGTTGTGAGGTGCTGTCCAGGAAACAGATTCTGTCCTTGATAAAAAAAATCGTATAAAATCACCAGATCATCTTTTTGGTCTGAATTTTTTCGAAAGCGTTCTCTATATAATTGTCTTTCGTGCTTCTGTTCTGAGTTTTTTGATTTGAGTTGCAGAAGTGCCCCGAACAAATCAATTACTACCTGCTGTTCTGTTTTTCACAGATTCTGTCCTGTTTTGCCTTTCCTTCATTTTGCAAATCAAGAGCTTGCTTTTTCTTTGCAAAAACCTTTTGGCAATCTTGAGAAACAGTAGAACTTCAAGAATATCTTTATTTCCAGCAAGGTATAATTATTTTATTAAGGGTACTAACCTCGCTAATCAGATTATAATGAGTTATGTATGAAGGGAGTTTTCAAGTGTGCGAGGGAAGATGATAAAAAGATTCAGGAGTGTCAAGCGCTCAAGCTTGGGGATGCCCCCGTGCACCCCCAAGAAATATTCAAGGAGACTCAAGCGTCTAAGCTTGGGGATGCCCCCGTGCATCCCCTTCTCCATCAACATTATCAGTTCGTCTTTCGTTTCGCTATATTTTTATCACTTCATGTGTTAAGTGCTATGCTTGGAGCGTCTTGCTTTCAGTTTTCTTTTTAGTTTTTCATAACGAGTCGGAACTCAGCTTTCTTTATGTGGGATAGAAACACGCTCCACTTCTACCTAGAACATAACATAGATTTTTCATGTCTATCTTTGCCGTGTGTGTTCTTTGTCTTTTAATAGCTACTATCATGCTCTGCTCTTTGTATTTATGCTTATCTTTTCAAAGAGCTTTTGTTTAGTTGGTTGCTTGAACTCTCTTTAATTATCATGCTTATCTAATTAAGAGAGTTTGCTTCCGTTGCATTGGTTAATATGTCTATGATAAATATGCTACGTGCATAATGGTGCTTAGTAGTTCAGGTTTCTTATGGTTAATCTCAAATAGCTGGGGGATTCCCAATGTGTTATTGGAATACCAACTTGATTTGTTTGCCGATGATGTGGTATGGTTTAGTAATATCTTCCTTCGAGAATTTATTTTGATTGACTTGGCGTATGCTCACGCATATTTAAGACTGTAAAGAAAGTCTGTCAAGCCTTGATGATCTTTTATTTCTGAGTAGCGATATAACTACCATGCCTGATTCAATATTGCTTTGTCGCTCTGCATGATTATGACCGTCATTGCTCTCTTAGTTGGTCGCTCCCAGTCTTTTGCTAACCTCCACCTGTACTAAGCAGACTAACTTTGCAATACATAGCTCATGGGAAAGTAGCTTAAAAACTATTGTGGTAAAGAATATGTTGCTTATGTATCTTATTTCTTATAAGTTGCTTGCTGAGCGGTAACCATGTTTCTAGGGACGCCATCAACTGTCACACTTTTGTTGAATATCATGTGAGTTGCTATGCATGTTCGTCTTGTCTGAAGTAAGGGTGATTCGCCATGGGTTGAATGAGTATGCATATTGTTAGAGAAGAACATTGGGCCGCCAACCAAAGCCATGTATCATGGTGGAAGTTTTAGCTTGGACATTAATCCTCAATCTCTTATGAGAATATGCTTATGCATTAAAGAGGAGTCCATCATCTATTTTCTATGTTGTCCCGGTATGGATGTCCTCAAGTTGAGATCTATCAAAAACGAGAAATCAAATGCGATTTATCTCCTTGGACCTTTGTACATGTGGCATAGAGGTACCCCTTTGTGACACTTGGTTAAAACATATGTAATGCAATGATAACCCATGGAAATCCGAGCTAATTAGGACAAGGTGCGAGCACTATTGGTATTCGATGCATGAGGCTTGCAACTTATAGGATGTCTTATGCATGACACATATGAAGTACTACTACCGTTGACAAAATTGCTTCTATGTTTTCAAAATAAAAAGCTCTAGCACATAACCATTCTTTTACTTTTATGTTGAGTCTCCACCTTCTTTTAAAAGCACCAACTACTGAGAGCATGATTGTCATTCTGAGTGTAATGTGCATTGTCCCAAAGTAGCATTGTCTTTTGCATAATTGTGATATCGTTTATTTTGAAATCATTGTATCTAGTCATCACTTAAACCTTGAAGGTGCCCCTGCATTTATGTTTTGCATCACTAAAGGGGGCAAGCTAGATATCACTTTATCATATTTGCACATCATGTTAATTGCAAATCTATTTGATGCTTCAATGTCATGTTGTAAAACTTTCAGTCATTTGTGATTTTCTCATGAGGCAACTTAATTACTATAGAATCATTGTCTCAGTAAGCTTTTGTCATATGACTATAAAAAGTCCTATATGGTTAATATCATGTCACCACAGAAATTATTCTTGTTATCATTTACCTACTCGAGGACGAGCAGGAATTAAGCTTGGGGATGTTGATACGTCCAAAACGTATCTATAATTTCTGCTTGCTCCATGCCACTTTTGGGTGATATTGCTATGATATTCATACACTTCCATACACTTTTGATCATATTTGGACTAACCTACTAATCCAGTGCACCCCGGTGCTAGTTTCTGTTTTCAGCTGTTTTTGTATTTCAGGTTTTCACGTTACGAGAACTGCCAGGAAAAATCCAGAAAAATTATATAAAAAATCAGCGTTCCAGAACCTACCTTGCGCCCGAAGGACAGCCGGGGGGGGGGGCACCAGGGCTCCAGGCGCCCTGGCGGCGCGCCCCCCCCTGGGCCGCGCCGGGGGGGCGCCTGGCCCCCCCGAGCCCCGTCTGGTGCCCCCCTTCGGCATATATTTAGAGCGTCCTTCGAAACCCTCGGGACGGGAACTCTTTTTTGCGATCTCATCTCTGTTCCGCCGCCGCCGCCGCTTCCAAGATCGGGAGCACCAGGAGAACTCTTCCCGGCACCCTACCGGAGGGGAGGATCACCATCGGGAACTTCTCCACCACCATGGACGCCTCCCGGATGAGTTGTGAGTAGTCTCCCTTGGACCATGAGTCCATGACCAGTAGCTATGTGATGTTCTCCTCCCCTTCTTGTGCTTCACTAATTAGTCCTCGTGAGCTGCCCTACATGATCGAGGCACATATGTAATCCTTATGCTGTTGCTATGATGAGTTTGCTGGGATCCGATGGATTATGAGATTATGTTCAGATTGATCTTGAGTAATATATTTGATCTACCTCTTTTATATTTATGTTCATAAGTAATTCTTGCATGTTCTCCGTTGTTATTTATTGCTTTGGCCAAGTAATACGGAGTGACTCCAAGAGGGAACGTTATACTCGATTGTGGGTTCATGCCCCTCGATGACTAGCTTGAGTGACAGAAACATGAGTCTAGGGGATGTGCTGTTGCCACAAGGGGGAAAACAACGGTGCTTGTGCCCGCGGGTGCAAGGATTGTTTACTTTACGCAAAGTTCTTTTAATGCAGTTGTCTGTTGCTTTGAGTTTACACTATGGGTGGGACTCGCAACTTAATACCAGCGAGATGTTCTGGATAGATATCTCAAGGTGGATGATTAGTAGTAGATATTGATGGATTTCGGTCTACTTACTTTGGCGTACCGCCCATGCTTTGAACCTCAACCTTTCTTGCAATGTAATCAGCATTGGTTTGCGTTCGTGGTCCTGTCAATTGCCCAGCTGTAATTCGTTTACCTCACATAGCTGTTTTATCGTCTTTTGGGAGAGAGACATCACTAGTGAACATCATGAGACTCCGGTCCATATTACCATCATTGATCACATCCGCTATTTACTTTTCGCTATTACTTACTATTGCAAACATTATCTATCACTACTATCATTTGCGTTTAATCCTTTGTGAACTACAAGGCCAGAGGGATTGACAACCTCTCTGTACTCGTTGGGAGCAAAGTTATTTGTATCTGTGTGCAGGTCCACGTTGATTGCTAATCCGCGCCGTTAGCAGTTGACACCTACTTGTTGAACCTAGGAGTCTCTGGGGATTCGATCCTTGGCATCTTTGCTATGGGAAAAAACTTCCACAACACTGCATCTTTCACCTTCCACTTGGGGTAACCAACGAGGGGTTAGAGGCCCATCACGCACTCGCCCTCTTGTGGCTGTAGCTCGAGCTCATCCCCCGGCAGCCTCCAGCAACCATGAGCTATCAGCCCCTCCTCTACCAACTCCTCCATATCTTCCACCTGCACCGTGGACTTGATCCAATCCCCCTGGATCCAGCCAGGCGGAAGCCCGGCCCTCGACGTCGACCCCCGATTGGTCTTCTTCCCCTTCCCCGTCGCCGCCGCCTTCTTCGAACACTCCAGGGCCGCTGTCTTGTCCTTGCCCATGGGGGCGAGCCGCGCATAGGCGAAGCGGTGGCGAGCGAGGAGAGGAGATGCAGCGGAGGAACAGAGGAAGAAGAAGAAGAAATTGGGCGTGCAGTGCCTTCGCATCAGCCGCGGCGCTCCTTTATAGCCCGACGGTCGAGTGGCTGACTGGTGGACCCGAGCAATCCTGTCAAATCCCGCAACAGAGCGCGCCCGATACGTGGTGAAAAAGGCGGCGCAGAAATCAAGGCACCCGAGCATATCCGATCCTATTACCGCGGCACACCCCGTCCCGCGCGCTTCCCCAAAATTCAAATCCCGCGAAATCTGGAGACCGCAGAGCAGCCAATCGCGCCGAAAGCCGCGCACCCCGCCGACGCTCGAGACGGTACACGAAAGTTCACTCGACTGTTTCTGAATTGATTAAGGCGACTGAAAGAAGGTTGAAAGACTGGTCCGCTCTCCAGATTCGAGGAAGATACCCCAGGAGCAGTGGACTTGGATCAGGATCGACCTCAACCCTCTTCTTCACTCGGACCTCAATCCATTCGGGGGCTACTGACGATGCCACAGACCTATGGTAGGGTCACAAGCCTGACCTAGGTGCCCTACCCAAGGTCACTGCCTTAGAAGTTCAAAGACATTTCAAAGATGACAGAAGCCGCCGACTGATATGACCCAAGAGGACAAGTCACTCGACGGCATACCTCCATTCGGACGACTCAACTCCACTCAGAAGGATGAGGACACTCGACCGTACCAAAACCACTCGACCCCCGAAGGTCAAAGGTCCCGTAAAGCCAGCAACGGTCGTGCATTCACTCCGCGGTAATGATAGCCTTTATCATCCTTTATTGCAGGCGTTATCAGCAACGTCCTGCCTTTATGTACATCGAACCCTCTGTAACATGGGGAGGCTGGGGTCCTGGCGCACTCTATATAAGCCACCCCCATCCTCCAGTACAAGGGTTCGCATCCCCTGTAACACACACACATATACATATTCCAGTCGACCGCCTCCGGGCACCAAGACGTAGGGCTATTACTCCCTCCGAGAAGGGCCTGAACTCGTAAACACATTGTGTACAATCTCACCATAGCTAGGACCTTGCCTCCTCCTACGTAACCCCTATTCTTACTGCCAGACTTAGAACCACGACACGCACCCCCATATCCGCCTCATATTTGGCTGGATATGAGGGGTGCCTGTCAGTCCGGGCATTTGAGGCCCATTTGAGGTGCCCGTATGGGTCACTTTTTTGTGATCGGGCCATCCGCCCAGATGTTTGAGGCGGGTTTGAGACGTCCGACTGTAGATGCTCTAACCGTGAGGAAAAATTCTTCAAGGGGAGTTTGGGAGAGATCGAAATTTTTGTTCTTGGTACAACTATGGGCAACAACGATAGAAGAATTAAAGTGAACATGAAAAGAAATAGTTATTAAGAAAGTGAAAAAGAAAAGTTAAAACAATATTATTATTTTTCTCTATCTCTATGTTAACATTGTAAAAAAGTTGACTCATAATTGATTATCCATTCAAGACTGCAAAAATTAAGCGCACGTATGACGTAGGTCTGAGCTTAGCTCGATTTGTTCATGAAACAAGACGCGCGTATGCGGGGTGGAGGAGAAGCACGCGAGGGAACCACTGTTCTTCTCACGCTTCAATAGCAAGGAGGTCCAAAACATCCGCCACTCCATATGTGGTACTAAAGTACCCACCACCTAATCATGACACCCACATAGAACTTTAGATATTTTTCCATAATTGTTTTATGGGCCTAAAGCCCAATGGGCCTAAAGCCCATCTATATTTCAACATTTTTCACTTGTTATGTGTCGATTGACATTTTTAAATAGTTGTGTTTGACTTATGAGGCAAGAACATGGCTTACAAATTTGCCTAAAATAGTGGCTTACAAATACTTTTGCTATATTTAAAAGGAAAAATGTCCATATGTTGGTACGCATAATTTATACATAGAGTAGAGTTGATTTTTTCTCTCCCGTCTGTCCTGATCTTTAATTGAGTGGAATCCTATGTGCAGACTGATGCACATAGGAACAAGGTTGATATTAGAGTTCCTAGACCTGTGACTAGGAGCCAAAAAGTGAAGAGCAACCTGATGAGTGTGGATGGTAGCTCTACCCAGTCTCTTGGTAGGGCTACCAGGACTAGGAAATCCAAAAACCGTTCCAAATGAGAGGCGAGAAAGGGATGGCCACCTGCCTCTCTCATTATATCATCAGTGACCATTCCATCGACTTTCTGGGCCTTCAGGAAACCATGAAGAAAAATTTCTCTCCCAAGAATCTTAGGAAATTTGATCCCAAAAATTTCTCTCCCAAGAATCTGGGCCTCGTTTGCGGTCTACATATGTCTTCATCCTTGTTTGAGCTTTCTGCAGATTCTGCTTAACTTCTTCGAAGAACTTCTGTCCATCGTTCAGGAATTGGTGAGCTTCAGAGCCAGGAGGTGCAGACAGAGACAGTTCACTGATTTGTGGTGGCTTATAACCGTAGATAACCGCAAAGGTTTTTTTTGAGTGATGCATGAAAAAAAGTGTTGTACCGATATTCTGCCATAGGCAAGTGTTGCATCCAGTTCTTGGGGTGAGTTGATGTCATGGACCGGAGATAGTTTTCAATGCATTGATTCACTGGTTCTGTTTGGCCGTCTCATTGTGGGTGATAGGCTGAACTGTAATGGAGCTCCATTTTCATACTTCTGAAGGTATCTCTCCAAGTGTGGCTGGTGAAGATTCGATCTCTATCAGACACAATGGCCAGAGGAGGACCATGTAGTTTGATATTGTCAATGAAAGCTTGAGCTATTGTTTTAACAGTAAAAGGGTGAGCCAGGGGGATGAAGTGTGCAAATTTGGATAGTCTGTCCACCACTACCATAATAACTTCTTTTCCCTGGGATTAAGGCAGTCATATGAAATCCATACTGATATGAGTCCACACCATGTCAGGTATATGCACTGGGTCTAGCAAGCCAGGGTAAGCACAAGTTTCACCTCTGTTTTTCTGTCACACAGAGCACTCTGCTACAAATTTATCCACTTCAGATTTTAAACTAGGCCAATAAAAGATCTGTTTGATTATGTGGTAAGTTGCTTTCATGCCAGAGTGGCCTTCTAGAGCAGAAGAATGCAAGGCTATTGGTAGCTTTTGTTTGAGTGCAGGAACATTTCCCACAAGTACTCTTCATTTGTGTCTAATGATGTCAGCATGGTAACTATCATGATCAATTTTATTGTTGGGAGCAAGGAGGAGTGTTTCCAATAGTGTTTTACTCTTGTCATCCAATAGATAGGACTGTTCCACTTCTTTAGTCCATTTGGGAGTAACATATGTGATATTATTGAGCTGAAACATTCTGGAGAGAGCATCTGCAACAATGTTATCCTTTCCCTTTTTATATTCTAACTAGTTTGCATTACTGGCAGATTCGACTTTGGCTATTCTAATCTATGACTACCAGCTTTCTTTACAAAAGTATTAACTTAATGGGCTGAATGTTAAGCCCATACCACCCTTGACACCCACTAGCAACACCATTGCAAAATACTTAATACTGAACCCAACTTGCAAGTCACATTTGCCATGCCATAGAATTTCATCGATACGCTCACCAAATATACACTTGAAATCATTATTGAGATATTTTTTAGTGTGTATGATTTGGAAATGTCTATCATGATATTTAGTAATATTAAAGTATATATATATGAACACATGCACATAACTCAAAATATATGTGCATACAGTATATAACTTATGCAATTTTTCAAAAAATAATCCAAGAGACTTTTAGAACAAGAAAAAAAAATTGTGCCATTATATTTGGCAGAAAAATCCAATGATATATATTGCAACTGTATAATACACTATGTTCCTAAATGTAAGGCATTCCGACAATTTAGTAGTAGTAGAATATTTTAATCATTATTTAGCAACATTGTTATGTGATTAAGTATGACAGCTAAATAGTATAAAGTTATACTCAATAATAACCTAATGTGGTACAATTGGTTTAAATAAGTATACAAGTTTAGTATAAAAAATAATTTAAATCACTCATCATGAAACGCAACCTGATCCTCAACCATGTCGCAGTGATGCATATTTGCTTATGGCCTTAGTGTTTAAAATTGTTTATTTGTAATCAAATTCCAAGAGCTTCAACATCAACTTATGTTGCATAGCAGTGCTAATTTTCTGGTCTGTCATGAACTCAAGACTTTGGTGATCAATTCTTATAATGATCTCGTTGCCAATGAAATAATGTGGCACGCCCATTTAGGATTGCTAGAGCAGCAAAAGAGTTGATGGTACCCTGATTTGAGTTCTAATTTAATGAAGTATTTGGCTCCATGCAACTCATTTAGAAAGTCCTAAATAATAGGTATTAGGAATTTGTTCTTCATGGTGTTGTCATTTAAATGCCTATAATCGAAGCATAATCTCCTTGAAGCACATATTTTGGCCAAAGTCAAATGAAATATGTCATGAAATGCTCCAATGCTATAAGAGCATAAACTATTAGAATCGTTATAAATGGATATCACAAACTCACTTTACTTGGGTTATGCTACACACGAGTTAATGATGTGACGCTATGTGGAGTTAGTGCTAATACCACGTAAAGTATAAACATAAACAAAAATGATAAATGTCAGATGACTCATGCAATACCATAATTGCTCCACTGACCTTTGCTTGGTTACGTACGCTGCATGCGAGCATTATCTTAGTGCTACGCGGTGTTAGCAGTAACACGAGTAAAACAGAACTTAATGAAAATAAGTTTACTCCACATCTACATATGCATACAAAATTAATGCAAAATAAATGATAGGGCATATTCCATGTAGTCCACATAGGCTCAAAACAAACAAAAATATCATAAGAAAACTCCACTCAGGTCAGGCTTGATACTGGGCGGACTCAGAGTCAACAAAATATGGCACATATCATATGCACCATAAAAAGCATCAATATTGTGTCAGAAAGCTTCAGTCCGTTACGCTACACACGGACACCACATCAGTGTCGCACGATGATAATAGTAATGTGATGATGCAGAACTTATTAAAATTGGCATGTCACATAAACTCATGCCACCAAAACCAAAGATGTCATATAAAATTCCCAAAGAAATATATACATATCCTATATGCCAAACGTAGGATAAAACTATGCCTAGCCAAAATCAACCTGCATTCCGCATATAAATGAGGTTGAACACACACAAATAGTTTTTCCATGCTAGGCAATATATTCCCAAACATCACACATAAAATCATAGATGAGTACTTGCATGGAACCAAACTTCAAGCCGAGCAGGAGTTCATCGTCGACCGTGAGGAGGATTTCTCTTGTAGTATATTGTAATAGGAGTGTGATGTAACCCTATGTAATAGAAATTTTGTAATTCTTAATCAGTGGTTTTCTCTTTGGAGATGCAATTAACAGAATTTTTATGTAAATGTAAGAGTTCTGGAAATATGTACCTGCAATGTTTGATTTTTTTTAATATGCATTTACGCACTTAAATTTATTTATTCTGTATCAATGACGTGGACGCGTGTTCTCACGCCCGCCATTTTCCCGGTCATCAAACCCAGGTGTAACTAGGATGGTGCTTGAGTAATGCAGTTTCTTCCACCAGTTCCCCAGCCCCGTTGCCTCGGCAATTCTATCTCTGAGCTTGGTCTTGTCACGGACGCAGAACTCCAGCACATTATGTTGCCCGATAGATTGCAACCACCTTCTGTTGCTTGCCGCCTTGACAGTCCGGCGAAGGCAGATCACCGCACCATAAAACCGATCCCATTTCCGAGCATGCAAGAATGCGCATGTCCATGTTGACCCCAGTGCCCTCAGTAGAGACGTGATCTCCAAAACGATGGCGCCAACCAACAGAATGTAAGTGATGGCAACGTCAACCCTGTTATAAGCACCTTTACCACCAAGCTGGAACAGCAAGAATGCTGCCACAGTGGCAACTGACGAGATGACACGGATGCAGCAGCCATGCCAAGTGTGGATCACGGGCGCCTTGGTGTAAAGGAAGTCATAAAGAAGGGAGAGCTCCACTTCCACCAGCCCGTACATGTACATGCCTCCATTGAAGCGCTCGCTTCGCTTAATTGCCATAGCAGCCTTGTATGCCCCCACCGTCGGCACACGATCGACAAATTCACTCCTGCATAAGCTGAACAGGTAATGAGCTCCCAGCAGAACCTCTTGCTCTGCATCCATATCTCCTTTTCTATCCAGTTTGCCATAATCACCCTCCGGTATATCCAGAGAAGTGCCCAGATTTTCAATGTTAGCGAGCTTGAGTGCCAACACCCTCTCGCCATACTTGAGGGCACCCACAACGAACATCAGTATGGTGGCTGCCACCAGGGTCGGCGTATTGCCAATATAAACATAGAGAGTACTCAAACATAGAGGATATAGCCGGCTCCTGAAACCTGCACTAGCAGAGTCAGCAGGTGACGCTTCCAGAGCTGGTTGTCCTCTAAAGAGTAGGCTGTGATGGTGTCCTGGCCACCCAGGTGCAGCAGGAAAAATGGCGCCCAGAACGCGAGTAGCCGGTCCTCAAAAGGCCTGCTGTTGAGGGACATGTGGCCCAGGGCGTACACCGCGATGTTGTCCGCCATCAGGTCCGCCAGCCAGAGGAAGATCCTCAGCACAGCGGAGGCTTTGCGCCGACGAATCCCTGCGAAGATGAGAAGGACCACTTGCAGCATGAAGCTAGCAAGGACCAATATTTGGATACCCCATTCTTTCCACAGGCGCACCACCAGTCCTCCTGCCATTGCGACTTTTGTGCACCGGCCACTGAAATGTGTACATTAGTATGTCAGATGATAGCTTGCATGATCATGCACCGTTTTCTGAAATTATGAAAAAAGAAATGGGTATTTTACATGAGAAGAGAGTTAAGTAAACAAACCAAATTGCGGGAGAGCTCCACCGAATGCTCCGGAGCCAGCTCGTAGTACCGGCGTGAAGAGCTAACAGGGGCAGGGCCCTGTATTTAAGACTAACAGAAACTAGTTCTTTAATTATGTGTTGAATCGTCTTGCTTAGTCTTTATAAAACTACTAACATACACACCGTGAGTCCGTGAACCGATCCATTCACATGCTATTTCCACAAATTCTTTAGGACTCACTCGAGTCAAGTCTATGTACCATTTTTTGGTATGAGCCACATGCCCCATTGGCAACTGAAAGGTTCATCTTTTAAAGTTTTCTTGCATTTTTTTCAGTTCTGAAATATTAGACCTCAAGACACAACCCTAAACACTAAACTAAGAACTCTTTTTTTTTCTCTGCGAGGTACTAAACTAAGAACTCTCACCACACATAAAACAAGACGACCAAAACTCAGACAAAGCACGAGAGGGCGCACTCGTTGCAATTATGAGCAACACCACGGAAACATTTGGCCTAGCGCCACTAAAAACACAATCGTTCTGATGCTTCCATATTTCGCACGCCACCAACATAATGAGAGAGCTAAGCAATTTCTGGAGTTCTTTGAGAACTTGAATGGGAGCTTGACCCCACCAGCTTGAGAACTGGCCAGTGGTGGGTTGTAGGACCAGTCCGGGCAAAGACAGACGATACAAGGAGCCGTGTGCGGCAACCCCCTTTTAGCCAGGTGGTCCGCCGTCCGCCACCGATTATTAATGGCAAGCCAAATAAATAGCTTACAGCGCAAAGGAGCCCAGGTTTTCCAGATTCTCTTCCAAGGAGCAAATCTGATCATTTTCAAAAAAATAAGGAGCAAATCTGATCATACCAACAAAGGAAGCCTCGTATGCTAATTTGAAAGAGTTACAAACCAGACCGCGTAAACCGCCACCTCCTGCTGAAAATCCCAAATGTGAAGGTATTCAGTTAGCTATTGGATAGTAAGGCCGCCCTTGATCACCGTAAGAGAAAGAACTTGTTCACATGCATGCGCGCGCGCGTGTGTGTGTGTCAGTGTGTGTGTAAATGATAGCAATAGCAGAGCACGTCCAAAAAAATAGAGACCAAATAATGATGTGTGAATAATGAGCTAGCAATAAGACCATAACCAAAAGAATCTTTGTGACTTCGTTCAATCGTTTCATACTAGTGAACTATTCAGGAACTAAACTTGCTGCACAGTACTACTGAAATGCGTACATGTTTTCAATAATTCTTTCTGACACTGTTCAAAATAATGTTTGCTGCATTGGTATATGTTACTAGATTACATGCAACTTTGTTCTTAGCCTCTATAATTACATACTAACTCACACATCATGAACTGGTCCATCCACACGTTATTTCTACAAATGACGCTGCATCTAATCACAACTGATTAATTAGTGGCGCCAGATCAAATAGAAATTCATCCGTGTCCACGATGCGTGCACGCAATCAATGCTGAATTGTCTTGGTCATTCTGACGTGATCAATAGCTCGCGATGACAATGGAAGATGACCTGAACTATCTTTAATCAAGTATAAATTATCAGGGCATGCACCATTCGTGCATGAATTATTCATCAGATTAATACGTTAGGAGGCAGCTAATAAGCTGGTCATGGTACAACAAACGCCACCTCTGGGGAAATATCTGGTGCACCGGTGCACCGGACCTCTGTAGCATATTCTAAAATGTTTCAAGAAATGTGAAAGAAAATTGAGTACATTCACACAACATCAATGTTTGTTGTCCCAAAATGTCAAATCAAAATTCGAAACATTGCTTGAGATACAAATTTATCTTTTTTGTATCTCGAGCAATGTTTGGAATTCTTATTTGAAATTTTGCGACAAGAAATATTGATGTTGTGTGAATGTGCTCAGTTTGTTTCACATATTTTGAAACATTTTAAAATGTGCCACCGGTGCACCGGATACGTTCCCCGCCACCTATAGTCACCACTCACCAACCAGTGTACATATGGAAGTTTAAACTTTCAATGGAAAACTGATGACGTGTATTTTGCTACTACTCTTAGATGTAGAAGATAAATTCTTTAGGATCCAGTCGAGTCAACTCTACACGTTAGTCTGCATGCTTTTTTTGTATCAGAGCCACCCACTCCATTGTTGAAGTTCTTTTGAAATTTCTTCTAACTTTTTGCCTTCATTTTCCAAATAGGAAAGTTCTTGACAGGTACAAAATTTGTTAAAATACATTCAGATATTAATTTACGATGACACTTAGCATAATTATGATATTCAGTTAAATGCAAAATGCGCTTCATCAACAACTTTGTGAATTTCGGCATATTTAATCATAGACCAAATAAAAAAAATCATAGACCAAATAATGATGGTAGCAAGTGGTGTAGTTTACTCTGAAATGAACTTATCTGTGTGTTTGGAAGCTAAGGTAGCCATAACCAAAAGAGGCTGTGTGAATAGGTTTCGTGGTCACCTTACTTGTGATCTCTAGCATCGACCCGTCCACAATTGTGATCGGCAGCGCCATGACAGCTGAAGATGAGACGCGCTAACTTTAATCAAGTGTAAATTAATCATCCGGGCCTGCGGGCTTGGATTATTCATCAGATTGATCTGTTAGCTGGAAGCTAGCAGGCTGGTCAACAGTAACATACAATTGATGTTGATGCCTTATCTAACACTAAAAGCGAGCGTCACCAGAAGCCAGTTGGCAAAGGAAAACATGTGCCTAGAGATGTGTTCTTTATGACTCCGTACTCCATAGTCAGTCCTCACCCGAGTCAAGTTCAGACTTGCAGGAGTAGAAGGTGTAGTGTCAAAAACGATCTTATATTATGGGACAGAGGGAGTAGTACATAGGTTGCAAAAATGAATAAAAAGAAACATAGAGATTAAACTGTGAGAATACAAGGCACACGGTTTGTGAATAGTCTTGTAAGAAACCATCTTCTATCTTCTTAAATGTATAGACTGTACAACTGCTGTTTCCCTCAAAAAAGAAATGTGTGCTAGAGAGAAATATTAACCATTGAAAAGAGAAACATTAGCTAAAGAGAAGCAACAGCCCGGTGAGCTGTAGTAACTGAGGCACTATTATCAGGACTATACAAATTGAAGACTGAAGATCCCTGAGTCAATTTCTGCAAGATCATCGCCAAGCACTGCATGGATGGTTGGTTGCTATACTTAATAAATACGTACTCCCTCCGTTCCTAAATATAAGTCTTTCTAAAGATTCCATATATATAGACATATTTTAGAGTGTAGATCTAGAAAGACTTATATTTAGGAACTGAGGGAGTAGTAGTAATGGTGGTTTGAACTGGACCTAATGATTGATGCTACTTCAGTAGTGGTAATTCAGAGATTTATCAGTGCTGTATTTCACTGACAGTGAATTTGGGTACTTCAAAATACAATTATGGTATGACGACACTGGAACGAAGAGGGAAAAGGAAAACGCAAAAACACACACGAACTGAATGGGATGTACCAAAGAAATGCACAGACTCCGAATTAGCAAACCTGAGAATCAAACACCGACGACTTGGGTGGCGCTGATCGATGATTGAGAAGGCAGCCACGCTGCCCCGTCCTGCTGGTCGGACTGCCCCCACCACGCACGCCCTCCGTTCCGTACCACTGCGGTGCGGCCCACCTTTCGCTGTAGCGCACAACCGTCCATCAGACCAGAGTCGCTCTGGCGGCGCCGCTTGCGACTTTCCCCCATCGACAGGTAAGCCCCTGCCATTCCGGCTTCAGGCAGGGCGTTCGCAACCCAATAAAGGCCCACCGCGACAAACGGCCGGCCGCCCAGCCCGACAGCCCACTGGTCGAGGGTCAGCACGTACTGCACTATTTTTTTTAAAGAGACGATCCATCAGCTCAACAAGCGCAGGGAGAGTTGTAACCTGTATAGCCAATTTCGGATTGGAGCCTTCTTCAAACTAGGGTCAGAGTTGCATTGATAGCATTGCTCTTCAGGAGTTCAGGTGCACTTGCGATGTGCCATCTGTGCTTCTACTCATCTAGTGTACACTGAAGAAAGACAAAAGAAGCTCCAGCCAACATTCCTCTCTGCAGCACTGTTTGCAGTGGCACATTCTCAGCTGTATTTGATCTTCAATTCCCTGCAAAAGAATGGCTGTCATAAACATACATTATGTAATATATCAAGATTTTCTATTTCCACGCATTAGCACATATAGCGCTTAACTTCATTTTTGTCTGAACGAATCACCTTGCTATTAAACAAGCCATCAGCTAGACCACTTGACGGTACAGAGAGGGAAACACGCAAGTCTCAGTTAATAGCTGCTGATGTTTTTTTTATTACTTCTAAAAAAGCGGCTGATGTTTTGCTTAGCACATTGCTTTATTTTTATTTCAGCGTTATGTAACAAGTGTATAACCAATCAGTGGCGGACCTAGAAACGAAATGAAAGGTGTGCACACTTTAAAAAAATTGAGATCTATACCAACTAGCTTGGATGGACTTAAAAATCAGCTAATTTTTACATGGTAAAAAAAATATCCCAAAATTCTGGGTGTGCCATGGCACGCCCGGCACACCCCCTAGGTACGGCACTGTAACCAATGGAGTCAATCGGTTTAATGATTCTCACTGACATTAGTGCCATATCAGATAGACATTCACCGGTGTTCCTGCGCCCCTGTGGTCTATTTGGCACTTTGTTGGACAGTAGATATATACCATGTTTTTTTAGAGCTCAGCTTATCCCAGTTAATTGTATGGCCGTCAGTACATTCTGGGGATGGATCGGCACTTTCATTTGTTTGTGAATCTTGTGATGGGTATAATAAAATTCAGTGTGAAGAATTGGCCAAATGAATTCAGTGTGCAGAATCTGTTCGTCGACGATGCACGATGATGATATTTTGTCTGAAATGGCGACTGAATTGGCATGGCATTGCTGCTAGTCTTTAGTTGATTGACCTTTTTTGGTGACTTGACTTTTTCCAAGTTGCATATGAATTATCAGTCTGAATGATGTGATAGTGCCAACAGGTTGTGAACCCTATTAAAAGTTTGCCGGCAATGTTGATTTGGGAGGTCAAAGCAAATCAAAAAATCTAGATTCTCCTGTCTCCAACCAACCAACCAACCAAAAGAAAGGAAGATGAATATGTTTTACTACTGCTGGAGTTTCACGGGAAGAATTGACTTCAGATACCAGTCTTTAGGTCTGTTAAGATTAGGGTAGTTTTGTTGAACTTTTCTTTTATGAATCGATTCATAGTACTAGTTAATAATGTCAAATGACCCTCATCATGTCTGAAGTTTGAGCCACACCACTAGACAAGTTGATTTATTCTTATTTATTTTGCATGAAAAACATATCACTTGTGATTCACATTTCTGTTGTTTTTCTTTTTTGCATAATGGGATTCATCAGAAGTCCTTGGATCGAAAAGATTTACTGGCCCAAACATACTCTTGACATAAAAATAAATGACTCCATGCCATTATGTTTGTGAATTCTTCAGTCACATGTACTCCCTCTGTTCCTAAATATAAGTCTTTTTAGACATTTCAAATGGACTATAACATACGGATGTATGTAGACATATTTTAGAGTGTAGATTCACTCATTTTGCTCCGTATGTTGTCACTTGTTGAAATCTCTAGAAAGACTTATATTTGGGAACGGAGGGGGTACTCATCATGCAGCTACGCTACATTGACGTGTTTATGACACAAGTTCGCCTAAATACAGAGTACATGAACTTGTCTTTGCCAAAACTACATAAATGTTGAATTGCAATTCATGTTGTGGCATCAAAATAGCATTCAAAAGCACCAACCAGCAGGAAGGAAGCTTCCCTTCCACCTGACCAAATCAAGATTTTAGTCGTATCAGATAAATGACTGTCCACCATGGTTTCGCATATCAAGATATTTCATTTCCATGCACAGTATCGCTGCTAACTTTATTTTTGTCTGAATCACACATGCTATTAAATGAACCGTCAATTAAAGCAACTGCCAATACAGAGAGAAAATCCCAGTTACCAGGTAATGTTTTGCACATTGCTGATAGTTGTATCAGTTACCATTCTTTCAGAGTTATGTAAATTAATATACAACCAATCGAGCTAATCGGCTATTGATTATCACTTATATTTATTCAGCATATCAAAAGAACAAACCAATAAGAGAACTGTGATATTGCTGGATGGATGGAACAACAAGATTTGAAGCTTTCCATTGAAAATAATACAAGATTTGAAGCACAATGTAGTAGTAGTATACCTCACAAAATAGAATGAAGCTGGAAGACTTCTGTTTTTCTTCATAATGATCTAATCAAAATAGAATGAAGCTGCATTGTCTCTCTCCCTCTGCTGTTCATGTCCGTGTTTCTTGTTCCTTGCTTTTAAAGGTCACTTTAAGCAGATGTCAAAACTCAAAACCTCATAGAAATACAGAAAATTCAGAAAACAGAAACCAACCTGCTAAGCGTGTACTGAGAAAAAAGATCTGTGTATAAGCTGCACATTCCTCATCACCGCAGAACCATATTATGGTTGGTTGTCCATACCCTCACAATTCCATCAGAACATGCACTTACACCATCTCCATTTTCCAAGAATTTAGCATCACATATGCAACCTAGGCCCTCAATGCTTTATACACAGATCCCATCTGCATTGTATAACGAAGTACATGAAGCACTTAATCTGCATTCTACGACATATCAAACAAAAAGAAATCACTGTTTTGCACCTTCAGAATAATTTCCCTTTCCTGCAACAGCAATTGATATGAATCTAAACAAGTACTATCCTCAAAAACAAGGCAAAGGAATGGTAACCGTAACTGCACCCTTGACACTCACCTTCCCATATATTGACAGAGAGGTCTTCACTGCCACTAGCAATCATAGCAAATGAATGTGCATCCACAGAATATACAAGAGAAGTGTGCTCAATCATCTCCAACAGGGGGCGGCTGGTTAATGCCCATAATTTGATAGTTCTGCGGCCAACCAAATTATCATGTGTGAATAAACAGACAGTAGTTGTAAACTCGAAGAGTAGAATCGATGCAAATGAATGTGAAATGATGATGATAAAAATATTAAGAGGCAAATTACTCACAGCAGTCGATGGTTCCACTTGTTTCTAGATGCGGCAGCTGCATGGGAAAATTGTGAAGCAACAAACTCAACATCTCATATATTTCCTCCATCCTTGGGTGCGACCCATCCTCTGCATTCAAAGAGTGCACCTCATTCTTCACCTCGATCCAGCTCCAACCAGGGACTTTGCTTAATCCTTTATTTTTCATTTCTTTCTGCACGATTGCTCTATCACTCCACATCCCAAGACCAGAATACATGCTGGAGAGGAGAACATATGTGGAGTGCTGTCTAGGTTCTGCCTCCAATAGATGGCTGGCCACATCACTTGCTAGTTCCATATTCCCATGGATTCTGCAGGCACCTAATAGGGTCATCCACACCATGGCATCTGGTCCAAATGGCATAGAGTCAATAAGCTCTTTTGCTTTGTCAAGCTGACCAGCCCTCCCATACAGATCAATGCCACACGCATAATGCTCCATCCGAAGAGGAATTCCATACTTAATTTCCATGGTATTGAGGATTTCTGAACCTTCGTCTACAAGACCAGCATGACTGCAGGCAGTAATCAGGCCAACAAATGTAATATGATCCAAAGGAACCGTAAGCTCCAGCATCTCATTGAAGAGGCTGCGCACAGCTTGCGCCTGTCCATGCTGCGCATAACCAAACATCATAGAGTTCCAGGGGACAGAGCTATTCTTATCTGCCTCCTCAAAAGACTTGATTGCATCATCAAGAATGCCACTCTTAGAATACATGAAGATAAGCGAGCTGGAAACAAAATTGTTGGAAGCAAAACCAGAATGGGTGACTAAACCGTGTATTTGTCTACCTAGCCGAAGTAAAGCAAGGTCTGAGCATGAACGCAGGGCAGCAGAGAATGCATACTCATCAGTTCTAATATTTTCTGACTGCATACATCTGAAAAATCTCAAGGCATCGGCACTCAAACCATGCTGTGAATAACCAGTTAGCATAGAATTCCAGGAGACGGTGTCCTTAAGCAGCAAGGAATCAAAGCACTTATATGCATCTTCCATCATGCAGTTCTCACTAAATCTAGTGTACATGGCAATCAGAGCATTGCAAACAGGTGTGACTCCTTCAAAGCCATTCTTGATCACCAAACCATGAATTACCGTCCCTCTGTGGTCGCGATGCTCTGCGCACGCACTTATGATACTTGTAAAACTATACATGTCAGGCTGAACTCCACTTGCTTGCATCATGGTAGCAAAGAATCCCATCGCCTCATGCTCCATCCCATGGGAAGCGCAGGCTCCCAGCATTGCGTTCCATGAGATCAAATCCCTTCTGTCCCCAATCTCATCAAAGATCCTTCTAGAACTCAGCAGGGCCCCACATTGTGAGTAGGCAGTGATTGCTGCATTCAACACTATCAAGCCCAACGCCGATGCATATTTGACAATCTTTCCATGCAGCTGGTGCATCAAGAAACAACTGGACTCATCGACCACTGTGAGCAACGCGGCGAATGTTGCCTCATCAGGAAGTAACCCCTCCCTCTCCATGTCAACAAACAGCTGAACTGCTGGAGCAACCTTCCCGGATTCCGCATAACCGGCAATGAGTGCATTCCAAGAAACGGTGTTCCGCACCGGCATTCCATCGAACACCCGACGAGCATCCCTCGTGCGGCCACACTTAGCATACATGTGAAGCAATGCGGTTGCAGCGAAGACATTATCTGGAAGGCCGGCTTTGACGGCGAGAGAGTGCAGCTGGGCGCCCAGAGCAGGGCAGCCCACGGCAGCAGCGGAGCGGAGAGCCGGGCCGAGGGCGAAGGTGCTGGCGGCGAGCCCCCGCTCGTGCATGGCTCGGAGGAAGCGGCACGCGGTGGGGTGCGCGCCGGCGGAGACATGCGCGGTGAGGAGGGAGTTCCAGGAGGCGGCGTCCGGGCGGGGGATTTGGTCGAACAGGTGGCGCACGGCGACGAGGCCGAGCGGGGAGAGGGAGTAGGCGGTGAGGAGCTGGTTCCAGGGCGTCGCGGAGGTGACGCCGGACTTGAGCAGCGTGGCGTGGGATTTTGCTACGGCGGCGATGGTGAGGTGGTGGCCGCTGCGGCGGAGGTGGGGCGCCGGCATTTCTGCTCTTGTCTTGCTATTTTTGGATGGGGAATTATATCTTTGACCCCGGATTGGCGGATTACCTCGCACTCTGATGGCTTGCGTGGACACCGCCGCCGTGTGCAGTTGGCGGGACCAGAGTTACTCGCCGCCTCCGTGGACTCCCCACCGCCCGCAGCTTGCCGCCTCCGTGGACGCCTCACCGCACCAGCAAGCCGCCCCACCGCACCCATCTAGCAGCCTCCGGGCGGAGGAGGGGTGCCGGCGCCGTGGAAGAGAGCAAAATTGGAGAGGCTGCGCATTTTTGGTCTTCAGCCGACCTGGGCCTGGGCTGCATTTCCTGTGGGCTCACAGGAGATCTCATGTTAGCTCTCAAAAATCCATTTATTAAAAAAAAAACATCTCATTGCCTCAAAAAAAAAAATATCTCAAAAATCCCTAAAAAAAGCTCTCAGAACAGAGTGTTGCTACACGTACGATGAAATTCATCCAAAGTTGTGTACGATAAGACTGATCTGGGCTTGTGGGCCACATCAGATTGAATCAAGCATGTCTTTCGTCGTACAGAATCGGATGAGGCAATTCCGCTCTGAACAAAGGGGAGATCTCATGTTGAACAAGCTCAATCCTCTCTCAAAAATCATTATTGAACAAGCTGAAGATTACTTCTGACTGTCTGAGAATCATCAATGATCTTAACTCCCGCATGCACAGAGATTACTGGATGATTCTTTTTTATTTGGGGGGGG